>OX421972.1:115433016-115885141 GCA_949128135.1 Parasteatoda lunata | reverse complement strand
CGCAGTTAGGATATTGTTACGTTTTTTTGCAGTTAAGCAAGTGTTAGGTTTTAAATTTCCAGTTTATAGGTATTTCTCCTGATTTTGCAGGATCGCGTTAGATATCGTCGGCACTGAGTTTTCGCATTATTTCTACGTTAAAAGCTTCGCAGTTAGGATATTGTTACGTTTTTTTGCAGTTAAGCAAGTGTTAGGTTTTAAATTTCCAGTTTATAGGTATTTCTCCTGATTTTGCAGGATCGCGTTAGATATCGTCGGCACTGAGTTTTTCGCATTATTTCTACGTTAAAAGCTTCGCAGTTAGGATATTGTTACGTTTTTTTGCAGTTAAGCAAGTGTTAGGTTTTAAATTTCCAGTTTATAGGTATTTCTCCTGATTTTGCAGGATCGCGTTAGATATCGTCGGCACTGAGTTTTTCGCATTATTTCTACGTTAAAAGCTTCGCAGTTAGGATATTGTTACGTTTTTTTGCAGTTAAGCAAGTGTTAGGTTTTAAATTTCCAGTTTATAGGTATTTCTCCTGATTTTGCAGGATCGCGTTAGATATCGTCGGCACTGAGTTTTTCGCATTATTTCTACGTTAAAAGCTTCGCAGTTAGGATATTGTTACGTTTTTTTGCAGTTAAGCAAGTGTTAGGTTTTAAATTTCCAGTTTATAGGTATTTCTCCTGATTTTGCAGGATCGCGTTAGATATCGTCGGCACTGAGTTTTTCGCATTATTTCTACGTTAAAAGCTTCGCAGTTAGGATATTGTTACGTTTTTTTGCAGTTAAGCAAGTGTTAGGTTTTAAATTTCCAGTTTATAGGTATTTCTCCTGATTTTGCAGGATCGCGTTAGATATCGTCGGCACTGAGTTTTTCGCATTATTTCTACGTTAAAAGCTTCGCAGTTAGGATATTGTTACGTTTTTTTGCAGTTAAGCAAGTGTTAGGTTTTAAATTTCCAGTTTATAGGTATTTCTCCTGATTTTGCAGGATCGCGTTAGATATCGTCGGCACTGAGTTTTTCGCATTATTTCTACGTTAAAAGCTTCGCAGTTAGGATATTGTTACGTTTTTTTGCAGTTAAGCAAGTGTTAGGTTTTAAATTTCCAGTTTATAGGTATTTCTCCTGATTTTGCAGGATCGCGTTAGATATCGTCGGCACTGAGTTTTTCGCATTATTTCTACGTTAAAAGCTTCGCAGTTAGGATATTGTTACGTTTTTTTGCAGTTAAGCAAGTGTTAGGTTTTAAATTTCCAGTTTATAGGTATTTCTCCTGATTTTGCAGGATCGCGTTAGATATCGTCGGCACTGAGTTTTTCGCATTATTTCTACGTTAAAAGCTTCGCAGTTAGGATATTGTTACGTTTTTTTGCAGTTAAGCAAGTGTTAGGTTTTAAATTTCCAGTTTATAGGTATTTCTCCTGATTTTGCAGGATCGCGTTAGATATCGTCGGCACTGAGTTTTTCGTATTATTTCTACGTTAAAAGCTTCGCAGGTAGGATATTGTTACGTTTTTTTGCAGTTAAGCAAGTGTTAGGTTTTAAATTTCCAGTTTATAGGTATTTCTCCTGATTTTGCAGGATCGCGTTAGATATCGTCGGCACTGAGTTTTTCGCATTATTTCTACACGTTAAAAGCTTCGCAGTTAGGATATTGCTACGTTTTTTTGCAGTTAAGCAAGTGTTAGGTTTTAAATTTCCAGTTTATAGGTATTTCTCCTGATTTTGCAGGATCGCGTTCGATATCGTCGGCACTGAGTTTTTCGCATTATTTCTACGTTAAAAGCTTCGCAGTTAGGATATTGTTACGTTTTTTTGCAGTTAAGCAAGTGTTAGGTTTTAAATTTCCAGTTTATAGGTATTTCTCCTGATTTTGCAGGATCGCGTTAGATATCGTCGGCACTGAGTTTTTCGCATTATTTCTACGTTAAAAGCTTCGCAGTTAGGATATTGTTACGTTTTTTTGCAGTTAAGCAAGTGTTAGGTTTTAAATTTCCAGTTTATAGGTATTTCTCCTGATTTTGCAGGATCGCGTTAGATATCGTCGGCACTGAGTTTTTCGCATTATTTCTACGTTAAAAGCTTCGCAGTTAGGATATTGTTACGTTTTTTTGCAGTTAAGCAAGTGTTAGGTTTTAAATTTCCAGTTTATAGGTATTTCTCCTGATTTTGCAGGATCGCGTTAGATATCGTCGGCACTGAGTTTTTCGCATTATTTCTACGTTAAAAGCTTCGCAGTTAGGATATTGTTACGTTTTTTTGCAGTTAAGCAAGTGTTAGGTTTTAAATTTCCAGTTTATAGGTATTTCTCCTGATTTTGCAGGATCGCGTTAGATATCGTCGGCACTGAGTTTTTCGCATTATTTCTACGTTAAAAGCTTCGCAGTTACGATATTGTTACGTTTTTTTGCAGTTAAGCAAGTGTTAGGTTTTAAATTTCCAGTTTATAGGTATTTCTCCTGATTTTGCAGGATCGCGTTAGATATCGTCGGCACTGAGTTTTTCGCATTATTTCTACGTTAAAAGCTTCGCAGTTAGGATATTGTTACGTTTTTTTTGCAGTTAAGCAAGTGTTAGGTTTTAAATTTCCAGTTTATAGGTATTTCTCCTGATTTTGCAGGATCGCGTTAGATATCGTCGGCACTGAGTTTTTCGCATTATTTCTACGTTAAAAGCTTCGCAGTTAGGATATTGTTACGTTTTTTTGCAGTTAAGCAAGTGTTAGGTTTTAAATTTCCAGTTTATAGGTATTTCTCCTGATTTTGCAGGATCGCGTTAGATATCGTCGGCACTGAGTTTTTCGCATTATTTCTACGTTAAAAGCTTCGCAGTTAGGATATTGTTACGTTTTTTTGCAGTTAAGCAAGTGTTAGGTTTTAAATTTCCAGTTTATAGGTATTTCTCCTGATTTTGCAGGATCGCGTTAGATATCGTCGGCACTGAGTTTTTCGCATTATTTCTACGTTAAACGCTTCGCAGTTAGGATATTGTTACGTTTTTTTGCAGTTAAGCAAGTGTTAGGTTTTAAATTTCCAGTTTATAGGTATTTCTCCTGATTTTGCAGGATCGCGTTAGATATCGTCGGCACTGAGTTTTTCGCATTATTTCTACGTTAAAAGCTTCGCAGTTAGGATATTGTTACGTTTTTTTGCAGTTAAGCAAGTGTTAGGTTTTAAATTTCCAGTTTATAGGTATTTCTCCTGATTTTGCAGGATCGCGTTAGATATCGTCGGCACTGAGTTTTTCGCATTATTTCTACGTTAAAAGCTTCGCAGTTAGGATATTGTTACGTTTTTTTGCAGTTAAGCAAGTGTTAGGTTTTAAATTTCCAGTTTATAGGTATTTCTCCTGATTTTGCAGGATCGCGTTAGATATCGTCGGCACTGAGTTTTTCGCATTATTTCTACGTTAAAAGCTTCGCAGTTAGGATATTGTTACGTTTTTTTGCAGTTAAGCAAGTGTTAGGTTTTAAATTTCCAGT
This sequence comes from Parasteatoda lunata, assembly GCA_949128135.1. Taxonomy (NCBI): domain Eukaryota; kingdom Metazoa; phylum Arthropoda; class Arachnida; order Araneae; family Theridiidae; genus Parasteatoda; species Parasteatoda lunata. The sequence continues at coordinate 115,881,672 of OX421972.1, read as the reverse complement.
TTATATGTATTTCTCCTGATTTTGCAGGATCGCGTTAGATATCGTCGGCACTGAGTTTTTCGCATTATTTCTACGTTAAAAGCTTCGCAGTTAGGATATTGTTACGTTTTTTTGCAGTTAAGCAAGTGTTAGGTTTTAAATTTCCAGTTTATAGGTATTTCTCCTGATTTTGCAGGATCGCGTTAGATATCGTCGGCACTGAGTTTTTCGCATTATTTCTACGTTAAAAGCTTCGCAGTTAGGATATTGTTACGTTTTTTTGCAGTTAAGCAAGTGTTAGGTTTTAAATTTCCAGTTTATAGGTATTTCTCCTGATTTTGCAGGATCGCGTTAAATATCGTCGGCACTGAGTTTTTCGCATTATTTCTACGTTAAAAGCTTCGCAGTTAGGATATTGTTACGTTTTTTTGCAGTTAAGCAAGTGTTAGGTTTTAAATTTCCAGTTTATAGGTATTTCTCCTGATTTTGCAGGATCGCGTTAGATATCGTCGGCACTGAGTTTTTCGCATTATTTCTACGTTAAAAGCTTCGCAGTTAGGATATTGTTACGTTTTTTTGCAGTTAAGCAAGTGTTAGGTTTTAAATTTCCAGTTTATAGGTATTTCTCCTGATTTTGCAGGATCGCGTTAGATATCGTCGGCACTGAGTTTTTCGCATTATTTCTACGTTAAAAGCTTCGCAGTTAGGATATTGTTACGTTTTTTTGCAGTTAAGCAAGTGTTAGGTTTTAAATTTCCAGTTTATAGGTATTTCTCCTGATTTTGCAGGATCGCGTTAGATATCGTCGGCACTGAGTTTTTCGCATTATTTCTACGTTAAAAGCTTCGCAGTTAGGATATTGTTACGTTTTTTTGCAGTAAAGCAAGTGTTAGGTTTTAAATTTCCAGTTTATAGGTATTTCTCCTGATTTTGCAGGATCGCGTTAGATATCGTCGGCACTGAGTTTTTCGCATTATTTCTACGTTAAAAGCTTCGCAGTTAGGATATTGTTACGTTTTTTGCAGTTAAGCAAGTGTTAGGTTTTAAATTTCCAGTTTATAGGTATTTCTCCTGATTTTGCAGGATCACGTTAGATATCGTCGGCACTGAGTTTTTCGCATTATTTCTACGTTAAAAGCTTCGCAGTTAGGATATTGTTACGTTTTTTTGCAGTTAAGCAAGTGTTAGGTTTTAAATTTCCAGTTTATATGTATTTCTCCTGATTTTGCAGGATCGCGTTAGATATCGTCGGCACTGAGTTTTTCGCATTATTTCTACGTTAAAAGCTTCGCAGTTAGGATATTGTTACGTTTTTTTGCAGTTAAGCAAGTGTTAGGTTTTAAATTTCCAGTTTATAGGTATTTCTCCTGATTTTGCAGGATCGCGTTAGATATCGTCGGCACTGAGTTTTTCGCATTATTTCTACGTTAAAAGCTTCGCAGTTAGGATATTGTTACGTTTTTTTGCAGTTAAGCAAGTGTTAGGTTTTAAATTTCCAGTTTATTGGTATTTCTCCTGATTTTGCAGGATCGCGTTAGATATCGTCGTTACTGTGCTTTTTTTGCATTATTTCTACGTTAAAAGCTTCGCAGTTAGGATATTGTTACGTTTTTTTGCAGTTAAGCAAGTGTTAGGTTTTAAATTTCCAGTTTATAGGTATTTCTCCTGATTTTGCAGGATCGCGTTAGATATCGTCTGCACTGTGCGTTTTTCGCATTATTTCTACGTTATAAGCTTCGCAGTTAGGATATTGTTACGTTTTTTTGCAGTTAAGCAAGTGTTAGGTTTTAAATTTCCAGTTTATTGGTATTTCTCCTGATTTTGCAGGATCGCGTTAGATATCGTCGTTACTGTGCTTTTTTTGCATAATGTCTACGATATAAGTTTCGCAGTTAGGTTAGGTTTTAAATTTCCAGTTTATAGGTATTTCTCCTGATTTTGCAGGATCGCGTTAGATATCGTCGGCACTGTGCGTTTTTCGCATTATTTCTACGTTATAAGCTTCGCAGTTAGGATATTGTTACGTTTTTTTGCAGTTAAGCAAGTGTTAGGTTTTAAATTTCCAGTTTATTGGTATTTCTCCTGATTTTGCAGGATCGCGTTAGATATCGTCGTTACTGTGCTTTTTTTGCATAATGTCTGCGATATAAGTTTCGCAGTTAGGTTAGGTTTTAAATTTCCAGTTTATAGGTATTTCTCCTGATTTTGCAGGATCGCGTTAGATATCGTCGGCACTGTGCGTTTTTCGTATTATTTCTACGTTATAAGCTTCGCAGTTAGGATATTGTTACGTTTTTTTGCAGTTAAGCAAGTGTTAGGTTTTAAATTTCCAGTTTATTGGTATTTCTCCTGATTTTGCAGGATCGCGTTAGATATCGTCGGCACTGTGCTTTTTTTGCATAATGTCTACGATATAAGTTTCGCAGTTAGGTTAGGTTTTAAATTTCCAGTTTATAGGTATTTCTCCTGATTTTGCAGGATCGCGTTAGATATCGTCGGCACTGTGCTTTTTTTGCATTATTTCTACGTTAAAAGCTTCGCAGTTAGGATATTGTTACGTTTTTTTGCAGTTAAGCAAGTGTTAGGTTTTAAATTTCCAGTTTATTGGTATTTCTCTTGATTTTGCAGGATCGCGTTAGATATCGTCGGCACTGTGCTTTTTTTGCATTATTTCTACGTTAAAAGCTTCGCAGTTAGGATATTGTTACGTTTTTTTGCAGTTAAGCAAGTGTTAGGTTTTAAATTTCCAGTTTATAGGTATTTCTCCTGATTTTGCAGGATCGCGTTAGATATCGTCGGCACTGTGCTTTTTTTGCATAATGTCTACGATATAAGTTTCGCAGTTAGGTTAGGTTTTAAATTTCCAGTTTATAGGTATTTCTCCTGATTTTGCAGGATCGCGTTAGATATCGTCGTTACTGTGCTTTTTTTGCATTATTTCTACGTTAAAAGCTTCGCAGTTAGGATATTGTTACGTTTTTTTGCAGTTAAGCAAGTGTTAGGTTTTAAATTTCCAGTTTATAGGTATTTCTCCTGATTTTGCAGGATCGCGTTAGATATCGTCTGCACTGTGCGTTTTTCGCATTATTTCTACGTTATAAGCTTCGCAGTTAGGATATTGTTACGTTTTTTTGCAGTTAAGCAAGTGTTAGGTTTTAAATTTCCAGTTTATTGGTATTTCTCCTGATTTTGCAGGATCGCGTTAGATATCGTCGTTACTGTGCTTTTTTTGCATAATGTCTACGATATAAGTTTCGCAGTTAGGTTAGGTTTTAAATTTCCAGTTTATAGGTATTTCTCCTGATTTTGCAGGATCGCGTTAGATATCGTCGGCACTGTGCGTTTTTCGCATTATTTCTACGTTATAAGCTTCGCAGTTAGGATATTGTTACGTTTTTTTGCAGTTAAGCAAGTGTTAGGTTTTAAATTTCCAGTTTATTGGTATTTCTCCTGATTTTGCAGGATCGCGTTAGATATCGTCGGCACTGTGCTTTTTTTGCATAATGTCTACGATATAAGTTTCGCAGTTAGGTTAGGTTTTAAATTTCCAGTTTATAGGTATTTCTCCTGATTTTGCAGGATCGCGTTAGATATCGTCGGCACTGTGCGTTTTTCGCATTATTTCTACGTTATAAGCTTCGCAGTTAGGATATTGTTACGTTTTTTTGCAGTTAAGCAAGTGTTAGGTTTTAAATTTCCAGTTTATTGGTATTTCTCTTGATTTTGCAGGATCGCGTTAGATATCGTCGGCACTGTGCTTTTTTTGCATAATGTCTACGATATAAGTTTCGCAGTTAGGTTAGGTTTTAAATTTCCAGTTTATAGGTATTTCTCCTGATTTTGCAGGATCGCGTTAGATATCGTCGGCACTGTGCGTTTTTCGCATTATTTCTACGTTATAAGCTTCGCAGTTAGGATATTGTTACGTTTTTTTGCAGTTAAGCAAGTGTTAGGTTTTAAATTTCCAGTTTATTGGTATTTCTCTTGATTTTGCAGGATCGCGTTAGATATCGTCGGTACTGTGCGTTTTTCGTTTAATGTCTACGATATAAGTTTCGCAGTTAGGCTTCTTCGCTGTTTGGCTAGTGTTACGTTTTTTATTTCCGGTATTTATCCTGATTTTGTAGGATAGCGCTCTTTATCGTCAGCACTGTGTGTTTTTAGCTTAATGTCTACGATATAAGTTTCGCCGTTAATCCGGTGTTAAATTCCAAATTTCCGGTACATTGGTATTGTGTCGTAATCTTCAAGAATTTTGAACTTAAAATATAATTTCCACAACACCAAAAGCACAAATTCAATATTTTCAGCTATTAAGGTGCCTTCTGCGTTCTCCAGCATGCATGATATTTTAATTTTTGATTACCAATGTGTTTTATCATGATTTTAATGAATCGGTTAAATCGGCTCTGGCCAATTTTACGAATCTTTCACTTAAGCAATTGACGAGGCAGCAGATTCTGAACAATGTCAGTGTTTATTAGTGAGTAAATCATTTATAGTAAAGTTCACTTTTCATCAAATTTTATCTATTTAACCTTGTCTTGCTTGGATTCACGGAAAGCTTTCTACTCAGTATATGAATATTGTTAAACCACTACAGAATGTGACACAAATGAATATTCAACTTTGCTATGCAGTTTTTGGTTGTGCTGTGTGTTCATATACTATGTAGAAAACATACGGTACCTTCTCTAACTTTAGGTGACATCCGATATTTATAAGTGATTCATATTTAGGAAGTCATTTACTCTTATAGAAAATCTTTAATAAATGTTTCTTTTGTATTGCAAATCAGTGTTCAATTACGATTGAAAATTTCTCAGGAGGAAAAAAAACCTAAATAATTTTTAAATAAATTCTATTCTAGTGTCTTTGATTTTTAAATCTAGTGCTAATTTCTCATTAACAGCTAAAGTTGATTTCAACGGTTTATTTATTAAAATTTTTAATACAATAATTTAATTATGAAAAATATACTTCACGAAAGCTAATGTAAGTTTCGAAATATTTAAAAAGTTATACGTCGAATATTTGGTTAACAATGCGAATCGATTTGTTTTGGATTTAACATTCTCAAATACTAGCGAGAACTTTTTAAACTAAAAAATAATTAATGTAAAAACTTGATGAAGATATATTTAAGTATCAAATGTGTTAACTTGTTTTAAATATCTAATAGATACTCAAATGTTTTTTTTTTTTTTTAAATTTTTTTCCATAGGTTTCCTTGAAAATGTATCAAAAGTTAGGACTACAGCCTGGCAACTATCCGCTTCGAGCTCTAAAAACTGGGACCTTTCGACAAACTGCAAAAGATCTTCATTCAGAGCAGTTGGCGCTTTGTTATGTAACAGATCCTCATCAGAGTACAGATTATTTTTGCAAAAAACTTTGCTCCAACGTGAACTTCTGCAAAGTTTATTACAGGAAGCGTGGAATTGGTTTTTCTAATCTTATTCTGGAATTAAACAAAACGTCCAGCACATTCGCCAAGATATCTGCACTCTGTGTCCGTTCTCAGATGTCTCCAACTCAATACATTCCCAAACTTCATAAAGAGATGCATTAGTTTCGAAGACTGAAAATGACTTTATCAATACCTGCCTGTTAAAAATTTTCATAATTTGATTAAATTTGTTTTTGATAGTTATTTGAATGTGTTTATTAAAATTGATCTTAAACTGAATGCGTGTTTGTTTTTATTCCATAATTTTTCTCATTGCGGAAATTATTAATCTTCGCCTAGATAAAATACCCTCACAATAACTATGGTGCTGAATATTATCTTGACTCATACGATTTAAATGGTATAGTTTAAATCTAAGCCCTTAATACTGAACTTCCAGCTTTTACGAGAATATTCACTTCCGAAAACGACAATATTGACGCTTGGCGAACTTTGAATAACGCCAAGTAGAATATCGCGAGTAGTTAGTATAAAATCTGGAATAAGATAACGTGACTTAGTTGTTTACGGCGCTAATATTAATCAACAGAAACAATTTTTTTCTGTGTAATGAGGATAAATATATTTTAATATTTATCTTTGACTACTGTATAAACTGATTTTATATTGTGAAATTTCTATCCGCTATTTTTTGCAGTATTGAAGAATTTCCTTTTAATGTCCGGTTTTTAATGTATTGAAATATTACGAAATATCTTAATTACATAGACGGGAAATATTTTTTTAAATCCTACACTTTGAGGTTTTTTTTTTTTTTTTAGTGTTGGATAATTTTTACCATTTGGATTTTTAACTCTAAATTTTATTTGATTAACTGAAACATCAAGAATTTTGATAATGACCTACAAACTGTTTTGAGACTGAAAGTTTTGATATGTGTAGAGTGTCAAGAGTTTATTACACTAAAAGGAAATGCTCTGATTCGCTTAATGCGGATGGATCAAGACTCCACTATTATAGTTCAGATATAATACGCACGAATCAATAATCAAAGGTGGATGTAATTGAAAAATTGCACTTTGATTCTTACGTAGTTGCACTTTAGTGACTTAAAACGATTCGTACTCTCGCTATAACGTCCGTTTTTACTCGGACGAAAAGGTCGCTATATCAAGAGGCGACAGTAGTTGCATATACAATCAGGTCATGTGTAAGTAAAAATTTTTTTTTCTTTGCACACTGGACATTTTATGAGCAACAATTTCTTACTTTTAACGCTTTTATTATGTTACGCTCTTATATAAAAAAATCATATTATTAAGTAAAGGAATATTTAATTGACGTTAAAATATAACTTTTTAGGAAATTTCTGCAATTTGTCAATGGAACCACATTATACCCCATTGTGAGCCCCCTAATTTGTCTAAAACCATTTCCTTTGGTATGGTCATATATTATAGTACAGTATAACTGACCAAGTATCTTAAATAGTAGGTCAATATTAAGGGGAAATATGGGGCAATATATATATATATATAAACCATATGAGCAACAATTTGCTAATTTTAAGGCTTTAATTATAAACGCACTTACAAAAACAAAAATATCAAGTAAAGGAAAAAATAACTAATTTAGTAAAATGTACCAAGAGTTTTATGTAAAAGGACTATATCACATTGCAAATTTATTTTGATTTATGAATTTTTTCTTCAAAAAAGAGAATGTTACTCTTAAAAGAAGGCTGAAAAGCAGATACAAATGCAATATATTTTGCTGTTTATTTGCTAAAATGTTGTTGAAGCCGGTATGTATGTTGTATTAGTAGCGTCACATGCATTTATTAGAACAAAACAAAAAAAAGTTACTTCTTAGTTGGTTTCATTGCGTCTACTGAGATAGACCAATGCAGCGCTGTTTATAACAAACTCATTAATCTTTTAGTTGTCATTTATCTAAAAACCGGATCAGCATTATTTTTCATGAGCTCATAATACGAACCATGCAAAACCGCAAATCAAGACAAAATATTAATAAACGTTATTGTATGTAACGTTTATTCACATGAAAAAGTTACCTTTCTTGGTAGTGAAGATGATATTCAGATTTGTATTTTATTTGTTAAAAAAAAAGTTTTTTAAAAAAATTAAGAAAGACACTTTACAAAAGTTATGTTAAATTGATGTGCATTGGTGTTCTGTGTCTCTCTGAACCTTTAAGATTTCATTTTAGTGCTTCATTTCTTTTGTTGTGCGTACTTAATTAGAAAAATCATTAGCAACATAACTTAAAAAATGCATGCTTTATTTTACCATAAAAATAAAACACATCTGATATTTACAAATTTTTTTTATAAATAACAATCAATGCATATTATTCATAACCATCATCTAAATTATCATCTTCATCATCTAAGTAGTTTTCACCATTATCAAAATAACTAGTTGCATAGTCGTTCTCCTGGAAAAAAAAAAAGCAAATTAAGTCATTCTTATAAAATGTATATTTAATACCTTTTATATATACCTTACCCCCCCCCCCAATATTTCAAAAAGAATATTAGGGGAATTTTTACATTTACAAGTCATGAAACAAGAAACGAACCAATGCGAGGATTTCTTAAAAATAAATATTTTTCAGAATAATTTCAAACATGAATCCATCATTTTTTTTTAATAACAATATATAAATATAAAAAATGTCATTAAACAACCAAAAAATAATTTTAAAATGCATTAATGGGAACTAAAATTTGAAAAGTCTGAAGGGATTTGAAAGGATATTTTTATTTCATTTATGCTCACAATAACATTTTAAAATTGCAAATAGGCTGTTTAAAAAATAATTAAAGAAACACCTTTTTTCTAGAAATTAAGATAGAGTACTTTTAAATAAGGTTGTACTAAAGCGGGAAGACAGAAAATATTGTTTCAGGTCAAATGATGGTAAAGTTGAAATAGTTTCAAAAAATGTATTAAAAAATATATATGTGAAATAAAATAATTTTCATCAATGTCTCATTCTTAAACATATAATATATTACAAAACACTTATTATACTATTACCTTTGGAGATGAAAATAACCCATTTTAAATTTTAAAAAATTTGAAATTTGTTCCAATTTCTTTCTTTTTTAAAAAAAAAAGTATTGGACATTTTGGTACCATAACATGAATTTATTAATTGTCCCGATTTTGTAGCCGCTCTAGTTTCCAGTAAACTTGTTTATGCATTAAAAATGAAGTTATAAATTTAGTATGTTAATGAAAGTTGATATTTTGAAAATGAATAGGTAAATTGCTATTTAAGAAAAATACTTTTTCAAATAGCTTAAAAAATTACAATTTTTGTGTTTATTGTGATGAGTTTTGACCCATGAAACCTGAGTCCCACGTTGAGTCAGTCTTAAAAAAATCTAAGGAATACATTACTACAAAGATTTTAAAAATCTATGGAAAATGACAAGCAAGAATCAGCTTCAGTAGGAGAGAGATGAAGTGTGGAATAATGCAGATCACATATTAAAAAAAGGTAATTTGTATAGAGAGATTGTCTGAGATTTTCTTAAAATCACTGTTTAAGCTATTGTAAATTTCATTTGTCTCTACTCCTAATAAAAATTCTCCCATATTTTAACTTGTATCACTTTCTCCGAAACTATTTACTTCATGCTAATTTAGCTGCAGAGTCTCATTTTAGAATCAATGCTTATAAAAAACTACAAATTAAAAAAAAATTTAGAAATTAATGTAAAGATAAATTTAAAAGAAAAACAAAATTTTAATTCAATCAAACATAATTTACTTTTTTTTCAGCACACCTATGACTTGCTGAAAATATTTTTCACACTAAAAAATTTAGATTTTGCTGGCATAAGTAAGTTACAGCTATTTAATTAATCCATTTTCATTTTAATAAAAAAAATAAATAAATAAAGAAACAAAACAAAAACTTAAGAAAACTATTAAAAAAAAAAAAAAAAAGAGCCGTTGGCATTCCATATCATTGGCAGCTTTATCGCCACAGCTGGTGAAACAAAAAAGTACTACAATTTACATTTTTATATTTTCTTTTAAGAATTTTTTTTATTACCAGAAGCTTCTGCTTTATAGACCACAGTAAAATTTCCTGGTAAAATACTTCCTATAAAGGAATTGAAAACATGCAGAGTTGAGCATCATTATTTTATATAAATAATTATTAACCTCTTCCATTTCCTCGTCTTCATATTCTTCAACATTTTCTGCTCCTTCTTCCTCTTCCTCATCAGGATCAAGAGTATTCTCTTTCTCTTCCAGTGCCTTTGGAAAGAATGAAACATACACTAAATAACTCAGACAATTACAACTAAATAATTCATCAAAACTCCCTGCATTTTCCCTGTTAATTTAGGTGATTTTTTTTAAATTCCCTGTATTTTCCAGGTTTTCCCTATTCCCCCTGAAGAGTGGCAACCCTGAAACACAATATATTAAGAGGAAACAGACATTCACTGGGATCTTGAGAATTTCTGATCAAAGGTTACCACAAATTTATGAATAATACTTTTCTTGTTTGAAATTGTTCTTAAATATTTTTGTTTAAGATTTTAAGTCATTAACGTATGTATTTTTAACAGAAGCGCCACCTTTAATTTTCTTTAGATTTATTTGTTTTAATATTTCACTTTAAGGTTGCGTGGCAACCAGATATAGTTTTTTTTGTTGTTGTTCTTTTTTGTTTTAATTTAAGTTTATACATTTTTAGAATCCGTTTTGATGCTAAATTATTGGTTATTAAAAGATTAAAGTTTTGTATATTGTTGTCATTCATCTGTAGAACTTGTAGTTCATTTGATTGATTGTATTTAAAAGGCGTCCGCATTATTTATTTCAACTTATTGGCGACATTTGTGGCGTCCGCGACAGGACAGTTATTACGCTACTTCTGATTTGAAAAATGTTTTTAGCACCAAAAGGATTTAAAAAGGAAGATCTTATTATTGTTGCCCAAGAAATTGGCGAAGTATTACCTCAAAAAGCTACTGTATCGGATCTGAAAACAATCATTTTGAAAAGTAAAGAATATTTAGCTGATCCAGATTTTGTAACAAGTGTATTGGTAGCTACTGTCAATGATCGACGACAAAAGGAGGAATACGAAGAAAAATTGAGACAACGAGAAAATGAAGAGAAACTAAGAGAATATGAAGAGAGAGAAAATATAAGAAAGCATGAACTGGAGTTGGCGAGACTTCAAGCTACATCGTTTGGAACCGGTGAGTCTCCTCCAAATATTATTAGTGCCAGTGCCAGAAAGCAGTTTAATTTGCCAAAATTAGAACTTAGGCAATTTAGTGGAGATTTAAAAGATTGGCTACCATTTTGGGGACAATTTGAACAAATTCATAAAGATACAGGTATTGCCCCCGAAAACAAATTTCAATACCTGATTCAAGCTACAACTGTTGGATCTAGAGCTAGAGAAGTTGTAGAAAGCTTTCCGCCAACCGCTGCAAACTATACCAAAGCAGTTGATAGCCTCAAAGCCCGATTTGGCAAGGATGACCTTTTGGTCGAAGTTTATGTTAGGGAATTGTTGAAGCTCATAGTTTCCGTTCAAAAGCATGAAAGAATATCTATGACCTCTCTTTATGACAAACTAGAGTCATATCTTAGAGCTTTAGAAACGTTAGGTGTTACAACCGAGAAATGCGCTTCAATACTATTCCCTATGGTAGAATCTTGCTTCCAAGAAGAGTTTCTGAAAGCATGGAACCGAAGTTCTTTGAGCGTTGCTTCCGTTGACGCCAAAGAGCGATTAACAAACATCATGGCTTTCTTGAAGGCAGAAACGGAAGGCGAAGAAAGAATTAATTTGGCTATGTCAGGTTTTGGCTTGGGATCTGATGAAAAACGCCAGCCCTTTAAGAAGAAAGCAAGAGATTTGCCAACAAGAAGATTTCCAACAGCGGCAAATCTATTGACTACAGGTGTAAAGGATTTGAAGAAAGGGTGTGTTTTTTGTTCTGGGAAACATAAAAGTTCAGATTGCTTTTCCGCTCGAAATATGACTTTAGCTGAAAGAGAGAACATAATAAGAGAAAATCAATGTTGTTTTGCCTGTTTAATGCAAGGACATTCAGTTCGTAAGTGCAAAGCTTTTATAAAATGTGTCGTATGCGGTAAAAGACATGTGGTACTAATGTGTGAGTCTTTAACTGCAAGAAATCGTGAACCCGATATATCTGGGCAGAAAAGTGAAAGTTCTGAAATAAACATGTCTAACATTACGTACGGTCCGAAAGTGTTCCTTCAAACTATGAAACTAAAGCTGATATCTGATAGAAAAGAAATTGTGGTGAGAGCAGTTTTAGATTCGGGATCACAAAGAACATATATTTTAAAAAATTTGGCTGAAGAGATGGAATATGTTCCCTTGAGAAAAGAAACTCTCATACACTCTTTGTTTGGTGGTTATAAATCAGATAGATTTGAACACACGTGTTATAGAATTAGATTAAGGAATCTAGAGAATAATTTGACTTGTAACATGGAAGCTTTGGATCAAGCATCTATTTGTGATAGTATAACACCGGTTAGTTTTGGACCCTGGTTAGAAGAACTTGACGAAATGAATATAAAGTTGTCAGACGTCGGAAATGAGTCACTACCAGTTCAAATTCTGCTCGGAGCTGACGTAATAGGAAAACTTATGACTGGAAAACGAAGAGTTTTGGCCAGTGGATTAGTAGCAATAGAGACACTACTGGGATGGACTTTAACAGGGAAAGCACCTGAATATGATTTACCATCAAGCAATGCAATGTTGGTTACTTCCCTTTTAGTAAAAGAAATGGATATTTCGGAGCTGTGGAGATTAGATTCCTTAGGAATAGAAGATCCTTCAGAACAAAAATCTAGAGAGGAACTGCAAAAAGCCTCAATGGAGCATTTCCTAAATACAGTGAAAGTTGAAGGAGATGGTCGTTTTATAGTTAGTCTGCCATGGCTTGATGAGCATTTGCCTTTGCCAGATAATTATGATTTGGCGTTAAAGAGATTGCAAATGACAACACGCAAATTGAAAACCGACAAATTGTATGATGCCTATGGAGAAGTGTTCAAAGACTGGGAGAAAGAGGAAATAATTGAAGAGGTTCCAAAAGAAGACATGGGGATACCTTGTCACTATTTACCTCATAGACCTGTGATAAAGGAGAGCAGCACAACTAAAATCAGACCCGTGTTCAATGCTTCTTCTAAGAGAAAAGGAGTTCCTAGTTTAAATGATTGTGTTGAGAAAGGGTTAAATTTGATAGAAGTAATTCCCTCAATGATAAATAAATTTCGAAGTTATAAATTTGGTGTAACAGCTGATATACGAAAGGCTTTTCTGCAAATAAGTCTTTATGAAAATGATAGAAATTTCTTACGATTCTTATGGTATGGAGAAGATGGACAGCTCAAGCATTTTCGTCATCGAAGAGTTGTGTTTGGCGTTTCCTGTAGTCCGTTTTTGCTTGGAGCCACTATTCAATACCATTTGAATAATAAACTAGAGGAAGCAATGGGAGGGAATGAAAAATACCCTAAAGAGATTATACAGGAACTAATATGCAGTTTTTATGTAGATAATTGCCTCACAAGCGTGAAAACTGAATCAGAGTTGAAACAATCCATAGAAGTTGCTACTAATATTATGGCTGAAAGACAATTCGATTTACGAGGGTGGGAGTCTACTAACCCATCAGAGTCTAATTCTAGTGAGACCAACATTCTGGGAATGAAGTGGAATAGAAAAAGTGATACTCTGTTAATTAATATTCCTGATATGAAAGACGCAAAACATGAAAAAATCACCAAAAGAAGCATTTTAGCTGCCTCACACAGAGTTTTTGATCCTATGGGGATAACTAGCTCGGTATCGATACGACCAAAATTGTGGTTACAAAATTTGTGGAAAACTAAAATTGGTTGGGACGATGAAGTTGACACAAAATTACGAGAAGATTTTACAAAGTGGCTAAGTCAGCTTGAATATCTGAAGCACATAGAAATCCCAAGGTGGTTACATTGTGACAAAGGTTACGAGCGTATTTCATTACATTTTTTTGTGATGCCAGTAAGTTTGCGTATGCCACAGTAGTTTTCCTAAGAATAGAAGACGAAAGCAACGTTCAAGTTCACCTGATACAAAGTAAAGCAAGAATCGCGCCTAGCGGGAAAAAGGAAACAACGATTGCTCGACTTGAACTTCTTGGCGCTACAATTGCAGCTCGTTTATCTATTGAAATAGTAAAACAGTTTAAGACGGACAAAGTTCATTTCTGGACAGACTCAACAACTGTATTAGCTTGGCTTAAAAGAGAAAACACATGGGGTGTATTTGTGGAAAATCGAGTTCAAGAAATCAGGAAATTGACTCCGGTAAAAGCATGGAGGCATTTGCCCGGATCTATGAATCCCGCAGATCTACCAAGTAGAGGTTGCTCTGCTCAACAACTCGGCAATTCGAAATGGTATGAGGGTCCCAGCTGGCTATATCTTTCCAACACGGAATGGCCTGTAGCAGCTGACGAAATTTCCGTTAATGAAGAGGAAGTAAATTTGGAAAAAAGAAAACAAATAGTTATTTCCATGGTAAATGTTGAAGTAACGGAAATATGGTGTAATTACTTTTCAACATATAGCCGAAATGTAAGAGTAGTCGCTTGGATCCTACGTTTTGTCCACAACGTTTCACATCAAGATAAGTTAAAGGGAAATTTAATCTGTGAGGAGTTAACAAAGGCAGAAAGTGTAATTTTTAAGTCATTGCAAACAACGCATTTCCAAGATGATAAATTTCTCGCCAAAATACAAGCTTTTCGAGATAAAAGTGATATTCTGAGAGTAAAAACCAAACTGGTACATAGTGATGAGAATTTCAGATGTCCAATTCTTTTACCTGCTAACAGTGTTGTGTTAGAATTAATCCGAGAAGAGCATATAAAAGCAATGCATGCTGGTCGTTCCATCTTACTCTCAAGACTCCGAGAGCGATACTGGATTCTTAAAGCTAAAAAGTTAATAAATAAAGTTATTTCCAAGTGTGTGACTTGTAAGCGTCATCGAGCTAAACCAGTAGAAGTTCCTTTTGCGCCTCTTCCAAGAGAAAGAGTTACTCAGACAAAAGTTTTTCAAGTGTCTGGTGTGGACTATGCCGGTCCTCTGTATCTAAAATCGAAAGAAAAAGCTTGGATAGTTTTGTTTACCTGTGCTGTGTACCGAGCAGTCCACTTTGAATTAGTACGGTCTCTAACTACAGATGCTTTCATTCAAGCATTCAGACGATTTATCGCAAGAAGAGGTAGAATATCGGTCATTTACTTGGATAATGGAAAGAACTTTGTAGGAGCAAACAATTATTTAAAGAATTTAGATTGGGACAAGATTGCTGTGTACTCAACCGCTCAGAAAATAATTTGGAAATTTATTCCACCCACAGCAGCATGGTGGGGTGGGTGGTGGGAGCGGATAGTTGGAATGCTTAAGACTCTTCTACGTCGTGTGTTAGGTAAATCTGTTGTAGATTATGAAGAACTAACTACAATTTTATGTGACTGTGAGTCGGTTTTAAATAGCAGACCGCTGACCTACATTCACGATGATCTATCTGAATTAGTACCTTTAACTCCGGCAACGTTTAAATACGGGGAAGGTAGCAACAGCAACGAAACTCCAGATCTAGACCTTGTGGATCGAACCTCTATGTTGAAACGTGTAAAATTTTTGCAAAAATTACGTGAAGATCTCAAACAAAGATTTAGAAATGAATATCTTGCTCAGCTAGTGCACAAGGGAATAAGAAGGAATGATGTAATAAACATCGGTGATATTGTTTTAATAGGACAAGATAATACTCGACGCATAGATTGGCCTCTTGGAATTGTCTTGGAGCTGTATCCTGGAAAGGACAGTATTCCTAGAGTAGCCAGATTAAGAACCTCTCAAGGAGAAAGGATCCGACCTTTCCAAAGACTTTATCCTTTAGAGCTATCAGAAAAGAACGATGTGGATGTTCTGGAAAAGTCTTCAAGGAAAATTAATTTGGAAGTTGATAATGTTCACAATTCCGTTAATGTGCCCGATAATTTGGAAGTGAACTCTCTTAGTAAAAGCAGATTAGGAAGAATCATAAAAATTCCACAACGTTTAGATTTATGAACTTTTTGTTATTTATATAATAACTGAAGATTTTCTTAATTAGTTTCATATAAAGGTGACCAATATATATGAGTCAGTTTGTATTTCTACGAAATGCTAAACGCATGTTCCAAAGTGCTATTTATAATATCACTTTGCAAGGTGGGAGTATGTTTAAGATTTTAAGTCATTAACGTATGTATTTTTAACAGAAGCGCCACCTTTAATTTTCTTTAGATTTATTTGTTTTAATATTTCACTTTAAGGTTGCGTGGCAACCAGATATAGTTTTTTTTGTTGTTGTTCTTTTTTGTTTTAATTTAAGTTTATACATTTTTAGAATCCGTTTTGATGCTAAATTATTGGTTATTAAAAGATTAAAGTTTTGTATATTGTTGTCATTCATCTGTAGAACTTGTAGTTCATTTGATTGATTGTATTTAAAAGGCGTCCGCATTATTTATTTCAACTTATTGGCGACAATTTTTGTTAAATGTTAGTTAACTTAGTTTATTTTTGAGTTAAATATACGATTACGATCTTTGCACTAACCTAAACTGACATTATTTACCGAAATTTGCTACTCAGAGCTAGATTGATATGTTCAATGCATTTTTCACCTTTAATGTATTACTTTAGATTATAGGTTCCCAATTTCTTATTGCATCACCATCGACTTTTCAAATCAAAAATTTTTCTACCAAAATAAGAATAAAAAAAAGTTTTTTTATCCAAATTTGATTCTTTTAGTATATTTATTATGATACTCTTCTATAACCCCTGTCTTATTTTTTTAAAGGCTATTTTAAAATAACATATAAAATTAATTCTTATAACAAATTTGATGAATAACCATAATTTAATATTTTTGCTTACCAAATAGGCTGATATGTTAAGTACGATTTGTGCATGCTTCAAATTGTGCATGAAGTTTAATCATTTAAGGAATTTCTTTATCAGTAATTTATAATAGTATATTAATACAATTTGCAGCAAAAAAAAACTTATAAAACAGTTAATAAATTTAGATATTGATTTAAATAAAATGCAGTATGATGTAATTGTATCTTAAAATTAACTGTATATTAAGGTAGAATCACAGGATTAACATATATTTAAAAAACAACTCTTTTAGTTTTAAATTCTTAATTTAGAAAATAATCAAAATCGAAGATTTAATGATAGCTTATTAGAATAAGAAAAATAAATATTACAGGAAAATATCTTTTAATTCAGGATAGAAAAATATTTTACATCAAAACAATTCTTTAATGACTTTTATTAATTTTATACTGATGACAACCAAAATAATATTGAAGTTAATGACTGAAAACTTGCTCTTACCATGAGAATTTACAACAATGGGAAAACTGTAACAACATCACTGGACTGTTATAAATAGTTGTACAGTTGTCCCCACAAAATCGCATAAATAACCCACTTATACAAACAAAATTTAATGGAACCAAAACATATTTTGTATGAAACTAATGTAGAATTTCCTTGCTGAAATGGTTATTTGTTGTTTTTAGTCCTCCTTTAACTGCATAAAGGAGAAACACTGAAATGAAAAATATATACATATATAATTTATTTTTAAGAAATGTTTCGTCAGCCAGAATTGGAATTTCTGTTTCTCAGTTAAGAAAACAATCGGTGGTCACTTCCAGTTGTCACTTATATACTTCTAATCTAGTCATTTGTCTAGTTAAACCTGTTTACACACTAGTGTGAAGTGTGTCTTTCTCTTAAGTAGAATAATCTAATCATTGCTCATTCATGGGAATATCTCTGAGTTGGTAGCACAGTTCGAAAAGGAATAATTACAGTTTTTTGGGAGAAAAAAAAGGTCTTGATAGCAATAAATTTCAAAAAATCACAAACAGAAATAGATAATCAATTTGGAATTTTTAAAGTAACAACGCAAAAATAAAAAACAGCAATTTGTTTCTTTTTTAATTTCCCTGACTTTTCCAGGTTTTCAATATGCCAATCAAGAAATTTTCAGGTTTCCCTTTAGGGAATTAGAACCATAAAAATATCAATTTTCTAAAAAAACAATCACTTCTCAGATATTGATAATTGAATATAATTTATATTCGAAATTAAAAACCAAGCAAAACATTTAAAATAACACTTTTTAAATTGATTTTTGAAATTTCCTTAATATGAAACTACACATTCAAGCATAATAACTTAACCCATAACCTTATTTGTTAAAAAGGAATTTAAATTAAAGAATACAATTTTTTTAAACAAAAATAAAATTCTTATATTTAAAAAAACACAAAATAAGATTTAAATACTATAGTAATAGAAAGGCAAAAACTTTATTCAAATTTCTTTTTACAAAATATTTTCAATTTGCCCCTTAACTACACCTACCTTTATAAACAAAGACAAAATCGGAATTTGTTAAAAATCACAATAAAAGTAAAATTAATGATTAAGATCCTTTATCATGCCATCAAGTTCAGCTAACTGTCTCTCTGCTTCTTGCTGGATTTTCGTTTTCTTCACTTTAAGTTCTTTTATTTTCTCGTAGATGAGATATAGATGTAGTTAATTTAAGTCGCACTAGAGCTGCACAATGGGCTATTGGCGACGGTCTGGGAAACATCCCTGAGGATGATCCGAAGACATGCCATCACAATTTTGATCCTATGCAGAGGGGATGGCACCCCTGCTTCGGTAGCCCAACGACCTGCTTTTATTTCCTCAGCAGCCCTCTTTTTCTTAGTTGCTAGTTCTTCTGATTCTTTCTCTATAAGTTTTCTCACTTTTAGCTCTTCATGATAGCAACTAGCCTTTGATAGCCATGATAGCATGAGCATTTCTTGCTGCAAGTATCACCTTTTTAGTTACATGTATCTTAAATAAACCTCCAGCATTACTAATACCATCGTATACAGTTCTTAAAGCAACTACTGACTTTTCTTGCATGTTCTCAATAAGCAAAGCTTTATTAATACTGAAACAACTTTCCACAGCAGCATTTCCATGAGACATAATTAAAATGTTTTTAATGAATACGAACAAGCTTTGATAGTTTGTGCTTTCAGCCATCAATGAAGAATAGAAGACATCTAATCTTCCACTCTCACGCTTAAATTCCGACATTTCGTTTTTAACGTGATAGTCTTCAATAAACTTAGAAAATTCTGATTTTACTTTATCAGCAGTGACTGCTGACATTTGATTGCAATCAATGTCAACAATCTAAAACCATTTCTATCTTTTTAATGCAGGATGAATTTGAAACAGATATAATTGTTGGGGACAGATCACTTACGCCTCTCACAAGCTTGAAACGCAGCGGATTCCTTTCCATCAATTTTAGAGTCATTTTTTGTAAAAATAAGAGACACTTCTTCTTAAAAATAGACTTAGCAGTATCTGTGGCTTTGCTTTCTTAGAGACTACGCCTGGCTGCAAATCCAATGTCCACGTCTGTAATTGGTAGAAGGTTACATTTTTGGGTGACATCTACTTTCATCAACTTCATTGCAGAATCATTCTGCTCTATGACAGATTTTTTAACAAATCTCCTCATTAAATTGCTAAGCATCAAGTACATGTCTTCATACAAGAAAAGTGCCATTGGTATATCAGTCTGGAACCTCATTAAAAAGCCGCATACTTCTGATGACACAGAAATAAAAAAGCCTAATTTTGCCTCTAACAGCTCAGTACATTTTAGCATTGATTTTACTGTATCATAAGTCTTTGTATTTGGTTCTATCTTTTCAGCTTCTACATTTTGGATAAAGACTCTTAATGGTGGCAAAATCTCTAAAGCCCCCTGTGCCACAACTGAACTTTCGACCTAACGAATAGAACAAAATTTCAGGGGGAAGACATTACTTTTTGTAAAATGCACAAAATCAGCATGTCTGGCAGGTGAATCTTTAAACAAGTTAAAGACAGCATAGAGCAACTTATTTAAATCCCAGGATGTACATTTATGTCCTGTCTTGAAAGCGCCATGAACAATATGAAGACCACAAGAACCAATATTCAAAAGAGATTTAGAACCAGATTGCTCCTGCAAATCACATTGTAGTAATGAATGCAACTTTAGATTCACATTCGGGCCATCCATAGAGAGTTGAAGTATTTTCTTCATAAAAGGATCAGTTATAGAACTTTTCAGAGCATTAAATAAAGATTCTGCATCCAAATGCCCTAGGAAAACAGATGTCAAATAACGTGTAACAACAGTATTCATATTTTTCTGCCAAAACCTGACATGTATGTCCATTTGACCTTTCTGGACAACTTTGTTTAATGATTCATCAAAACATACAACACATGATTCTAAATCTACAGATGAAAGGACAGCAATTAATTCATCTCTAAAAAAAGGAGCCAATTCAAAATAAATTGTATATGATGTCTTGTCTTTTTTCAGCTTCAATTTCTAAGCAATGTCATTATCAGGAAGCATAATTTAAAAAATATCAAACAAGTCTGAATTTGAGCGATAAGAGGAATGTGTCATCACTGTGCGAAGACACCATATTATTTCAGCTTTACTTGGTCATCGAGGAAGTACTTATCTATAATTTTTTTAGAACCTTTAGAAGAATTTCCTTCCACAGACTCAGTATTATTAACAAGCACTGAAAAACTGGTCGAAGGCACTGACTCTGCTATCACAGGCACTGAAAAACTGGTCGAAGGCATTGATGCTGTACTCACAGGCACTGAAGAATTGGTTGAAGGCATTGATCCTGGACTCCCATGCACTGAAGAACTAATTGCAGGTTTTTTTTTTACAAACTGCTGCATAAGCATAATTGAAGAATTTTTAAATCCAATATTTTTCTGATGCTTTAGTCCTTTTTCATAACTTATAATGGCTTGTCTTCCCATATTGCTCAAAGAAATAGTTTTGTTACATGCTGAACATATAGCAGCACATGGATTTTTTTCATGAGGTTTCAGCCATTTTAACCAGTTAGGGTTAAGTTTCTCATCACACCAATCAGAATTAAATACAGTTTTCCTTGAAGACATTTTCCAGACCAAAAACAGATTTTTACAAAAAAAAAAAAACAAAAACAAAAAAAAAAAGATAAAAAAATTTCTACAAATCAAAAAACCACCTAAGCAGTAAAATTTAGCAATACAGCCATAAAACCAGTTTACCCTTGTTTGGAATAGTTCATCTTTTATAGGTAAGAAAGAACTAAGCAGCTTTTCATTGTCAATTGAAGAACCCACCACCCCTAAAATTGCTTGACATACCTACAATCAACACACCCACCATTGCTTATAACTGCCTAAGGGAGGGAGGGAGAAAGGGGATAAACAACTGAAGTTGGGGGTAAGTCCAACCCCCAAGGGAGACTGGAATTCATAGTTGTGAACAAAAGGGAGGGAGGAAGAACTGCTTAAATAAAAGTGGTTTCTTTTACCACTTAAAAAATAATGAAAAGAAATTTCATTTTCATACAAATCTCTGTTTTTCAATGAAATTTTTTTTCCCACATCTTCTTGTTCAAAAAGTTAAAAAAATTTCCAGGTTTTTCTAAGAAAAATGTAAATTTCCCTGACATTTCCAGAACAAAACATTTCCCTGACTTTTCCAGGTTTTCCAGATGGGTAGACACCCTGAAAAATAATAATTTATAAAATTTCAAACCCTTTTTTCAACTTTTTTTTAGGCAAGTTGTAATTGAGAATAGTATCTTCAAAATATAAATTAAGTCATGCTTCTTTTTAATAATTACATCTCAAATTATAACTGAAAAAAAAAAATGTTTTCAACCCACAAGATGTTTCTTGGGTAAAAGACACAAAAAAAAAAAAAAAAAAAAAAAAAAAACTGGATTAAGAATTCTTTCTTTTTAATAAAAACTACTCTGATTGAGCAACTTGCAAATACAAATAGTGAAAGGATGAGAAATTTCCTTAAAGAGGGGAGATGCAAATTCCGAGTAGAAAGTAACACAGTGCTGTTTACTAAAGGCAGTAGCATTGGTGGAAAAGTATTGCTTTTCTTTCACCCCTCTTATTTGGAAAAAAGAACGCCAAATCCTGCGATTCTGAGATCCATTTGTTGAATAAATCGTGCTCTAAAAGTGACAGACTCCGATTCCTAACCTACCCATTTATTAAAAAAAATAATAATAATAATAATAATAAATTAAATAAGAAGAGGAAAAGAAAAGGCAATCTAAATTTTTTTACACAGTTTTGTTTGCCAATTTCATAATTGCATTTTTTTTTAGGATTGAGAAATAAAGTTACATTATGCTTAAAATTACAGAGTTGGTAAATCAGGGCCGCACAAAGGGAATTATTAACCAGTAAATTAGCCAAATATCAAAAAAGTATTAGCTAATTTTCAAATGGGTTACTCAAAGGCAAATCTTAACAGTTTTTTTATAATTCATTCTTTCCACACTGAAAACTTCAAATCAAAATATAAATTTATGATAAATTGAGCTATTTGATAAATTGAACTATTGATTTTTAAATGCAACTTCAAATCAAGAGTCATTATACAGTTGGGGAGGAGACGGGAAAAAAAATGTAGATGTTTTATCGTCTTTGAGGAAAATAAATAGGAATAAGTTGAGGTTATTTTTTGATAACTTCTTAAACTAAAGCAGCAATATAAAGATAAACCTTAAGCAATGTTTGGTGTTTCTTTAGATTTCAACTGTTTTTTTTAAAAATAAATATATTTTATTATTAATAAAGCGTTTCATTCAAGTATTTTTTAATGAAATAATTTTTACTATCTCACTTATTTTTTACTGTGGGGATATAATCATTAAAAAAAAAAAAAAGAATTACTGGTGAAGATAAGTTATTTGAATCATTTAATTCCACTTTATTCTGATTTATACTACTGACAGAGATTCTATTTATAGAAATTTGGTCTGCGGTTTAACATGTTTATTGCCAACCGAGAGCAGTTGGTTATATCTATAATTGAAAAGTTGTAATCTATAAAGATAATATCAAAGTTAAATTTTGTTATTTTAGCAACTATTTCAGTTTCAAAATTTTACAATAAATTTATTTTAATGAAAAATATACAATTGCCTTGAGAAAACATATTTTATGCAAAAAATGCATGATAATATGCATGTTGCTACCACTTAATGTTGCTACCACAAACTGTAAGAAAAGTTGCTACCACTTAATGTTGCTACCACGAACTTTAAGAAAAAGTTTCGTCACATGATATCCTGCGATTTGTCAAAGTTACAGGTCAATCTGCTCTTTACTGCTTTTTATATTTGCATAATCTCTCTTATTGCTTAGATTATCTGGACTAATTTTAATTAGTTATGCAACCTATCTAACAGAACCTACTGTAATCAAACAAAAAAATACAAGATTTGTTTAGAAAAATTTTAATTAACATAATTTTCAGGATCGAGGGGAATCTATATTTTTCTTATAGGTAAAAAAAGTGTTCACTAACACTTTGACTAAAATGCATTTTGTTTTGCCGACTTTACGATTTTATCACATTTGGCAAGGTGGCGAATGCTTAGCGCGGGCCTTGAACATTTTTTGAGGAGAAACCTTTCAAAAAATTTTTCCAGATATCAAAAAAATCTGCACTTAACTTTAACTTTTCGATATTTGCACACTGAAAAATTCAGTAGAAGATTTTTAAAATGTTGTTTTAAAAATGCTAAAATGCATTTAACTCCAAGTAGCCAATGAATGTTATTGTTAATTGAAACTTTTTAAATACAACAAAAAATGTTAAGATTATGAAAAATCAATAAAAAAATTTAAACAATATCTTTACAAAAGTTTTTGCAAATTTCTGATTAATTTTTTTTCATAAAAAAAATTTAAAATCAATGTTATAAAAAACGTTATAATATACAATATATAAAAAACAGATTTAAACCATCATTTAAATCAATCAACCCTGATGGATTATAAGTTAATTTTGAACCATTTTTAAATATTTAGATAACGCATGACAAAATATATATTTTTCAGCACCCTCATAAATATAATAAAGAGGCCATTCATTGAAAAAAAAAAATTTAAAGAAAAAGGAAGATAATAAAAGGAATAGAATAAAAGATGTGATGAAGAATCTAATGCATTTATATCAAAGAGGTGCCCTAAGAAACAATTTCTCAACATAATGGTTTGAAAAGATAAAGACATGTAAATTCATACGTAAATTTCCAAGTAATGCAGTAATTGAATGGGATTAAAATAGGAGATAAAAAATTTTTAGGAATAAAATTTTATGTTTTTGTACATAACTTAAAATAGCAGGAGAAAAAAGAGAGCAAAACAATGCAATACAAAAAAAAAAGAAAGAAAAAGAAGAAAACTTTGAAAATTAGAAACCATCACTTCTTCTAATACCTGCAATTTTTCTACGACTGCAGTCTCTTTTTTCACAATAGGTTTCTTCACAATTTTTCTCTTTTTCTTTGGCTTTTCAAAAAGTTCTCGAGGGAAAAGGCTTTTATCTGAAACAACAATTAAAAAATGTATTCTAGAATAGAAAGATACTGAGTAAATAAATTTTATTATGGCCATTAATTAAAGAAAGAAAAAAAACAACTTTTAAATAGAAATTATAGAATATTTCCCTCTAACAAGTTTTCCAAAAAAAATTAACGTTTTCAGATATCAGATAAAAATTCCATATGTAGTAAATATTGGTCCATTAAACATATCAGATTTACATAAAATAATTCCCATAAAATGCATTCAGAGATCTTTTTAAGAACTAATTTATTTCCATTAACTCTTAATTGTATTGTCCTTCAGTACTGTATTGGAATTCATTTTATTTAAAAACTTTAAAATATATGGCTATAAGAAATCAAACTTGTAATAATACTTATTTATCACAATATCTTCTTAAGTCAAATCCATTCAATTTAGAAAACTTTTTAACTCGGCTTGCTTGCTTTCTCATTAAAAGATTGTTTTTTTCTTCTTCAAAATTCAAGATAGTTGGGAATTTTATCAACTTTTAAAAATCAAACCAGCCGGGTTGCAGGAGGGGATATTTACAGAGAGCCAAAGATTTGATTTCAGCAACAAAAATTATGAAAACAGCCATAACAAAAAAAGTTGTTTTTCATAGTAGAAAAATCAAAATAAATTTTCTAAAATTTTATTGAATAAATAACTAAAGTATTAGCATTATAACAAAAATAATTAGCAGAATTGAAGTTAAAATGATAACCATAGATATTTGTTTCTTACTTTTTGATTATTCACACTTTTGTAAAAATCTATTTACAAACAACTAAGGTTGACATTTTGAGAAAATCACGCTTACACAGATCAATTGAAATTTTCATCCAAGCCAATTTTTACCAAGTGAAATACAAAAAGAGTAACAAAAATAATATGTGGTTTACATAAACATGGTTAAAACTTTTTACCCCATACAATCTGATCAGCAGCATGAATTGGTTGGTATTTATCAGTGTATCTCTCAATATCTTTTTTAACAGAGACGGGTGGAATAAAATATCCAGATTCACGAAAAGAGGATCTAATTTCTTGCTTCAGTGTCACAAGGTAGTCTATTTTCTTCCCAGTGAGCAATGGTACAGGTTTGAATTGAAGAGGCTGAAATAGAATAATTTGTATCAGTGCTCTTAAAAATAGTAAATTTAAAAAACTGGTAAACTTCATTTTCATCTTTAACCACCACAAAATGAAATGTGGATCAAATCTAAAGAATGATAAAGAAATGCTTCGTCTTGTAATATCAAAAATCTTGCTAAGATTCAATTCGACAAGACAATTTCGATAAGATAATATAATAAAAAATAAGCAGACACACCTTTCCAAATAATACTTAATCCTCCCATATGGGCTGTTAGAAGTAAGTTTTCTGAGTAGATACCTTCCCAAGTGGCTACACTTAATTGTCAGACAATAGTTCATGTTTGAATTTGTATAAGTAATTGAATTAATTTTATTATTGTATTATATTTTTAAATTTGATAATTATTTAAAATTTTAGCATTGTTGCATGCCTTACAATTAAAGATCTAAAATTGCAATAATAACATACTACAATAAAATTGTAGAGTTTTATTCATGTGTGTGTTGGATTTGCGCAATGCTTATGGAATTCCAAAATTTTCATAAATATTATGAGATCCCCACAATAAAAAGTTAATGAAACTCTGGTTTAGAGGATGTAGATCTCAAAAAAAGAAACAGATATCTTTGTTTTAAAAAAAAAAAAAATATTACTAAGTTAATGTGAAAAAAATTACAAGGTCTTTGATCAATAAAATGAGAATATTTCCGTATCGTGATCTGTGGCAGAATAATCCCCACGTCTGGCAACTTCTAGCAAGCTGGCAAGAAAATAAAAAAAACAGAAAGGGACCAACTCGGAAGGTATTACTTGTAGCCACCCTAAGCAAATATCTACATGTTTTTTTTGTTTTTTTTTTCTAAATCTTGCAAGATTAAAATCCATTTGGCACCTTGTTGATTGTAGTTGGAGTGACAAATCACAATACGGAAATATCCCCCAAAAAATATTTTTATGCATTACCTTCTCATTTAAATTAAGATAAAATATTCTAATTAAGACAAAAGCACAAACAAAGACGGCTTATTATGTCATTATTTTGGTTGCTGGTCCTTGGGATAGCTAATAAATTATTTAATGGTGGTCCCAGGCAAATTTAGGGATCCCAAATTACTGGGCATCATAAAAAAAAAAAGAATCCTGTACAAATAGGGAATACTACTACCGTATTGGTAGTCCTCCCAAACTGTCAAATAAATGTCAAGTTTTAAAGACTTCTGAACAATGGCACACAACAAATTTAGGAAAAAAAGACCGCACAAGGAAACCAACTTGAAGAGGTTAACTTATAGCCAAAGCACAGCGTAAATTTTTTAGATTTTGCAAGTTTGAAAGCCTTTTTAGAGATAGTAGCTTGCGCGAACAGGTACCGACAAGAAAATAAATATATACATAATGTTCTTACAAATATATATTTATACATACCAGTGTTTTCATTACAGCGCGAGAATCTCACATATTTTTTCTTTTCTCGCATTAAAAAATTATTAACGCGAGAAGTTCGCACACTCTACTAATGAATTTCAAAATTAACGAATCTCGCGAATTTTGGAAAAAATTTTGGCTTCCGCCATTTTAAATTAAATCACTTTCACTTTTCTTCCTTGATCTTTCATTATTTTTAACATCGATCCTTGTTATCTAGCTTTCCTATTTACCAGTATTGTTCAGAATCAGTGCGAACAGCAGAACACAATGCCCCCCTCCCCCGAATCCCTTTCAGAACACATTTCTCTGCAACCACGTGTTAATTAGGTAAGATTTCTTCATGTAAGACGTTTATATATTTTTTTCTTGAATGTAAGATGGACAAATACCTTGTTAAGGCAACATCTTCTAGTCCGTAACGGACAAATGAAAATGAAACAAATGTCAGTAGAAACGGTCAAAACGAAACAAATATGGATATTCAACGGATACTGATCAAATACTAGCACGAACATAGAAATAACTTAACTATTTTATAGCAGAAATAATTGAAAAGCCTATGCTGGCAGATGAAGAGGATAGGAAAGTGTATGCACAATGCTACAAATTTACTTAGTGATACCAGCATCTATTGCAAGGTCATTTAGCATCCTAAACCGAATTAAGGCAAAATATCGTAACAGATTGGCTGAGAAGCATTTGAACAATCTAATGAGAATAGCTGATGAAAAAGTACAGATTGAACATTTTCCATACGATGATGCAGCAAAAATATTCAATGCCTTAAAAATTATTAGATGTTAAAAATGTATTGTAATTATAGAAATATTTCTTTTCCAAGTCTATTCGTGTTTTTTTTTTCTTTTTTTTTTTTTCATTTTTAGAAATTTCACCTAACTTTTTAAAATCTCACCCAGTTTTTGAGAAAGGGTGAGAAATTCTCACCCATTTTTTTTTTTTTTTTTCTACAATGAAAACACTGCATACTGTCTTGCCAGCTTTACCATACAAGTTTCCCCAATACCATCATTTTTTTAAAAAGTTTTTTGTAAGCCACTACCCAACTATCGGCATAACTTGGCGATCATTTAAGCGCAAGGACAAATTCAGAAATTTTATGAAAAATATAATAAAGATAGCAAACTCCGATTTATAAAATGTATAATTTTTATGAAATGTAAAATATCAAATACTGGATAAGTGGGAGGTGGTTGACTGACAGGACATGCATCTTGGGCAGGGAAAGATCCTCTGAATCGTCCTCTACCTCTCCCCGCCATTTATTTAATTATTTAAACAAAAGAGAGTGAGTTACAAGTGAACTTGTGTGTTTGATGCATCATGAAACCATGGAACCATTAGTCCCTGCATGGAACAAAAGAAAAACAAAAACAAATTTTGTTTTTTGAAAATATGACTGATAAGTCTAAAAAGAAAACGAATTCCCTTTTATTAATATCATATCAAACATTTTTAACAAATAAAATTATGAAAATTCTGCAATTTATTCATACTAATTGAAAATTATGTAGTATTTTATATTTACAGAAATAGGCAGCAGAAAACGTTTCCCATCCAAAACACCCTCCACTCGCAAATTTAAAGAATCTTCTATAATTTTGTAATTTATTTAAATATTTTACACCGCTCTCCGCTTATTTTACTCCGGAGTCCTTCCTTACTAATAAAATTTAAACTTTTTATTGAGTTTGTGTGGACAAAGACGCAGGATGATCCTGTTAGTTGAGTAAAACTATTTTTCAACGTAACAGTTTAAAAACATTTATTTTCGTTTACTTAATTAGCTAATTTCGTATTTACTTTGACAAATAAAACTAATTTTCCAAAGAACTAGCTTTAAAGCATTTATTTTTATCACACTTCTAATTTCGTATCATTATGATGTTTGAATGATTGTTTATTTATTTATTTATTATTATATATATTTTTTTTTTTGAGAAAAAATAATTTTTAAAAAGCCTATTTGGCTTTCAAAATATCAGGGATATTTCTGTATCGTGATCCGTTGCGCCAATTACGATTGCCAATGTGCCAAATAGATTTTAAATTTGCAAATTGTTTTAAAAAAATGAAGTAGATGTGTGCCCCGTTAGTGACTATGAGTTATACCTTTTGATTTGGTCCCTTCCTGTTATGTTTTTTTTAAGTTTCTCGTGGGCCGATGCCAGGTAGTTCCCAAGTCATCACGATTATTCTGCCTCACGATTAACCCCCCCCCCCCCCAAATATTAAGCAATAGTTAATATGACATATTCTTGAAATAATTTTGGGGTGATTTCCCCATTGTGATCTATGGTAGAATAATAGCCAAGACTTGGCAACTTTGGAGTAGCGGCCTGCGAGAAACTAAAAAAAACACCACAGAAAGGGACCAACTTGAAAGGTATAAATTGTATCCCCCTATGGCAAACATCTACATGTCTATTGTAATTTTTTTTAAAAAAATTGCAAGTTTAAAATGTATTTGCCATCTTGGCGTGACAAATCACGATATGGAAATATCCCCATCTTTTTTAATATTGAAAATCATAACTAAAGGTATCAAAAGACAATTTCTATAGAATCACACTAATTTAATAGCTAGTTATTTTATTAATTAATGATCAGAAATTGTGTCCACCCAAAACGTAGCGTGGATAGTGTAAATATCTGAGTGTAGAGCTTAGTGAGAGTGTCTTTAGTAGTGCTAAGAATTGTTACTTCAAATCACTTTTCTGATTTTTTAAAAATAAATTATGAAACCCATGATTGTCAAAGGACAATCAGACAATTTTTTCATCTATTTCTGTTCTTATTGTGTTTAATTTCAGGGGTCTGTCCAGGCCGAATTCACTACCGTTTAGCGGTACCTTCACAAATTCAACTTTAGGAAAAACGGTAGTTTCACAAATTCAACTTTAGGAAAAACGGTAAGTTTCACAAATTCATTTTTCAAAAACGGTAGTTTCACAAAATACTTTTTCTTAAAATTCTATATTTGTATCCCTTGTGAAACGATAAATCCTTATTTTTGTGTTGATTTTTTAATATAATTTTTAATTTTTCACAAATTATTTCTAAATTTTCACAAAATAGGTACCTCTCTAAAAAACCTAGACAGACCCCTGAATTTTTAAAAATAGAACCAGAATTATGTAATTTCTAATTAGTAAGGAAATAAAACATATAAGATGAGCTTGCTACTTTTTGCGCTGTCGTTACTTGAACTTCTTGGTGTTATTAAAATTATACTTTTTTAATGTGATTTTATTTTCCTTTTTTTTTTTAAGGCTTATGTTTTTTTGCAAATTTGAAACTAATATGCTGAAATTGATTTTGAAAGTATAAGCAGCATAAAAAAAATCACTCCACTAAATTATGAATCAGGAAAAGTTAAATAAAAAGAAATAAATTGAAGTAAATTTATTTTATTAAATTTGAATCAGTAGGTACTACTAACCACTCTTACATTAAATGATTTCTTTAAAGTTCTCTCTGTTGAAGTTGAATCTATTATCTGTATTTTCTCAGCTTCGAAATTAAATGTATAACTGCACAAGAACTTTCTTTAAAAAGAATATGTGTATCATTATCAGTCTATGGAGTGAACTCTGATTTAAAAAAATTTCAGCTGAAATACTATAACCAGTATTTTAATTTACATTGTTAATTTATTCAACAATGTTTATTATTTTATTAGTTTTATTTTATGAATCAGAGATTTATAAATGTAGGACTCCTATTTTAATTCAGAAATTTTGTGCTTGTATTTTAATATGTCAAAGTAATTCTTGTCTAAAAATAATTCCAGAGATTAATATATTCAATGAATTTAGTTTTTTCTTTGTATGTATTTTAGTATTATAAAATTATCGTCATATAATTTAGTATATGACGATAAGCGTTTTCAATAGGGTGCATTTGTCCATTTTGTTTTTTAGAGTAAGATCTCACAATCCTTTTTTTTTTTTTTTTTTAACAATTTGCTCTCTGGTGTGGCTTCTAATTTTTTCTTAAATTATAAATGCTTATAATATTAGTAACACCATCGTATGGATTGTAAGGAACTCTCTTTTGAGTATTTTTTATTTATTTTTTTTCCGCCAAATCATGTCAGATGCCCTTGTAATGCAGAAACACTGTAATCACATCTGTGTGCTCTAATTTTGAAAATTTTAATGAATTAAAATTGTTGTTATAAGTTCTTGTTTTAACTTGTAGGAAATTTGCCTGTGTATCTATATTAGTATTCTTCACTATTGTTGATGCAAAACCTAACATCATAATTTTAGTTGCAGATGACTTGGTAAGGTTTTTCAATCTTATTTTTCTTTAATGTTGTAATGTTCATAACTTGTTCTCTTATAGACTGCGATCAGAGTCACTAACTTTCTATATATTGAAATTTTTTATTTTATTTCATTATGAACTTTTTTAAATATTTGTTAAGTTTGTGTTAAACAATGCTTTAAGATCATTTTTAGTTGTTTAAAATATACTATAGTATGCAGTTTAATTAAAATATAAATCATATTTTGGAATTCTTTTAAACTTTTATTACCCAAGAGCATACCAGCCAACGACCTATGTGTTGAAATATTTTATTTATTTCATTATGAATTTTTGTAAATATTTGTTAAAATAGTGTTAAACAATGCTTTAAGATCATTTTTATTTCTTTTAGTTGTTTAAAATATGCTATAGTTTATAATTTAATTAAAATATAAATCATATTTTGGAATTCTTTTAAACATTTATTAACCAAGAGCATACCAGCCAACTTTACTGGATTTTGCCACTTTATTCTTGCCTACTGATCTATTGATAAATTCTCTCAGTTTTATATATATATTGTAGACCAAGGTGCAGAATATGAAGGACTGGAGAGTAGGTTTTGTCTTACAAAATGTTGTGTTTCAAATCGCACTACCATATTTTCCCTAGAGTTGCGAATTTTCAGTTGACAAATAGTAAAACTGGGAAGCAATGTAATATAGTTTTAGATTTTAAGAGGGAGATAAATTAAATATGCAAAGATGTGTGGTTGAAAATGGTTGATTCTAATGTCCATAATTTTTTAGTAGGCCGAATAATTGTAAGCTGTATGGTTGGGAGCCTACTGTATTTTATAGAATTCCTTAAAACTAAAAAAGTTCTGGGAAACAGAACAAATATTTTTTTCTACCCTTGTTCTACTCTGCTTATTGTTTACATGGGAATTTAAACAAGTAGTATTACTAAATGAAATCATGAAGGCACATTGGTTAAGGCATTTATCGGTCATTTGGTAGCAAGTAATGGGTTGCAAGACAACAAGCATCTAGCATCATCCTTTCAATTCCAAGATGCATATTTTGTTTTGTATTTTTTAAAGGTGGAGAAAAGTAAAGAATGTATGTCTTCACTTTTCTTGGAGACAGATGCGGCTGGCAAAATTTATTTTCAATTTCAGAATCTAGATAGTGAAAATAAAACCTATATAAAACAATTCTAGTAACAAAAAAGTGTTCCATATCCATAAAAAAGGGTTGCCAGAGCCTCAGATAGGTTTGATTTCTCTGTGATCCTCTTGGTCTGGTGCCCCATCTTAAACCAATCCAGCTTGGGAGACCCTGCCAGTAACAACGCTACTGCCGGCACAGCCCTCAGGTTCATATGCACATGCAAGCCGCTGCACAAAGTGGAACTACCATCGCAGCGGCTTGGCAAACTTGGACGGCTTTACCAGTACTCTGGATAAACTGTGTAACAATGCGCCAAAACACAAAAATCTTGAAGATATTGTGTAACAGCTTAATAAAAACATCACTCTAGAAGCTAATAAAAATATACCAAGAGGAAAAGGCATTGGATTCCTTTCTGGAATGATGCTGAGATTGACTCCCTCATTACTGAAATAGGCCAAATAAACAAACTCCTAAGAACTAATAACACTTCAGAAAACAGGAAAAATCTCAACGAACTAACAAAAAACGTAGAAGAGAAACTTGCTGAATGCAAATGACTTTAAAGTGGGCCGAATTCTGCGTTTCCCTTGATCCCAAAAACGACTCAAAACATTGGAAAGTTGCTAAAGCCTTGAACAACTGTTAGGTCAAGACTCAAATATCAAACGTCATTCTTTCATTGAATGAAATAGCTGACACCAACAACAAAAATCTCTACCTATCTTTCAGTTAAATACCAATACCAAGATGAGCTTCCAAAACTGGACTTCCAACCTGAAGACAAAAAACTGAGGAAAAATATTAGAAGAACTCTTTTTAAAGCAAAAACATACAAAATGTTCAACAGCTTCTCTAAACCTATCACCAAGAGTGAGCTGGACACATAAAAATTCCCAGTGGGAAATCACATGACCACGATTTAATATTTGGAGAGATGGTGAAACACTTACACTACAAAGAAGAAGGGAAAAATATTATAAAAAATTTTGAAAATGGTATTATTTTTTACTTTACTAATTGTGTTTGTATCTGCCTTTCAGTTTTGTGCAGTGTTTCGTAGCGTTGATTAGCACCAATATATTGATTGTTTATTTTCTTCCTCCCTGTACAAGGAAAGGGTATTCAGCCAGTTCACTATAAATGACAGAGCTTGTTTTATTATTGTCATAATCTAATTCCCTGCTCATAAATATCTATAATTATAAATATTATACCTTTTTTTTATACTAGGTCATTTTATCTTTGTTTATTCATTGTATCACTTTGTAAGTAGTATTTTATTAGTATTTGGTGGTGGGATATTTTTATTATTTTTCAGTTTTATCTAATAAGCACTGCTTAATTTAATCGTTAATGTAACTCAAATATTTGATTATTTAAAGTTAACTTCAAAATTATCATAGAATTTTCTGTATAAAACAAATCTTACCCCATTGACTACAAATAGTTCATATATCATGTTTTATGTATTCCTAGAATGAACTTATACTTAATATTATTATTATTTTGATGAATAATGTTTTGAAAATGCTTTATAGGGTTTCAATGATTTGAGTTTTCATGGTTCAGAACAGATTCCAACACCGAATCTTGACTCTTTGGCTAAAAATGGTACTATTTTGGACAATTATTATGTGTGTCCAGTATGTTCACCTTCAAGAGGAGCTTTGATGACTGGTTTATACCCGATACATACTGGTGAGTTTTATTATTTTTATGAATTAAGAGTTTAATACAGATGCACGCTGAGTATGTATACACACATGAAAACACCTAAATTTTGGAGATACTTTTTAAAGAGAATAAGGATTTTGATGTGTTTATGCTTAAAACGGATCATTGGAGATACCTTTTTTATGATTAAAACAAAACTAAACACATGAAGTAAACCAAACTTAACATCTTTATACGGGCACAACCTATGCGCTCTTCTACCAATCTGAAAAAGAAAGAAAAACAGTTCTAGTTCATTTTCCTTTGTGGGGGAGGGGGATTTTAATCATTCTTCCTGTCACAATTTTTTTTTTTTTTTTTTTTTTTTTTTTTTTTTTTTTACTGAACTTTTGTTCTTCTCCTCGAAAATGACAGAAGTGTTGCTCATTTAACGTTATCCATTGGGCACCTGTGATCCTAAGTCACGGAGACGGGCAACATTACCCACGCCACAGTGCCACATATACCCGTTCATAGGGTGGGTCAAATTCACACATCACACACAACAGAGGACAACACAGAGAGAGAAACATCCATGTCCTGAGTGGGATTTGAACCCACAGCCATTGACTTCACAGTCAGACACGGTAACCGCTTGGCCACCTAGGTGGAATTTCTCTTTTATAGCTTCCAATCTCACTAATTTTTATTTTGAAAAATATATATAATGTATATTATATTAATGAAATATAATGTATATTATAGTTTTAAAACAAAAATTATAAATTCTACCTTTTCTTAAGAAAGTTCAGATTTTTCTTATCGATGACAATACTATTTTCTTGAGGCCCTTGATAAGCAAAAATGTATTAGCACAATTTATAAAATTGACATCATGATTTGCATTTAAGTGATATATCACCCTCACAATTTATATGTAATATTCACATGATTTACAACTCCTTACTTCACATGTTTTTGAATCATACTTTTGGCTATTCATATTGAACTAATTTTCAAATTACACACCTCAATTTAATGTCTGTTCACACATGCAATCTCTGAGTCCCCACGTAAAGGCATTTCAAAGCAAATAGAACATCACAATTTGTATTCATGTGTTTTCAAAATTGCAATTTGTGATTGATTTTTGCACACTTTAAAAAATCAAATATCATCGCAACTCATTTCACAAGAATTAGAAATACACTCTTGTGTTTCTTATTCAAATTTTAAAAGAAAACATCACAACTGGTATTCAGGCAATATATTTCAAAGGGTTTATAAAACTTACTCAATAGATAAACAGCAAGTTTTTTTTTATCCTACTCAAAGATAATTGAAAAATAATAATTTTCCAAATTTTTTTATCTTTTTCTTGAAGCTATTTTTATTTATTTTTTATTATTCAAAAATGGCCCAAATCTATAAGGTATTTTTATTTTTTAAAATAATATGGTTTATAATTTTGGAGATTTGTGTTTTAAAATTAAGTATTAGAATTTCGTGAAATAAGATTAAAAAGAATTATATCAATTTCTTCTTATTTATGAAAAGTTTTAGAATTTATAATTTTCTAAACACAGTTAGTGATTCCACCGGGCTTTTGAAACTAAGGAGCCAGGACTTCAATAATTCTGGAGACTGATGAATTTCAAAAAAAAAAGTGAGAGAAAATTAGGGAGAGGACTAAGTCATATTTGAATTATCAAAGATTTTAATTGAGACTGATGAAACACCTGCATCAAAGAAAAGCAAACGATGTAATTTGATACTCAGAAATGTTCAAATTTTCTCTTTGAACTAATAATAAAGACAAAAAAGAAAATTTTCATTATATATATTATTTTGCCTCAAGCTATCTTTACATTGAATTCTCCAATGATTTCTGTGTTTGCAGGGTTGCCACAGGCGACTAAAATGCGACTATTTGCTACTATTTTTGGCCTTAGGCGACTATTGCAACTTTTTTTGCCTGAAAAGGCTAAAAAGTCAACTATTTTCAGGAATAGACGACTATTGGGAGACTTTTTTTCTTTTGGCGAAGTTTTTTCGCAAAAGTGAACGTTACTTTTCATTTCAGTCCCCTCACTAACACGTACGTAATGCCGCCTACCACGTTCAAGTGGAAGGGTATTTTATTTGTAATTGTATATCTATGTGATGATTTGATTTTTTACCACACCAGTGTCCTCTTCATAACACATTTCAGGTAAGTGAGTTTTATGTTGATTTAAATTTTTCTTAATATTCAATTCTTGAATATTTCTTAATATTCAAGATATTTTTCTTAAAAAAGATTAGTAAAATTACATTTTAGTTTTTGTTGCTGATATTTTTAAAAATGCATCGAAATAAAATCGCATAGGGACGAATCGGTTTTATAACAAAATGACAATGCCTCTGTTAATAGGCGATATATCGCAAAATATTGATCAAACGTGATCAGAGTGAGCTACTATATCTTCACGTCCATAGATTAAGAAAGGTGAAGTCAATAGCTAACGCAGTTACCGCGCTGAGAAAGACTAATTTCATTTCAGTTTTGCTGCAAAGACAATGTTTGTTTCGGAATTGGTTTCGGGATGTTGAATGGCAAAGGACAATTTTAATCTTAGGTCATGGTTTCATGTATTATTAGCGTCAGAATGTAGAACCCAATAAATTCTTTTTTGCTTCCTTTCCCCCCCCCCCCCCCTTGAAGATTACTTTTCAGTGGGACTTCGCATTTTATTTTGTTATTTATTTTCCGAGAGACTCCTGCTTATGTGAGATTGATGGTTATCATTTTGTTCTGAATTCATCCATTTATGAAAAGAAAATCTATTTTAAGAAAAGATTTCACTAAATGTTTTATTATCTTTCAAGCGATTTGATTTGATTGCGGTATTTAATAATTATTTACATAATTATTGTTTAGTTCTGATAAATTTATCTTTTCTTTATTTCTTTCAATGTACCTCACTAATTTGATTGAATTTAATTATTTTTAAACCAATAATTCTTTAGTTTTTGCTTTTACAAATTAAAGCAATGCTTATATTATATATTTGGCCATCTGTCAATCCAACTTTATTTTTTTAAATCATCGAAATTGATAGCGATGTTTTTTCAAAAATCATTTAATACTTAAAGTATATTTTGTTAGTTTTCTCAACTGTTTTTTTTCTTAATTTATTAAAACTCTCTCAAAAAATATGAGCAAATTTTAAAAAAAAATGTCTTTTAATTTTAAAAATAGTTTTTATGTTAAAAAAAAAATTAAAACATAGTTTACGTTTTTTTTATAATTAAAATGATTAATTTATTTTCTTAAATAAATAAAAAATTAAGCGATATTTTGTCGTTTTTAAAGTGGCATTTTTTAAATATTTTTTAGTTTTATTGTTTTTATTTTTTATAAAATTTCCTTTTTTTATTGTATCAATTTTATTAAAATAAGGATAAATAAAGCAAAATTTATTTTTATTTTTACTGCACGTATTTTTTTTTCTAATAAATACGAAAAAGGCTGACGTTTTTTAGATTTAGTCTATTAATTTTAAAAAAAACACTATTTAAATTTTTTTTAAAATTAATACTAAGTTAAGGGATATTTTAAAAGTAGTGGTATTTAATAATCCAGAAAACCGGGAAGAATTTTGCTCGGTTTTCCCGCTATTTTGAAGTATAACGATTATAAAAAATAAAAGAAAGCGGAATTAGATAGAGAGGGGGCAGGGAAGGGACAAATGTTTTATTTTCTCCTGTGTGTTGGTTGTTTTTCTGATAAGCTGCCGTCAATCAAACTTAAAGGAGTGGCATGTTGATTTCGTTTTCTCTTTGATTTACGAGGGGGTGGGGAAAATGTATTGCACACACATATCAATGAATGTCCGAATTAAGGAACTTCTAGCTAAGAGTGTTGACAAGTGAAATTTATTTTAATCCACTTTAGTTACTCAGTTTTTGTTATCCTTGATTTACTATGATGAATTGTTTTATTATTTCCGATAATGCTTTATTTATTAAGAGCAAAATGTTTTTTAATCACCAGTTATATTCATCTATTTGCCATCGGTTAACAAAACATTTTTTTTTTTGTTGAATAAATTCTGATTTTTTAGAAATGTGGTATCATTAGTAAGTTTTCTTGATGTGGAATCACATCTGCTTTTGTTAAAAATGGTCTTTTTATAAAAATAAGATAAAAGGAGAAGATAGTTGATTAATTTAAGCATATAATTATTTGTTAATAGAAGCAGGCGATTATTTTATGAAGCAGATAGCAGTTTCCTTTTTTTAAAAGTATATATTTTTTTTCTAAAGTGAACATTTCTTTGATTTGTTTTCTGCTTTCGCTTTTTTTTTTCTTTTAATTTTTAATGCACGTACGTAAAATATTTTGTTACAGTATTATTATTTTTAAACCAATAAATCTTAAATCATTTTTTATTATGAAAAATGGAATAAAGCTTGGGTTTGCTTTTACTTTGACTTCTTTATTATTTTATTGAAAAAATTAAGCAATGATATTGATGTTATAGTAGAATATGTTTAGAATTAATATTTTCTTTTGTGATAGATTTATTCCTTTTTATTTATTTTTGATTGATTTAAAGATTTTTCATGGGTAATATTTGAACATATGCTAAATCGTGATACATCGCTATATTGCGACGTCTAAAGGACGATGTATCATGATTTAAAATTTATGACATCACCCAGTCCTAATTGTGGTATTTGACAATTAAGCTATATTAGTTTTAGTTATTTGGCTACTAATTTTGATAAATTTTTGTTCCTGTTCAGGCGACTATTTTCATAGTTTTAGGCGACTATTATCATGCTTGAGGCTACTAAAAGCAACTATTTTTGATCATTTTTTACTGTGGCAACCCTGTGTTTGAGGTGTTGTAGTGTGTAGGCAGAATCATTGTCAGAATAATCCCCTACAAATACTTTTTTTCCTGTTAAATATTTTTTCTTGAAGCCACTCTCATCCCCTAATTAATTTATTTTTTAATTTAAACATGTTTAATAGAATGTTTTCTGCCCTCAAAAGGAAAACCTTCGATATCTGTAGACAAATTCATGAAAAAATATTCATCCCTTTGTTTTATAGACAGGTAATATCAATAACTATATTTCCATAAAATGAATAACCATTAAAGTGTCTATTCATAAAACTTTATATATTTATATATATATATATACAGTGAACTCTCTGTCTACTACGATATCTGATATAGCAACAACTTCCTCTATTACAATAATATTTCGTGGTATTCAAAATATTTTTAATTCACTTGGCTTTTCAAAATATTTTTAATTTATAAATAATTCATTTATAATAATTTATTATAATTTAAATTATAATAAATTCATGAAAAAATATTCATCCCTTTGTTTTATAGACAGGTAATATCAATAACTATATTTCCATAAAATGAATAACCATTAAAGTGTCTATTCATAAAACTTTATATATTTATATATATATATATACAGTGAACTCTCTGTCTACTACGATATCTGATATAGCAACAACTTCCTCTATTACAATAATATTTC
The DNA here is from genome assembly GCA_949128135.1 of Parasteatoda lunata. NCBI lineage: Eukaryota > Metazoa > Arthropoda > Arachnida > Araneae > Theridiidae > Parasteatoda > Parasteatoda lunata. The sequence continues at coordinate 115,842,468 of OX421972.1, read as the reverse complement.
GTGGTATTCAAAATATTTTTAATTCACTTGGCTTTTCAAAATATTTTTAATTTATAAATAATTGATTTCAATAATTTTGAATAAGTTAATACTTTTTATAGTTGCTATGCAATAAATTTTTAATAAATTGTAAAATCTTTTCAATAGTGTTTGTGTTTTTTTTACAGTTGTTTTCTATATTTATCCAAAATTTTTATTTTTTAATGCAATTTTTGTACTCTATGCATTTCATTTTAAACATATGAAAAAAAGGAAAATTTATGCTATATCTTTTTAATATTATGCTAGGAAATTGGTTTCTATGCTTTTTTCTGTGGAATCTAGCCAATAATATGAATTGCATATTTCTTGATATATTGTGAGGAAAATATTTTCTATCATAACTTTCTTTATAAAAAAAAATTTTTTAAAGCGAAGCAGAGAAGTTTTTTCTAGCTAGAGTTTGTGTTCTGAGACAGAAATAATGATTAATTAATTATTTTAGGATTGCAACATGGTCCAATTCCGTCTTCTCATCTGTATGGTTTATCTTTAAAATTCCGTTTGCTGCCTGAATGGCTAAAAAATATGACTTATGACACTCATGCCATTGGCAAGGTCAGTAAATCATTCATTTCCTTCTCATTTGCAAATATTGGAGTACCTAACGCCTTCAGGACTAGTAAAACATCAAAAAATTATTTTAAATATTTTTTGTGTTCATTTTTTTAATGCTAATAATGGAGTTTTGCTTATGTAATAAGCGCTAAACAAAAGTATTTAAAATTGAAATGAAATATTGGTCCTGATTCTTACAGAACATTATATTCATTATTTTTCTTAACCTTTAAGTTCTTTCCTGTTTTAAATCTGATTTTATGGTAATGAAATGAGTTGAATTTTTATAGAGGTTACATTAAAATACAGTACGACCCTGAAAATCCGGAAATCTCTAAAATCCGGAATCATACGTCCAGTTCGTCAGAAAAAAATTTCCAAAAAAATAATAAAAAAGAAAAGAAACAATCGCTGAAAATAAAAATTTAAATGCATGAGCTCAAAACCACAACTTTTCTCCAACATTGAAGCAGTAGATGAAGAGGTAGGGGTGGGGAGTGAATGAAAGCTCATAGCTGATAAGGATATTCCAGTCATTCTTATCAGCTCTGTATAGATAGCAAAGAATATAAAGGGGAATCCCCTCCTCCTAATGGGGAATCCCCTCAGGAGGAGGAATTCTTCTGCCACTTTGTTTTTCCCTCTTGTGAACAGTGTTGCCAGATTGGGCTACAAGTAGCAGATTGGGCTACTTTTGAAAGTCCCCACTACTGAAAATCGAATTTAGGCTACTCGCTACTTTTTGGGCTACTTATTATTTTCCGAACGCTACAATTCTTAAAAATGCGCTGCTTTTTTTCCTCACAGAAATGTATATAAATATTTTTTTTATTTTGCCCCTTCCCATTATATTCTGAAAGTTTGCAGTTTCTTTGCCCTTTTTAAAAAGAAAATTTTTTGTTGTTGTTGAAAACGCTTTAACTTTAGTTTTGTTTTAGTTAGTTTTGTTGAACTTTAGTTTTAAATTTTTTAATTCAAAAATGTCAACATTTTAAACCTTTCGAAACATTTATAGTAATTGCAAAATGATAAGCACGGTAATGTATATGCTGTGTGTTATAAAAAAGTTTTGAAAATTATTTAAAGCTACTATACAGTGAAACTAGCGTAAATTGATCACAAGTTGAACTACAATTTGATGGTTTTATAAGAGAAGTCATCTTATAAAAATGATAATAAATTGTTTTTACCAGTTTTGTACTTGATCCTCAAAATCTTAGATAGGGGATTAACTTATTGACAGAGCCCAGCGTAGCCTAATTGGGGCCCGGGGCAAGAACTTCTTTGGGGACCCCCTCTGCTTCACAACTTCAGTAATGAAGAACCGAACTTTATGGAGGTATTTAAATTTTTCACCTCATTATAGATAACAAGAAAAGTAACTAGAGCCTAAAATAGTTATAAAGTAAAGGTCAGACCCCCTGTAAAGGTCAGACAAAATATCGTTCTGTCCATTTTATTGATTTTCGGACAATTCTATGTCTATCATGCCGAATGCAGTTTTCTGATTGTTAATTTTGTCACCTAGCTGCGAAAAATTCATAAACTTGCTGACATTAGAGCGGAATTCAACTAAATTTTCGCATTACGATGGCGCAGTGAAGCCAATCAGAAGCCTGAATTGTTGTAAACATATCGCATTTTGCGATATGTAAAGCTACAGGCTTTTGATTGGCCAAATTTGTCCATCGTAATTACGAAAATTTAGCTGAATTTAGTCCTAGAAAGTCATGGATTTACGAAATATAGATTGTGTCCGTACGATAGATAAATGAAGAAGCTGATATAAACCTGGCAGATTTTACACTCTACAGATATTTTGTTTTAAAAAAGTTCATCAAACGTGAAATAAACTTTCTATTTGATTTGGGGGCCCGGGGCAACTGTCCCGTATGCCCTTGCCTTAGTCAGGCTCTGCTTTTAGAGGTGGTCAACTTATCAGGTTTCACTGTGCAAGTAAAGTAAGCACAGCAACTAAGCGAGCTGCGAGAAAAGAAAATATTTTACGAGCATTTAGTGCAAATCCATCTTTTTATCATTGTTATTTTTTTAACTTTACAACTGATGTTACGGCGAAGGCAGGGGGAAATTCTCTCCAGGTCCAGGTGTGTTCGTTGGCAGCAACATTTTCCTAGAACTTGAGAGGGGTAATTGCCTTGTAAGGAAGTTAAATAGGCTTTTATTAGAAAGGAGCTCCACTCGCCTCAGATAAAAATGACCTTATAAGCGATAAAGATTTTTGAAAAGTGACCTTATATGCAGGATGACCTTATATGCGGATGACCTTATATCGAGGTCTATATATATATATATATATATATATTGGGCTACAAAATGTTCGAATCCGCTACTTTTGGAGCTCCCATTCGCTACTTTTTAATCTTAAGTTCTGGCAACACTGCTTGTGAAGAAAGAAAACTGATTCTTTCTTAACCTTGTAGCATAGGAGGCCTGGGCAAGTTCTTTCATCCCCCAACAAAAAAAGGATTAGTATCAGCTGGTACAGTCTAGTCTAGAAGCATCTGTTTCAGTTATAAGTTGTAATTCAGCTTGCGTTTTAAGCCTAGATTTTTATTTTTAATTGCTAATATTATGTTATCTAAACGATCGATTACGGGGGGAAATGACGAAAGTTTGATTTTTAATGTCTCTTATTTATTATTTAAAGAGTATATTTATGTTAAAATTGACGTTGTAGGTCTACACACGCGTGTTTAATCGCGAAATCGGCCTGGCGAATTCGAAACTTCGATAATTCTATACATTTAAGTAAGGTATCTAAAATCCGGAAATTTTGGAAATCCGGACCTTCCAAACCCCCCAGCAGTCTGGATTTTCGAGGTTGCACTGTATTTTAAAACGTAACAATCTTAAATAGATTTTTTCATTCAATCTATTGAAGTGAAAGAATTTTATTTCATCATTTCTGTTTTTTGGTGGGCTATCAGGGTTGCTTCTTTACTGGCATATGCCCAGAAAACAAGATATTTCACTGTTTTGAAAGCCTGTACACCGGATTTTAAACATTTTTGTACTTTCTAACTTCAACTTCAATTGTGGCAGGCTCCATACAATAGTACTCCTCAAACTCCAGTTTTTTAACACGAATTTATAAGAGTTGAACTCAACTTAGATAGAAATTACTTAAATGGTTAGAAATACATCAAACAAAAAATCATGAAAAAATTATAATGAGAATTAATCAAGATTTGTATATTTTGCCTGAATTTGAAATTGAGATGTGATAATTTTTTACTCTAACTTTCTAGTGTTAATAATGAATAAAAACTTATAGTATGAGTTAAAATTTTTACTCCGTATGCATTAATTTTCGGATTTTCTTTTGTTGCTTTTGTTCATTATTTCATCATTAAAAATTGCATAATGTTCATAATTTTTATTTCAACCAAACCATATTTTCATAATTGTTTTTTAAGAGTTTTTGTGCAACTGTTTTTTAAATTTAATTAGACAATTAGTTGCAGAGGTTAAAAATATTTATAGTTCTTTGAAGGAAAGATGCTTTTTTAAAAAAAAATATTACTCCACAGTGTTTTCATTACAGAAAAAAAATGGGAGAGAATTTCTCACCCTTTCTCAAAAACAGGGTGAGATTTCAAGAACTTAAGTGAGATTTCTAAAAACTGAAAAAACACGAGTAGACATAGGAAAAAAAATATTTCTTTAATTATAATACATTAACATCTCATTTCTAAACCATTGAATATTTTTGCTGCATCATCATATGAAAAATGTTCTATATCTACTGTTTCATCAGCTATTCTCATTAGGTTGCTCAAATGCTCATCAGTCAATCTGTTACAATATTTTGTTTCATTCGGTTTTGGGTGCTAAATGATCTTGCAACAGGTATGGTGAACTATTCTGAATCACTAATTAAATTTGTAGCATTGTGCTCACACTTTCCTATCCTCTACATCTGCCAGCATAGGCTTTTCAATTATTTCTGTTATAGAATAATGAAGTTCGTTGAAGTTATTTTCATGTTCATACTTCTTGTTAGGTCTTCCAGCATAGTTTTCACTGACTTCATTAAACTTTTACAAATTGCTGTAAATTGTCGATGAGAGAGTTTGGTAATTCATTAACAGCTAAAAATAGAGCTAACTTTAAACAACTTATTATAAAGGACAAATTTTTTTCTCAACACTTGTCATAGCTGTTTTCACGTCTTTTTCAAAATGGCGGTAGACGAAATTTTTTCCAAAATTCGAGAGATTCGCGCATTTTAAAATTGATTAATAGAGTGCGCGAATTTCTCACGTTAATAATTTTAATAGAAAAGAAAAAAATATTACGAGGTTCTCGCGCTGTAGTGAAAACACTGCTCCAGCAAAATTGTGTTCAATTTTGCTATTTAACTATTTATGTAATAGAAAAACTTTAATTATTTAATAATTCTTGATAATTGCCTTTTGTAAAAATAAAAAAAATTTAAATAAAATTAAAAATTAGGTCTTGTTAACTTGTCAGCATTTTTGAAATGAAACCCAGAAAAGAAAACATGTTCTCTCTGGTGCCTCATGTTTATATCAGTTGATAATAACGTAATTATTTCTTATTGTTTTGGGCAAATATAAAGTTGCTCAAAAGGCAAAGTATGCGTAATATTTTTGAATTAAAAACCAATTGTAGTTTTGGATAAAATTCTTTAATAAAATTAAATTGTAATAGGTTTTCAATTTTCCTTTTAGAAAAATTATATTCTAATTATTTTACTTACATCTTATATAAAAGTTACTTATTTTTTGTTTTAAAATAAATCCTCAAACTATGTTTTAGTTATAAAAAAAAGTTCTCTTTAAAAGAATTCAAAATGTTAAAAGATTTTAACCTTTTGTTATCTTGAATTGGTACCTTTACATATTGAAATTTATTGTAATTAGTTTAAAAACACTTGTTCGTTATTAGGGTTTTCTAATTATTTCTTGGTTCAAAGAAAGGGTACTGCATAGGTATCTGATCACCTTTTTTCCGTGATAATCAATCAAAATATCAATTTTTAGATTTTGATAATTTTATATAAAACAAACGTTTATCTTTCTAAATCCGTTTGAATTTTGTCTCTATGTACAGTAGAACTTAAGTTATAACATTTTTTGCAAAGCTCTATCACGAAATATTGAAACCGGAAGTTGTTTTCTCTCAAGCGGAAGTCGAAGTTTTACCCCTTTTGGTTTCAGTTTCTGTTTGAAATTATCGTAAATGACGTATTACTGAATATACTTCATTTAAAATGAAATTTATTATTATGTATTTGGAATGGCAACAAATTTAGAGACTATTTTGAAACTTTGATCTGGCAAGTCAATAATCATATCCTTGTTTATTTTTAAACTTGCGATAGCGTTTTGAATTTGTTACCTTTCAATTGCTTTTATTTTTAATAATTTCTTGTTAATTTTTATTTTATTGTTGTGTTATTTAGTTTTATTATCGTTATATTTTGTTTTATTGCCGTTATTTCTTGTTATTACTTTCCAATTGTGGGAAAATCTATCGCCAGAAAACGAAAACATCGCTTCCAAGGAAATCAGTTTTCATCACAAAAGTTGCAAACAAATCTTGAAACGTCTGTAAGTTTTACAAAAATAAATAAGCATTTGGATGTTTCTGATGTTGAAGAAAATAAAGTTACTGGTACTTAACTACTGGTACTTAACTACTGGTAACTACTGGTTAACTGGTACTTAAAGTTACTTAAAGTCCATTTTCTGTCAAAATTTTTATTACTGCAGCATGAATTTTTTTATTTACATGGATATTTTCAATGTATGAATTTCAATTTTTATTTCATTCTTTTTTCTTGAAATTAATATACGTGCATATAACATTGAATATCATTAGGTATAATCATAGATATAATGTGAAATGTTTTTTATTTGTTTTTGCATTTCACTTTATCAAAGTGGCCGAGATTTTTTTTGAATGTGCTTTCATTGTTTTTATTTTCATGGTAAAATACAGTTACTCAATAACTTTTTATAGTTATTTCTTGAATTTTTCAATGCACTCAAAAAGAATTTTAAAAAAGAAAAAACCATACATAAATCAATGTAAAAGCCTTTTGTATGAATTATCGAAGCAATCAAAACAAGAAAAAATCTTATCGCTCAGATTTTCAAACACTGAAAAATGTTCTTTTTAAATGTTTCACCATAGTTCAGTGCTTGATTTAGTGTTTCAAAATCATTTCAAGCACAAATGATATTAAAAAATATTAACGTGCTTTGAAGTTATTCTGTAAAGTGTACGTATCTCAAATTTTGCAAATTTCTTCCATCTTTTACTCAAAATTTAAATATTGCATAAAATTTTTAAAAAAGTAAATTTTCACAAAATAACTATTTTTTTGGACAATAAAAATGTTATTATTTGGATAATCAGGCAGTTTAATCTAATATTTTACAATTATATATTAATAAAGTTCAAGTATAATGTTATTTTGTGTTTTTCTCAAAATGCATTTTTACGATTTTTCAACCATCGCAAAACACAAAATCTCAAAAACTTTTCATTAGATTTTCCTCAAATTTTTTTTGTGCATTCGTATTAAATGGTTCTAGGGAATGAACCATGCTTTTGGTTCTAAATTGATTTTCTCACATTTTGTATGAGTTATCTTGAAAAAAAATTTCTAATTTCTAGCATTTTAACCCGTTACTTTATTAAAATGGTTGCTAATTTTTAAAATATTGAATTGCAGAGCTATAAGTGGTTCATTCCCGGCAGCAGTGGTTTCTAATTCTTTAATACTTTACAGAATTGAAAAATATCAATTTGTTTTGGACTTACAATGTTTTGCATATACAGTAGAACTCCAATTATCCGAACTCCAACTATCCGAATCGCCGATTATCCGAATCGCTTTCAGAATTCCTATGGAAATATAGTAAAAAGATAAGTTTCTCTTTTTTTTCTTTTTTATATGAATAAAATAAAATGTTAGTAAAGCCAAGGAAAGATTTATGCAAAGAAAGTTTACAGGATAAGACTAAGATAAATAAAAGGAATAACAAAGGAGGGGGAATCCAGTGACAAAAGAGCACATGGGAGACCATATGAATAAGGATGTTAGTTGTGGAATGTTATTTTAGGAATGTTGTTTGTTAACAAAGAAATGTGAAAGCTAGACCCCCTGGTCAGCTTGCTTGTGCCAGTTGGCGCTTGTCAGTTCGCCCAGTGGATTGTGGGGGGGGGGGAGAAGTCAAGGAAGCAATTAAAATGAGACTTTTTGCAGGTGTGAGAGGACGATTGTTGGGAAAGTCGAAATTCCTGAGGGGTTGAAGGAAAAATCGATGTTGAACGCAAAACACATGGATAGTCGGCTTTTTATTGGATGTGGTCCTTCACCAGGTGGGCGGTACAGCCTATTCACCACTGTTTATTTTGAGTCAGTCTGGTCTGTTATCGCGACTGTGTTGGTATACTCGCACGTTATATGCTGTTTTAATTGTAAGTTCACTCCGGCATTTAATATGGCTTCTAAACGAAAACGTGTTGTGTTATCCTTAGCGGATAAGCTAAAAATCATAGAACAGTCAGATAAAGGAGTTACGGGCAAACAGTTGGCTGAGATATATGGTGTTGGACAAGCTACGATTTCTGACATTAAAAAGAGAAAATCTACTCTAATAAATTTTGTGTCAGTTCTTGAAAATGAGGATGGATGTTCTTCGGGAAAATCAATGAAGGCCGCCACAAACAAAGATTTGGAAAGTGCCGTTTTTATGTGGTTTTTACAGCAACGTTCTTTAGGAAATCCAATTTCAGGTCCCATTCTTTGTGGAAAAGCTAAGATCTTAGCTGAAAAGCTGGTTATTTATCTTTCAAAGCAAGTAACGGCTGGCTAAGGAATTTTAAGTCTAGGCACGGTATTCGTGAACTAGATTTAAGTGGTGAAAAGTTATCTGCAGACTCCAAAGCTGCTGAAGAGTTTATTGAAAAATTTAAAGCTATAGCAGCCTCTTACGATTCCGACTTCTTATACAACGCCAATGAGACTGGTCTAATATGGAAAGCTTTACCCAAAACCACTTTAGCCTCTAAAAGAGAGTGCAGTGCTCCAGGGCATAAAGCTAGTAAAGATCGCGTTACTGTGCTTAACTGCGCGAACTCTACTGGGAGCCATAAAATACCCCTTCTGTTAATTGGGAAGTTAAAACGCCCAAGAGCATTTAAAAATGTCAAAAAACTTCCCCTATTTTATAAAAATCAACGCAAAGCTTGGATGACTGCAGCACTGTTTACAGAGTGGTATGATGAAATTTTCATTCCTGAAGTGAAAAAACACCAAAAATCTCTTGGAAAAGAAGGAAGTCCTGTGCTTTTGATTGTAGATAATGCACCAACTCATCCCACAGAAGAATTATTGGAAAGAGGAAATGGCCAATTTAAAACAATCTTTTTGCCACCGAATGTAACAAGCTTGTTGCAACCAATGGACCAATCTGTTATTGAAACAATGAAACGTCTTTACCGAAGACAACTTTTAAGGAAGCTTTTAGCAGAGGGAAAGGATGAAGAAGGTGTGTTGGATAACCACAAAAAGATAAATTTGAAAGATTGTGTGTACATGGTTGCGGAAGCTTGGAATTTGGTTAAAGATGTCTCATTAAAACGTGCATGGAACAAGTCAAAAGGCGTATCAACTGAAGAAGAGAAGGAAAAAGAGAAAAGGGAAAAAGAAGTTAAAGAAAAAAAGGGGAAGAGACAGAAGATGAGGATGCCGTATCTCTTGAGGAATTCAGAAACATATTTTTGAAAATTCCTGGATGTTCAGATGTCAGTGCTGATGATATAGGAGAGTGGATGACGTGTGATTCATCAGACTGTGGATTTTAAATGATGATAAACTTATTGAAAGTGTGATGGAGGAAAGTGTCGATGAAGAAGATGACCCTAATGCTGAAATTGAGGAAGACACAGGGCCATCAGCTAGTGAAGCATTTGCTGGCCTTGAAACTGCATTGAAGTGGATGGAGCACCAACCCGAGTGTGACCATATGCAACTTCTCACTGTCAAACAGATGCGCGACTTAGCTGCCCGAAAACGGATGAAGACAGTTAAACAGCTTACTTTAACTGAGATGTTTAGCATGTAATAACTTTCATTTACTGCAAGGTATGAACACATTATTCATAAAAAGATCTCTTTCCTTAAAAACAGTTCTTTTCCCTCATTTCCACCATACATACAGTAATTATTTATAATAAGCATTTTTAAAAAAAAATCGAATTATCCGAATTTTTGATTATCCGAATGGGGTCCGGCCCCAATTGATTCGGATAATTGGAGTTCTACTGTACATCAAATTTTGACACTTTTTAGGCACTTTTTGACTTATAAAATAAAAAACTCAAGCTAAAATAATAATTTTTGCTGTTTATTTTAAGTTTAAATAGCTCCTGCAATAAATAAACCAAAAAAAGTATAAGTCAATCAAAAATTTCAAAATTTTTGTGTCGAAGGTGATCAGATACCTTCTGCAGATTTTGCGTATTATATACTATTTAATTTTTTTCTGCTTTCTTCTGCAAAAATCATTTGTATCAAATTTATTGCTTGATGCCTCATTTTCTACTGCAATATATGGCAATGATAATAATGTATCCTAAGTTATAACATCTTTCTTTTTCTATTTAACAAAACTAGTTTTTGGATATCCTTTGTCATTGTTGCTCAATGTGCATAAATTAAAATATCGGATGATTCATAATTTCCTTGCTGGTTTCAGACAGCTGTAATAATTAATATAAAAAATATGTCTGGATGAAATAAATGAATGAAATGAAATAATGTATGTATGAAATGGCACAGGACCAATTGTATTAACAGCTGTGAGACGCTTACTATTATTTTGTAACTTTGTTTTCTCAATTGTACATTAATTGTCTTGCCAGTGGATATTAGAAAAATATTTTCCTATTACTTGCGAATGCTGTTCTATCTTACTCACTACCTCGTTAGCGGCTACCCTCCACTACGACAGCAAATAATTACAACATCTGCCGATTATCTAAATTTTCTTGTTAAAAACCAAACAAACAAATGGAAGAAAATTGCTAAATTACTTGATTACAAACTTAACTAGTATATAGGGATTTATTCTATGTTTTTAGAATCATTGTATTAAATTCAACTTATATTTATACAAAATAAAGGTTTTTCTGAACAATTTTTAAGGACCTTATATTTGTACACTTACATTAAGTGAAATTTTTAAAATAATAATCTCTGGTCTGACTGTGGTGAGGCGACAGACAAATTTCCATTTGTGAAGAAAGCTCTACAGATTCAATTGGATACCTGCAAGTGACATAGTGTGAGTATCTCCATCCTGATGGGTTGTTGAAACATGACATTTGTTTACGTTCTTTCCATTCTATTTCGAGTAAACCAAGCTCGTCAAGTATCAATTATCTCAAGTGGCACATTCTTAATTCTTTCACAAAGATTTCAATTTCACTATATATATATACACTGAGACTTAACACAAAGGCAGGCACGAAGCCATGCAGGAACATTAACAAACTAATTGTGCATTGAAGTTGCTAGGTACACAAAATAATTATATACAATAAACTACATAAATAATAAATCTAAGTTAAGTAAATGAAGTAGACGAGAAAGAATTATATTTTTACTCATTCGATGTGGGATACGGCTCAATATTAAATTAACATTCTTATTTATGCACAGTGGGCCAGCATCCAAGGTTTGGTGGCCAAAATTAGTATTTCGATAAAATTTGTTTCAAAATTTGGGGGTTTTCATGTGCAGGTAAATTGAATTAATAGTTGAAATTTTGAAATACGCTAAAAATTCCAAAAAAAAAAAAAAAAAATGGCGGCTGAAATATGGAGAGCAAAAATAAAAAAATTATATAGCACGTTTAAATATAGCAATGAATATATAATAATTTTCGTAATTTTATATTAAAAATGAAAAACAAATTATATTTCTGAAATAATATTACAAAATAGCGCGAATTAATTGCGAAATAACGCGGAAACATGAAGAAAAAAAACATACTTTTTTTTCGGTATAATTAGTCCACCTTTGCAATATGGGCAAAATGGGGCGGGTTTTTTTGAAAGAAGAAACATCAAAGAAGACAACAAAAAAAAGGTTAGCTAATTACCTCGTGGAACTTTTTTGAGATGATAAGTTTCGAAAGTGAGTCAAACATTCTAAAATGTCAAATGATAAGATATAAACTATAAGTTTGTCAAGAGTATTAACTAATTCAACAAATTGAAAAATTGTACTATAATTTCAGACTAATTATTCTGATAAAAATGCAACAGTAAAGCGAAATTCTTATATATATTTCTGAAATATAAATGTAAAAGTTTCATTTAAAAAAGAATTTTTAACATATTTTTCACTACATTGTACTCTCGTCGGTCCAAAAAGTAAATTATAATGTTTGGAATGATTATGAATACTTAATTTGGGCGATATTAAAACTGCCTATACATATTTTAGTTGAAAATTTAATTTTGTCTTTTGGCCAAAGATCATGGTCTTCTGGCCCACTGTGTTATGTAGAGAAGCCTAACTGAACTTTAATACGCCATTTTTCTTATAAAGATTAACTGGCACTGACGTCATAGGTCACATGTGTGGGTATGGGAGGTCTTCTTTTTCTTGAAGTGCAAGTGCTCAATTCTTAAATTCTAGTACCAGTGCTGACTATTTTTGGGGGGAAATGCAGTGCTGCATTTTACCTTCAGCTCCTGTTATTGAAAACTAAATTAAAGATTTTATATCTGCAGTGTGGCCTAGGGTTTGAATGTCAAACACCCATTTGGTATTATTTCATGAATGTAAAGCTTATTTTTGCTGCATTTATCATAGTTTTTTATTATCATTGTTTATTTTGTGAAACTAGGACAGAAAACATGAAACACACTATGTGGTAAAATAAATTTTTAACTTTATTTTACCACAAAATTCTTACAATCCTGTTGCATTTGTATAGGGCTGCAGCATGATGTTATTTTTTCTGACCAGGCTTGGGGCTTACCTTTACACTTAAAGATACTACCACAGTATCTGCAAGAAGTGGGTTATTCCAATCATGCTGTTGGAAAGGTATATAAATCTATTTCATGTGCGAATAATTTTTTTTTTTTAAGAAATTGTATTGAAAATCCAAATTATATACTCATATTAATGCTTTTTATTACTGCATTGAATATATTATGCAATTTTTTTAATGTACGTTGAATATTACGTTTTTTGTATTGATATATTACATTTTTTGTATTAATTCTTGGTATGCTTTCAAAAAAGTTCATTTATGTAAACAATTATTTTTCCATTTAGAGTAAAAATGTACATATTTTTTTATTTAAATTATTTGCCTTTGGTTGGTACAGAAGGATCAGGGGTGATTGCATTCCAGAGGTACCTCAAAATTCCGGGTTTTCGTATTATCCAAGTCTAAAAATTAGGAGTAGGCATATAATATTTCTGTGAATATCCCGGAATTCTGTGTTTCTTTCGACCATTGGGTCTCGGACTTTTGCTAATCGGAAACTTATAATTTGACGAAACTTTAGCTAATTTCCACTAATGAGACGTTTACATGCACGTGATTCTTCCCCCAATTTGAATGTTTCGAACACTGGGGCGGAATGCTCTAATATCACGATTCCTATTCACGTGGTTTGAATAGCCAACATCGATTTTACGTATTAATCTGATTTAAGAATTACACGTTGCGATTCGTGTTCAGGTGATTTAAATATCCAGCATCGCAATTCTTGTAAGAACAAAGATTTTTCTTGAGTAAATTACTATAAAGGTGTGATATTTTCCCCTTTCTGTCATAATCACCCCTGAATGATTTAAATTGTGGGTACACTCATCTAAAAATTGTAGTTGTGCTCTACTCTGTGTAATTTAATTTTCTTCACATGTGACTGATTCTGTGCTATTGTGCAGCATCCCATTGGTCAGTCTAAAACTGTGGAATAGAAAATGCTAATTACGCATTTAGTAATTTGTAATAATGGCTAGGCCTCTGTTCATATTGCTGACGATCACTTCACCAACAGATCACATCGCAGACATCACTTCACTTACACAGTAATTTTTTTGGCAGATCACTTCACCAACAATTTGTTTTGCCGACATAATCGTTTCACCGATAGGCCCATTCTTTCCAACAATATCATTTTGGTTAATTTTGCCTGCATAATCCTTTTTACAACACAATCATTCTGCTGACATGATTAATTCCATTTCTTTTTTTTCTTTTTTTTTTTGCAGTATTTCGAACTTACGTTATTATTATGAACTAGAGTTTTTTCTTGAGAAACTCTTTTTTTCTTTAAATTTAATGTGCATTATTTTTGCAGTAGTTATAAATATGCTCCTAAATAACTTACTCAAAATTTGGTTATTGCTAAGTCTTAAAGAAGCCATTATTAAGTATTAACATTGTAGAGATGACCTAAGTTTGAAATGGAGTGCATGGTGACTTTACTTTTTTTTGATTTTTGATTCACTAAGTACTGTTTTTTAGAAAATAATATGAAAGTGCTTATTTAAAGTTTCATTTAAAAAAGCATTTGAGAGCTTTTTATTATTTAAAAGACAATTGTTTTAATTGAAAATTATTGTTCCAACAGTTTTTGGGAGGTATTTATTCTATCACTTTATCTAATCCCCTGACTATGACTTGAAATATAATTTTAGTAGTATTAAGTATAATTTTTTCCCCCTTTCTTTTTTTATATTAGCCATTTAAAATTCTGCCAATACAATCATATTTTTGTGAGCCCTCCTTATACGCCTCACAAACACAAACCCCTTGAGGTTGGCAAGCCATGGATTGAGGAAAAATAGTTTATAGTAGTGTGATTAGCTTAAGGCTTATAGTATGAGTGGTTTAAACTAAATTGGCTTTTATATCAGTTATATTACACATATATAAGTTATAAACATATCTATATTGATTTTAATTACGTGAATAACAAAAGCAGTTATTAGAATAGGTTTAATCAATCAAGCTATTAATTTGCTTGTGATAAACATTTTTTTCTTGTTAAAAATTAAAATTTAAAGTTTATGGAAAATATAGAAATATAAGGCTATGTTATTATTATTAATAAAGTAACTATATTTAAAACAAGTCATAGTCAACGGTTTATACCAGTTATAGATAATATACAGTTTTGTCCCCGTAACAAATATAATGGAAATTAATTTCTTTAATTCTTACTGAAACCATACCGAATCAATATTTGTTACAACATAATCAATATAAAAGCCTATATTGGAGTACCCATTTAGATATAGCGAAGCCCTGCATGTCATAATTTAAAAAAATTGTTTTGTAACCGGTGGTTTGCAAAAATATGAATGTTGCAGCGAAATCTCAGATGAATAGCGTACAATTAAACTAACTAAATAATAAATTATGTGTAAGACTTTAGCCAGGGCTTTTTGACATGCATCACCTTTATACCCAATTATTTGTCAGAGTAATTCTTTTCAATAAAAAAATATTTTTTTTAAATAATAAAAATTTTCAAATTGAAACTATAATGAAACTTTTTTTTAAATTAATTTTTAAAGATGGATATTTTATAAATCAAAAATTAAAGTCGACACATACTTTATTTCAAACTTAGAATATATCTACAGTGCTAATACTTAATAATTGTATCCCCACATCTCAGCAATTATCCAACTAAGTAAGTTATTTAATCACATATTTATAATTACCACAATATAATCCACTTTAAATGTCAAATAATTCCAATAAGTTTCTGAGTTTAAAAAAATTTTACTAGTAATAAAGAAAGCTTGTCTGAAAATATAAATAAATATTTAATTGATTGTTTCAGCGAAACGAAGAGTGGGCATTGTGAGCGTGTTGATAAAATGAGCTGTTGGTGAAGTGATCATGTTGATGAAGTGATCATGTTGGCAAAGTGATATTAGCGGTATGATTTATCGGGAAAGTGATGGTTGGCAATTAACCCTTATGACCGATACAAGCTTCAAAACAGCAACAAAAATTATTAATATTTCCAACTAATTTATACTTGCTTTTGAGTAGGGCAAACTTGCGAGAGAAATTGTATGTTATTAATTTATTTTCCTAGATTTATAACTATTTTTGATTTTTATTTACTTTAATTCCTTTTTTTATTCACAGTGGCATCTGGGATTTTTCAAGAAGAATTATACTCCTACTTTCAGAGGATTTGATTCTCATTATGGATATTGGAGTGGTGCAGAAGATTATTTTGATCATACACACCAAACGGTTGTTTTTTTTTTTTTTTTTTTTTTTTTTTTTGGTCTTTCGAACATTTTTAAAAATAAAATGTTTCGCTTATTATTATTTAAAATATAAAATAATTAATTTTCTTTTTAAACTATTTTATGAATTATGATTGTAAAAACAGTTTAACTTAAGAACCTATAAAATTTCTTCCAATGTACTGAGACTTATTTAGGTGAAGCAAAAAATTTGCCTTCTTTGATAAATATGCCAATAATATACTAATACAGTATACTCTCTATATCTCAAAGTTAATGGGACGCTAAAGCTAACAAAATTTTGAGATTGCAAGTTCAGAACCAAGTATGTTTTAAAAAGTAAAAAAAAAAAAAAAGGTCCTAAATAGTATTCTAAAACGTAGTCATGGAATATTATAATAAATACTAATAAAGATATTTGTATAATAGTTGACAATAAGTCTAAATGCAGCAATGATAAATTTTTTTTAAAAGCAACACAAAAATAAAAGAATTCGTTTACAATAAACTAACACAAATAGAGTTTGTTTAAAAAAAAAAATTTTTTTTTACTACAGTGGCTATCATTTTTCAAATTGCTAATCAATCAATTTTTCTATTCAAAAAATATTAAAATAGCTGCCAAGTCATCGCTTTCCATATTTTCTGAGCATTTCATGAAACGTTTTAATATGTGGGCAGCATTTTTTCCTGGGGCGCAACAATATAGAGTTTTGGTACATGGGGATTTTTCTGAAAAAATGCATTTTTTATTTTGAAAAGTATTCGACATAACAAGGTTTTGACTAGAAACTCTTCAACATAGGAATTGAAATTAATATTTGGTGGATATGTATGGCTAAGGGGAAAAGTTTTTTTTTTTTTTTTGGCATATCAAGGTTTTCAAGATATTGAATTTGAGATATAGATAGTATACTTCTATGTGTATCAAAAGAATTTCCGTGCATTATAATGAGTACCACAATACCTATATTAGGCACTACTTTTATCATACCCACTAAATGGTTGGTATTTTCTTTCATCTCCTTTCTAACATTTAAAAAAAAAATATTTCACTCATTATTATTTGAAACATTTAAATTTCTTTTTAAAGTATGTTATGAATTGTGATTGTAGAATGAGTTTAACTGGAAAATCTATAAAATTTATTTAAATGTGCTGAGATTTATTTTGACGTTGAAGAAATTGCACTCTTGGATAAATTTACTAATCATATATAATATACTGATATATAATATACTAATTATATACTATTATAAATTAAGCCAATTCAAATTTTACACTGATTTCCATTCATGAAAAGTTTTTTAATCTCCTAGTTAATGTAATACCTGCTATGCACGCAAAAATCCAAACATACTGAAATTTTAAATTTACTCCTAAACTTTACTTTTGGCTGCACCATTTAATGTTTGTTAATGTCATTTTTTTTGACAGATGAATAATAGGAACGTTCATATATTTTCATTAATTCAAAGTTTCATTCAGACATATATCATTTACTCATAAGGACGGGTAAACATTTTGATATTCTCCTAGTCCTGATATCACTTCTATTTTGATACCACTTCTAATTTAGTGATCCATATTTAACCTGCTGGCGAATTAGAAAATGGGCAAAATTGAGGAAATGTGTTTCTCCCAATACACTATCTGACTTTTTATGTACAGAACCATCAGTGGGTTAAAGTATATTTATGTTATAAAGGTTTTTTTTTTCAACATATGTTAAATTATATGAAGAAAATTTAATATTTCTTTAAACAACATTCGCAACTCACAACGTAAAATTTAAATAGTAGATTTTTTACCAATTTATAAAGAGGTTAAGTTTTTGATGAGGCGGATCAAAACTTGCATGACATATCTGGAGCTTGCAATTATAAAAATCAAAGAGAAAGTAAATTAAAACATAACAAACGAAACATGAATGCAATGCAGGACTTTTTCAGGCTACAGAAAATAAAAACAGTTATTCACATAATATTTCCCACATAAATAAATGCAGGATGTTCCTGGAGAAGTTGTGTAGTGCATTCATGTTTCTTTTGTTTTGTTTCAATTTATTTTCTCTTTAATTTTTATAAATTTATTTGAAGACAAATTTTGGGCTTATGCTGATTTTGTACTCTCCAAGGTTGGACCTACATTTTGTTGTAGTGCTTTTAGGCTAAATCTTTAAAATGACTTTTAACATACATTTATTTAAGAATATTATTAGATGTCCAGAACTTGCTAATCCTGGTTTAAAATGCGTAAGAAATGTTAATCTGCATTCATGATTATCATTTTCCATCTTTTGAGGCTGTATAGCTGTTTTAAAATGTTGTTCAAACTAAACTTTTCAGCACTATTTCTATCTTTTTTTTACCAGCTTTCTTATTTGAACTGAATTTTGATTTTTATTTCATTTTTAGGGTGAATTGTGGGGTTTGGATTTTCGCCATAACATGAAACCTATTACAGACAAATTAGGTCAATACTCAACAACTTTATATACAGAACAGGCTGTGCAACTTATAAAAAATCATAATAAATCAAATGTAAGTTTATTTCTTTTATTTTATGCATATTTTGTGAAGACCTTTTGTTATACTCTAGTTGAATATTGTCAATTTCATTCCATACTTGATGATATGCTTGCTATAAGAGATCCAGTGTAAGTGCTACATACTAAATTGAAAAAGGAAAGAAAATAAAAATAAGTTATTTTATTTGCAATAAGTTGCAATTTTAACCTTTTACCTGTGCAAGCCGTAAGCAAAAGGATTTTTTAAAAAATTTTTATATATATATAACCATTGTTGAACAGCCGACCCAATTTTAGGTTTAAAACTACTATTGTTCAACTCCGCAGCCTTGTAATTTTGAACCCAATCCAGAAGACAAGGGAACTTTTTGTTCAAGTATTGGGAGAAATTTGCCTTCATAGAGAAGTTTCTTGATCGAACTAACCAGCATTTGCGTTACATGGAGAGGAAAACTTCCCATGGTCAGCCTGGCAGCAAGGAAACCCCTGAGGATATTTTATATTAGCACTGTGGTTGATGCAGCCATTTCTAGGATTCGAAACCAGTACACCTCCCCTGAGCCACCAGGGCTCTCAAGCAAAAAATTAGTTTGCATAGAAATGTAGTCACATTACAAAATATGCATAACAATTATGAATTTGTTAATAATAATTAAAGTGGTAAATGCCTCATTGTATTTTATTGTAGTACCTTTTATTGAGCTGTTACATTTGGAACCTGAACTTTTTTAAGAGACAAAAAATCCAATATAGTCTCCTCTTATAGATAGGCTAACTTTGCAAATGGGTTAATATCTATACATGAAGTAATCATAAAAAAGAGTAATTAGTATTATTAAAGCCAAAATATGTTAACAGCGTTTGCACCAGAACTGTTCCAGAAATGGAAAAAATTTCCAAATTAACTTTAGAATCACCAGGCCCTTTAAATCATTATATTTTTAAGTAAAATGAAAAACATAAATTTGTTTGTTAAATTATATTTTTATTTTTGTATAAGTATTTTTGTTTCTTAATTGACTTTCTTTTAAATAGCCGCTGTTTCTGTATGTTGCTTATCAGGCTGTTCATTCAGCAAATTCCTATTCACCATTGCAAGCACCTGAAGAGTACATCAAGAGATTCTCTTACATAGAGGACAAACATAGGAGGGTCTTTGCTGGTAATTTTTTTATTGTTCAAAACTTCTTGACTTAATTAATTTAAATAAAACAACGTTCAGTTTTTGTTAACGTTGTATAGTAAACTTATTTGATAAAAGTTTTTTTCCAGGTTGGCCAGAAAGCTGGAAATTTTCTCAATCTTGAAAAACAAAATCAGGGAAAATAAATTAATATTAATGTACCTACTTTTTTTTACTAAAAAATTAGTTAATTTTTAACTCAAAGGGAAAATATAAGTGTTTTGTTATATATTTTACGTATTAATATAAGGCATAACTGAAAAATTAAAGAAACTTGATAAAAATAAGTCTGGAAAAAACAGGGAATTAGTTTCTGATTTTTTTATAACTAAACTGTTTCTTTTTAAAGAAAAGAACGGCTAGAGGACCAAATAGAAAAATATGGAGAATGAAAGTAACAAAAGAGATCTGTCATTCCAGTTTGCAAAGCTAAAATCTCTTAAAAAAATGCAAACTCCCAACACTAAAATTAAAATAGCACTGTAAACATAAATATAACGCATGCACATTAAAATGCATAATTCAGCATCTTCAGAAGTATTACATACTAATTTCTTCTATACTAGATTTAAATTAGAGATATTGATTTATGTAAACCGTAAATCAATTTATGGTTATAACACTAAACTAAACTCAGTGGCACGACAGCCCATAGAGGGCCAAGGCCTACTGCGCCCATCTCAGTTTTCTTGACCTTGGGCTCTGGGGTGCAGAAGCAGATGTTCCGGTTAGGTGGTCAACCGAACGCAAAACCCCCAGTGTTTAGTTCCCAAGCACGCTTGGTACTCATTTATCGACCCACTGAAGGGATGAAAGGCTGAGTCAACCTTGCCCGGCCCGAGGATCGAACCTAGGACCCGTGGCACGAGAGCGCGAAGCACTACCACTCAGCCACTGGGCGTCGTATATAACACATTTATTATAAATTACATCGTTATAACACATTTATTATAAATTGAAAAACTGAAGATGACAAAAAAAATTATTTGAAATTACAATCGTGGCATATTTTCCTCATAAATTTTAAAATTATATCTAAGGATACTATATCTGAGATTTAGTTTCTGAGTGAGTTGCAACTTTAAGAATATAAATAAAAGATAAGCTAATTTGGATTAGAATTTAGACAGAAAAACACAGAAGGAAATTAGTGCAATATATGTTTGTAGTATAACAAAATAGTTTTCAAAATGAAAAACATGATGAAGAATTTTACTTTTAAAGTGAGATATTTTGTGAAAAGTATATTTCTACAATAAAACATACGGTGAAATGTTTGTGTTTGGTAATAGAAATTTTGAAGACTAATTTATTAATTAGTCTTCAAAATTAGACTAATTTATATTTTAGGTATGGTAGAGTCAAGATTCATGTCAGTAAGATTTAGTACAATTGCTTGCTATGCTCACCATTCGTGATGAGAATTTGCTTGCTCATTGGATACTAAAGTCAAACTTCGAACGATTGTTTACGCATCTTGTTTCAATGTACCCATCGCAAATGCTATTTTATAACATTTAATACACTCTTTTCGATTGTTTTGAAGTAGAAAGATTCCCGCTTATATTGTTCAGAAATTCCACCAACATTTACTAAAATACTTTGTTTTGAGACGAAAAGCAGTGTGATAGAAAACTTAATTCGAGATTCGGGTATGCGTGCTGCCAAGATTTACGCAATATATTTCTACTATTTTATGCCCTGGTTAGTATCAAAACAGTCAATATGTGCTTTTTATATTTTATTGACAAAACAAAATAACGAAACATAACAACACAACAATTAGAATTAGACTGAAATAATTGAAACGAAAATAATATTCATGAGCAATAAAAATAGGAGTTTTGGAGATGTGCTCCTTCCGGCGTGAGTGTAACGAGAACAACTGACTAACAATATTTTTGATTGGCGACGGATTGGCTCCGCCGAAATGAATTAATTTGTAACACAGTGACTCCTGATGCTAATGAAGAAAAAGAAAATAATAATTTGTTATTGTTTGGGGAAAACGCCTCAAACATCATATTTGGTATTTATGCAACAGTTGATGAAAATGTTGAAACTTGTGGTTAGGTTGCCGGTTTAAAACAATGTTACAAAGTCTGAAAAGTGCGAAATGATGTTGATAAAGGAAATGAAACTGAACTATAACTAGTGATAACAATTGTGGAAGGCCTTTAACCCTTTAAAATAAGAAGGAACTTTCTGTATTCACATGAACTTAGAGAAAATGTATAGCAATTATGAAGGCAGTGATCGCCATTATTATTATTATAGTGGTGGTTGAAGTATTGTCTCAAGCAAAATGAATAAAATCGTTTTTAGTAAAAATCTGATTTATTAAGTAAGAATTATTATATTCAAAATGGCCATATGTAAAATATACAATTCATAAAAAAAAAGAAATCCCTTAAACATTCTCTATATTAAGAAGCTTTGCCAGCATGAAAATGATATTTTTAATGTTCAGAGGCCGAAAAGGTCACCCCCAGTCGCCACAAATTTGAAAGTGAATGAATCGGACACAAGAACATAGAGAGGACATCCAAGATTGGCATATTATCGAAATATAACATAGCTAAAATAAAGCCCCCATAATTATTATCAATATTAGGTTCAAAAATACTTTGCCGATCGTGAATCGCCAACAAAACTGTGAGAATTAGAATAACCACGTAACTGAAACATATTTGTGGTAAGAAATTAATAATAAAGAGTCATAAATAGACTTTTGTTACGGAGTCATAAATGGATTTTTGTTACAATTAGGCACGGCAGTGAATTAATGAATCTGCATTAGTATTGAAATAAAAAGTTAGCCCTTACAATGATCGATAAGTAAAGAATAAACTATTTTATGTTCGTTTTTATATAAATTAACTCATTGATTTAATTTAAATATAATTTGATTAATAATGAATTAAAAAAAGTAACTTTAAGTAATTAAAGATATTTTAAAAGCTAGGAATTGTGGCATCACAGCAATCATTACTATTATCAAAAGGTGTTCAAAACAAAACTTCCTATTATTTTAAATTGATATGTTAATTCATCTTTCTTTGCCATAATTTTTTTTTTTTTTTTTTGCAGTTAGTGCATAACTTTTTCTATTAAAATTTTTTATAAATTTTAAAGCCCTGATTTGATATTTTATATTGACCCGCATTCATCATTTTCTCGTATTCATTGTTATCTACGAATGGCCTCATAAAAAACGACCCATCAAGGTTCTACTTTATTTTATTTTTAATATCACTTAAAATTTTAGTTGCAACATATAATTCATAAAATTTATGTTCTCAATTTTTAATTTTAGTGTTTGGAGAGATAATAATTTTAAATTCTTTTTTCAATGTGTAAAAACCTCAATAATAAAAAAAAGCTTTTTATAAGTATAGCATTCTATATAACTATTTCTTAAAAACCTTTAAGAAATTAATTGTTTCTTGTTTACATAATTTGATATTAATTGAAAAATTGTAAATTTGTTATAATTATATTTAACACTTTTATTGATAAATTTCTATTTTTTTCCCTTGCAGAGTGTTCAAGAGCAAACAATGTCGTCATTACATGCATTGCCATGGCTACCGCTGTTGTTTGATAATTTTTGGAACTCTTTTTTTTTCATGATAATTTCACCCCTCGAACGATGTTTTCCTTGTTTAATTAAGAATCAGAAATCTAGTCTACAGTTCAGATGGAGTATTGTGCTTTAAGTTTAAGAGAGTTATCTGTCACTACAGAGTTTCAATTTGTTTTAACATTATCAGGGTTGCCACTCTACAGGGAGAAATAGGGAAAACCTGGAAAATATAAGGAATTTAAAAATCACCTAAAATAACAGGAAAAATGCAGGGAAATTTGATTTTTTTTTTTTTTTTCCCTTTACAAACAGGGAATTTTGTTTCTC
Organism: Parasteatoda lunata; assembly: GCA_949128135.1. NCBI lineage: Eukaryota > Metazoa > Arthropoda > Arachnida > Araneae > Theridiidae > Parasteatoda > Parasteatoda lunata. The sequence continues at coordinate 115,818,938 of OX421972.1, read as the reverse complement.
ATTTTCGTCTTTTAAAAAAGGGTGACCAATCAAAGCATAACCTATGAGATATTTAAGGTTGATAATTTGGCTATACTAAACTATGTCATTTACTATGGCATTATTTAAGTATGCAATTAAAACTAGCAGTCGAATTTTTCCAGCAATTAAAACTAGTATAGTTAGTCCAATATAGCTCATATGAGAGAACAGTAATTGTTGCGTTTCCTCTTAATAGTGTATAATAAATATCTACATGGATTTTTTTCTTTCTAGATTTCAGTGTCAATCCCGATTATCGATAAGCTGATAACTCAAAAGATAGTTTTAAAATCTTTACTAACTAAGCATTAAAATGAAGTAGTCACTTCAGTTGACAGTGTAAATTCAGTTGCTCTCAAACTGTTTGAATCAAAAAATATCAAAGCATAATAAACTTAAAATGAAAAAAGAATTCTAAAAATGATCAAACAGCAGCAGTTGACGGCATGTGCACATTGTTTGCTCTCAGTGGCGTAGTTTTTGGGAATAAAACCCTTTACAAAATTAAACATTACTATTCATTATTTTTTGTAATTTAAATGTTTAGAATTTATATATATATATATATATATATATTAGAAGGAGGTAACCAATAACTCCCCTCGAACATACATTAAAACTATGTCACTCTTGGACACAGAGTTATATTTTCTAAGTGTACACATTAATTACATGCAATTTTTTTTCTTACTAGCAATGGTATCAGCCATGGATGATTCAGTGGGAAAAATAGTCTCAACTCTGAATTCCCAAAATATGTTGGACAATACTGTGATACTCTTCACGACAGACAATGGAGGTCCTGCAGCTGGATTCAATAACAATGCAGCCTCTAACTGGCCCCTGCGTGGAGTGAAGGCTACTCTATGGGAAGGGGGTGTAAGGGGAATTTCTTTTATATGGAGTTCATTGCTCAAGATCAGGAGAGTATCTAAGGACTTAATGCACATCACTGATTGGTTGCCCACACTTTATCGAGCTGCAGGTAGTGAGTTCGTTCCTTATACATTAGAATAAAAATTCATATATCTTCTGCAAATTAACCTATTTCTTCCAAAACTCTGAAAAATCTGCAAAAAAAAATTTTTTTTTGTTGGAAGAAATGAGACAATAAATAAATGAATTAAGAGAGCAGTTTAAATTTAAACAAATAAAACTTAACATGCAGTACAAGAGAGTATTTTTTTTCCTTCATGTATTTCTTAAAAAAATAAAAATAATTTTCTTATTATTTATTTTAGTTTTGTAAAAATTTTAAAACCCTTTAGAATCTCTATTATATTAATTGATTACCATTTGAATTTATGTTATCTCAATTTTCTTACTTAAATAAATACACTTATTGATATCTAAATCAGTTACGTGTACTTACAATTATTTTTGGTTCGCTCCATATTCAGTTTTAAAAAGAGACATACATTGTTATTGTGTTATACATTGTTAATAATTTCATTGCAGATATATTTAGTATTGTTTATGGGTTTAATTCTGATCACTAATATGACTATTTTATTTTTAAAATGTTACTTAAAAATTTTTCTAAACTGGTTAGCATTTTTTTGTCAGTGTATTTTTTTAAAAATTGGCCATATTTTGTTTTTAATACCAGACATATTAAAATAAGGGTGTCATAAAAAAAATTAAATAGCTTGGAAATTAATGTTATTAACGTAACTAGAATTATTTTTATATTTTGTTTTTGTAATGTTATAAATTGTTTAATATTTTGTATTTTGTCATTAAAAATAGTTTTTACTATTTCTTTCTCCTGTGTTGAACCAAATATTTTTCCCCGGGTCGTTTTAAATTTGGTTTAAAAAAAAGTTTAGTTTAAAATATCAAATGCTATGGTCAAGGTTTTTAGTTTTGCACAGTTGTAAAATTGAAACAATAACTTTTAATTCCCATTTTCAGGTCTCGATTATCTAAAAAAATACTAAGTGATTTTATATACCGGGTTCGATTTAAAATGGAGGCTTTAATAACAATTCATAAACAACAAATTTTTGAAACGTTAAACTTGGGGCTTTCCTCAAATGTTCTGAAGGGATTCAGGTATATATATTCTTCCTGAATTAATATTTATTCTTCCTGAATTGTTGAATCAAAACTATTCAAACTTTCAAGTAATTTTCTGGTGGGAAAACAACATTATTAACTGATTTTGAATTTCATGAAATTCGATATGGAGGACCCTGTTTGGTAGAGTGGTCTGTCAACAAAACAAAAAAAAAAAACCTTTAGTGACAAAAGAAATTGGGATATTTTATTTTTTAATGGTGCTGTGACATGTTTTTAATTAACATACCTAAATTATAATGGTATGCACACTACCCACCATTGTTAAATTATGTGTTGGCAGTAATTCTACCGACAGACATGGAAAATGGAAAGAAACCATTTTTATAAGCAAAAAAGAAAACATCTGTAGTATGTTTTTTTACAAATATTGATTCAATGAAATCTTTAACAAGTGTTTTGTTTGCTTATTTCCTATATTTTCTGTTGACACATAAATTTTATAAAATAGCATAAAAACTTGTAGCAAGTTCAGAAGCAGCAATTCAAATGCATATAAATTCTGTTTGTTTTTTAAGAAAATTAATTTTACCTAGAAATATTTAAATAAAAAAAATTTTTTTTTCATTTATAGTTATGTAGTGTTGTTTTTGGAGTTTAGATAACTAAATAAATAAACTCTTGCACCTGAAATAAGTGGCAAAGTCTATTTAATTTTATAGTTGTTTTTGCAAAATATCAACCTATTTGAATACCAAAATAATATTTTATATTATGCTGCAAGAAAGCGTTATATATATTTAATTTAAAAAAAAATTTCATGCCTATTATGTTTAAATATTTTATTATATAAACAAATTTGACCCTATCAGAGTCTTAAAAACATTATCCTTTGTTGCTTTAATTTTTGTTTGTCAGGATAGTTCAATTTCATGTTCTGAAATTGTTTTCCTACTTATTTTGGAACCTGAAAAAACTTTTAGATTCATAATGAATTTTAAAAAAATCTAAATGTAGTTAACGTTAAGTTAGAACTAAAAAAATATGTAAAAAAAAAGGAGTGCTTTTTTTTTTCTCCATCCAATTGAGAATTAATTTGGATTTAAAGAGTTGCAAGAATCCTACAAGGCCAGTCAAATCATCTGTATAAGGGGTAGGCAATTATCGGTCCGGGGGAAGATGATAAATTTTTTTTCTCTTTTTTTTTTTGGCTTGCCAAGAGCGTTAGAAAAATTCATTTTGAACATTGATGTTGCTGGAGGAATTGATGAGTAAACTGCACTTGCAATTAAAATCCCCTTTTCATTAGTTTTGCAGTTTTTTATTAACTATATTTTTTTACTAATTATAAAATTTGCTTAATTGTAAGTTTTTATGCATTTAATTATTATTTTTCTTTTTGTTAAATAAAGTTCAACATACTGTGCAATTCAAGCAAAATACCAAAGCTAACCACCAATCTTCTAGTAGTAGTAGTTGTACTTTGCTTTACCAGCAACAGTCTTAGAAACATCACTCTTCTAAGGACACTAATGATACTTGACTTTGGTGATCTGTTGGTAAAAGTGCCTCTACAAAAGTAAAAACATTTCTATAAAACAGTTATATAAAATTAGTACAGTAAAGGCCACTATTGTATTTAATTTATTGCCATTGGTACAATTTATACCTTTTCTGAAATGCAAAAATTGCCACTGAATCCAATCATTTTAAAAGGTGCGTCCACCACCCACAACTTAGAAACAATCGCTCGTCCCTAATCTGCAGGTATATGAAAACACGCTTAAAATCATCGGAATATCCTTTGGCTTTTCAACATTGCAAAAGTCATAAGTTTTCCAAATTAATTTTATTTAATCATAATTCTTTATATTGATTACAGGTGGCGATGTGTCCCTTCTAGGTCCATTGGATGGATATGACATGTGGGATACACTACTTGGTAATAAACCTTCACCCCGTTCTGAAGTTTTGTTGAACATAGATCCAATACACCATAACTCTGCACTTAGAGTTGGAAAATATAAAATTATCCAAGGTAAAATGTACGATGGCAACTGGAATGGATGGTATGGGCCATCTGGAAGAAAGAATGTATCTGAGGTCATCTGTGGTACGAAACCAGCCAATGCATCCACTAATTGTCAACCTACTGTAAGACCCTGCTTATTTAATATTGAAAACGATCCCTGTGAATATTATAACCTGGCAGCTGTAAAACCTGAGGTAGCATGTTCTTACTTACTAACTTTAACTTCTGACTTACTTTATAAAAAAAAAAATTTTGACTCGGAGAGTGAAGGTTATGTACAGGGTATCTGTGCACCTGGAAAGTCATGAGAAATCATGTAAAGTCATGAATTTCGTTATTGAACAAAATTGTCATGAAATGCCATGATTTTAACTATTTTTAAAAAAAAAATCATGGAAATCATTTCTTGAGTGAGTTATATTTTAAACTTCTCTGATTTAAGAATTTTTTTTATTATTTATTTTTTTTTATTTTATCAATTTAAAATTCTGGCTGAAGCAAGCCTGTCATTGGCAAATTTTTTTTAATTCCGAAATGAGAACAGAAAAATCAGGAGTATTTCTTACCTTTCTTTGAATGAACAAGAAAAGTATCTTTAGAGTATAATTCTGCAAAATAAAATAAAAAAAGTCTTAAAAATTCTGCAGAAAAAAAACCCAACAGTTTTAACTTCCCGAAAGAAAAATCCTTTTGCTCTTCTGCAATAACTCAATTGCGTTCTGTGACAATATTCTGTCACCATATTGCCTGCAATTCTGCCATGGGGCTTTGTGAGTGGCCAGCAATAATATCCATTGGTTAAAGGCTGATGCTGCATGGTTAAGCGGATAAAGTGGGATTATTAAATTTATTGTTGTGTTTTTGTCGGAAAAAATAGTAACTTTGGTGAGTCAGGAAAAATTCTTGGAATTAGACATGAAAAGTCATGGATTTGAAAATCTAAAATTTGGCAAATACCCTGAATTTTTTTTTTAATCGATTGACTCCGACAGTGAAGGTTAAGTAAACAGTCTTTGAATATTTTCGTATAAAAATATCAAGCAGTAATATTGCCACTCGCTCTGCAATGTCCCAGATATCAGCCTTTAACATAGCTACCAACTCCACTGGATTTTTGCTAGTTTCTCCTAGTTTTTATGCATTTTAGAAAATTCCCAAAATTGAGTATTTCCTCAAGAAATCCCGATTGAAATAGAATTTTTGCACAAATTATTGCTTGCATGAATATTTAAATAAGTGTCACATAATACAGCGAGCCTCATTTACAAAATTCAGTTAACTATCTTTCAATTAAATTCCTATTACTATTCAAAATTATGAAAAAACTTATACGTGACATTTCAACATCATTTAATGTGAACAAAACTGAAAAATATTGCAGATTTTTCTATTTTGATGACTATAAAAATTCCTTATGTGTAAAATATTTAGTATATTTTGAAAAAATTTTATGAAATTGATATTATTTCATAAAATTTGCTGGATTTTTCCTTATCTTGTTGACAGCTATGCATCAAGTCTTGTTGACAGCTATAATCAAATCAGGTGACCTGAGAAGGCCTCATGTTGAATTGTCCCGCAAACCATGTCTCTTGTCTTTGTAAAAGGCACCTTTGTATGTTCATGAAAAAAATTTGGTGTATATTTGCAAAATTAATGATGATGTATAATAAATAGCAATAAAAATATAATAAATAGCGATTAAGCCACAGTGGCTCTGGGGATAGAAGGCTTCCCCTCTCCCCAAATGAAGCGACACAGATTCGAATCCCAGGGATAGCAACGAATCCCGCACTGACCACTGTGCTGATGTGAAAATCAGTGATAAACGAATCATGGGTTTGAGTCCCGTTGCTGTCAGGCTGTCCATGGGAGGTTTTTGTAATTTCGGCAAATGCGGGTTAGTTCCATTTAAAAGTCCTGCACAAACGCAAATTTCTCCCTATACTTGATCCTGGAGTTTCCTTTTCTTCTGGATTGGGTTCAAATTGAAAAGGCTACGGAGTTGAACATTAGTATTCGTAAATTCAAAAATTTGGTTTGGTTGTTCTACAACGATAATAAAATGGAAAAAATATAATAAATAGCGATTAAAAAATTGCCTGCCAGTAGCCACCTGACTTTTTTTGACAAATATGCACCCCATATGTATTTTAATATTATTTTAATAAATATATAATTATTATAAATATTTTATAATATTCTGAAATTTACTTTACTTTGTGCTTGTTTCTTATAAGTTTTTTTCATTTTAGAATTGAACCTTATTAATATTTACCATACTTTGAGAAATATTTGTAAAGAAATATCAACAGCTTTTTTTAATCCTTAAAAATTTTCAACCTTGGAAGTTACATGTTTCTAGGAAGTTCATCTGTTAAAACTCTGACAACAAATATATTCTTCAAATCAGGTGGACAGTTTCTCATCATAATGAATCACGGACTTTTATGAGAAAAAGCTTCTTTTTTTTAAAGTTATAACAGTTTTTAAAATTTCTACAGTTACGTACGTTTCTGTACTTAACTAAGAACTCATCTAAAAAAAATATATATATATATTTCTCTATCCTCTATTTGCGCTTTAATTTCATCTTTCAAAATGTGGCCACTTTGTTTTGAAAATATTTTAAAATCATTTTTGTTAGTACATGGACGTCTGTTCTCATTCATTTGCTTTATGTGTTGCTGTTTCTGCTTTATTTTGTATTTTTCTTGCATTTTTTGCTTGATATGTTTTATTTTTTAATCTTTTTCTTCTTTTTTTTTTATTTGGTGCTCCTTTGGTGTGTTGACATAATTTGCTTTGTCTATATTAATACAATATAAAAAACACTTTTTTGTGGTTATAATCATGTAAACTAGGGACAACATGACATTTGTTTGTTGTTTTATTTTCTGATTTTTTCTTTTCAATTTTATATAAATTTTAATTATATTATTAAAAGTGTAAAAAAACAAAGAAGGAAATAAATTTAAAAAATACATTTTAGGAAGAAAAAAAACAAATCTACCGCTTGATTATATCCGCAAAAATAGTTCTTTCTAATTTTGTATTAATTTAGCCAAAGCAAAATATAACAATACAATTATGTGAAGAGCACCAAAGGAAAAAAAGAAAATTATTTGATTCGTAATTTTACAGTTTTCAGGCCAATTCAAGGTAACAGACAAATCTTCATTTTAGTTTGAAAGCTACTTAAAATGTATCTTAATACCTTCTATTTACACTTTCATTTCATACTTTGTAAACTGGCAAATAAGATTTACTTTTAAGATATTTATAAGTAGTTAGCATTTGTTCTGCCTTCTCGCTTTATATATTCTTGTACTTTCCTATTTATGTTTTTTTTGTGTTTTTCTTGAATTTTTGTAATTTCTTCATGATAAAACTTTTTTTAGGAATTAGATAATTTCCTTTTGATGCCCTTCATACTATTCTATTGATATATTTTGCTTTGCTAATATTAATACAATATTTGAAAGCATTGTTTTTGCAGGTATAATTATGTGAGCTAGGTAAAAGATTATATATTTTTGTTGTTTGTTTTTCTTATTTTGGTTAATTTTTAATTTTTCTTTTTAAATATTAAATAATTTTTATTACATTTATTTTTCTTTTCTTTAAAAAATTGTTTCCTTTTTTTTTCCTTTACTTGTTTTCTTCGCATTTTTCATCTTATATTATGGGATCTATATGCTTGCAGCTCATCCACAGTTACTTATTAAATTTAAATTTCTGGATTTTTTTTTTTTTTTTTTTTTTTTTTTTTTGTTTGAAATTTTTTTTTTTTTTTTAATTCTTAATTGACGTGAAAATCATTCACAAATATCCGTAAATAGTCAATATTCCCATGAAAACATTATTTTCTGAAATTAATGATTCTTTGAAATGTACTCATTAAGAAAATCTCAAACATTCCCTGCAGTCTATATGGCATCGTGTGTTTTTGAACAAGTTGAAATTTCCCCTTTCATTCAAGAAAATCTTGCTACCCATTCCCTTTCAGAATCCTTAAATAAAACCTGGAAAAGCCCAGTTTTGCTTGACTTTTTCATATCTTAAAAGACTCTGTGAACCGTGGAAAGTGTTAAAGTAAAGTGTGAAATAAAAGTCCTCTGAAATCATAATGTGCATATTTATTTTAAGAAGCCCTATTTTCTTATAAGTGATAGCCATTGAATGACAGTTTATAATGTATAATCTTCTTTTTTTTAGATTCTGACTGCTCTATTGAAAAGATTATCACAGTATAACTCAACTACTATACCACCTGGTAATAAACCGATGGATCCAATGAGTAATCCAAAATACCATAGTTACCAGTGGACCAATTGGATGGATTAATGAATGACTATAGAACTTGATTCTTATTTATTGTATAAATTAGTCTCCCTTGTAAATAATTATTTTTTCTATTAAAAAGTGTCACTTTATTTAACATAAAAGCATAATGGTCTCTTAAACCTTTTCCAGCACATTCTTATCATACAGGAAAATCACATGTACCGGGCTGCCATTGGATAAAAACAAGAAAAATAGTTGCTTTAGTTGCATTATATATGAAAAATAGTCTGCAAGATATATATAATAGTTGCCAAAATTGTATCATTCTCTAACATAATTTTAATTATTTGTGCTGTAATAGTATAAAATCCAGATAATGTGCACTTAAATTTTCATATTTTATAAAAAATGTACATTTATTTGTGTATATAAACAGAGCACTGCTGAAGGAAGTGCCATAAAAACCTTCCAAACATTTTAAAAATATTTTAAATTTTATTCTTTGAGGCATAAAACTTCAGATATCATCTAAGAAACAATAGTTGTAATTAAAATTTTAAAAAACTAGGGACTAAAACTTTTAGGCATTATTAAAAAAATGATACTTTCATGCATTAACTTTTTTAGCCTTACTATAAGACACTTATTCAATTTTGTAATTAATATTAATTAACAATACAATTATTATTAATCTTGAGGCAGAATTTCTTCTGACTTTCTGCAAGGTACTTTTAACAACAGATGTACAAGTTACTAATTTAAAGTACCGTAATTTCACGGAGATATGCCGCGGCGTTATTGATTTAAGGCTTGAAAACTTAGTAGAAGTAGGAATGTGTATCGAATGGGGCAGCCAATATAGTATGTATTACTTTTTTCCCCTTAAAAAGAGTTGCTCTTCAAAAGCCCCCAATATCTCACAATGAAATTTCATCATCATTTTTTCCACCTGTTACTAATGTTTTTATTTATTTTTTCATGCTTAATGATACTCCAAACAATAGTCAACGCACCTGGAATTTTAACTCCCCCATTCTTTCTTAGAATAAATAAATCACTAGAGTTCCTTTTTTGCCTATGAATAGCTATAGAGTGTAGGGGTGAGAGTGGAGTGAAGCATAAATCAGGAATGAATGAAGAAAATCAGGGTGGCGCCAGTGTTGACATCAGCTGTAAAATAGACACTTCCCCCTCCCCTCATTTTTCCCAGGAAATATGTCTCTTCCACTTGTCATGAATTGTCTCTACACTCCTCTTTTAGTGAATTTTTGCTGATGAGTTTGGGATGACTTTGAATCTTATTGCAATAACAATGTTCAAGAAGAATTTCAAACTTAAAACTGATGGTCAGTGAAGTGAAAAAAAAATGAGAGTTGTGAATTTGATCATATTCTTCAGCTTATTTTTTTAATCTTGAATCTTTAACTCTTATCTTCTGTTGTGCTTTTGTTTTAATAATATTTTTCTTTCATAAATATTTATGTTTAGTTCATGCTGTTTTCGTTTTTTTCTTCTTTTTTTTTTTTGTTGTTGTTCTGAAGAGTAAAGCTGTCTTATAGGTCTCGCCTAAAAGTTTCTCCCCTACCTGATGACTGATGGAGTGGGCGGAGGAGCTCTATTGAAAAACCGCACCTGTTCATGTAGATCATTACTCGCCAAATCTCTATGATGCCAACGACGATAAAGGGTCTCAAATGGAAAACCGATTTACCTCGGTTTTGAGAGACATAGTTGATTAATTCTTCCTTTAGTGGGAGAGTGAAACTTGCGGAATTTTTCGGATGCGCAAGGGATTTGAGTTAAAACATTACAGGACATTTCCGAGTGTTTTTGTCATGGGTACCGTTCAAATGACGAGGGGGGGGGGACTCCGATCTAACTTTTTGAAGATTATCTATACATATCGTGTGTCTTCGTGCATTTTTTATACTTAAATTTAAAGGGCATACTGCATTGCATTATCCGATTGAAAATGCTGGGAATAATCAAATTGTAGCATTTGCTTTTTTATTTTTTGAAACCTCAAAATGATAGTAAAAAAAAAAAAATTCAGTATACCACAATGATAGTTATTTATGGAATTCAAGTGAAGATGCTACCGTTCATAAAAGGTGCTTTTATGAATCGTAACATGATATTACCATAAAAGATGCTTTATGATTAAAATTTTCTTACTATGTAATATTCAAAAAACTCATAAACATTAAAAGACTCGATTAAAAATTATTTTTTTACAAAATAATAAAAAAAAGATTAAAAAAAGATATTCGTGGCACTTCAGTTTTATAAAGCAATGCTTTCAATTTTATTTATTTATTTTTTCTTTTTAAAAAAATGCTTTCGTTGCTGTTGATTCATTTGTCGTCGTCGTAAAGTGTAAGCGAAAAATTACAAAGATAGCATATTAATAATCTTTTAACGTAGATTAGAGACTGGTGTCCGTTTTAAAGAAAAAAATTTGTGACGCTCTAATTATAAGCAAAAATATATTTAGGTATTTTTTATTTATAAAAAATACTCGAATAGTTACTAAAAATTCGTTTAGATTATCAGGAAATACCTTGTGCATTTATTTTTTTAAAAAGCGTTATTCGAAAGTTTTTTTTATTATATATATATATAAAATTGTATCAATAATTCTTACTCAAAAAGTATATCAATAATTAATTTTGTAATTTCAATTATGAATAATTGTTTTTCTTAATTTAAATCTAAATAAGTGCACATTTGAAGATTGTTTGGAAGTGTCATGTTTAGAAAATTTTAATTTTAACGCACCTCAACGGTGTTTCATTTTGTATTTCGTAATCATAAATTATTAAAATGCTAAATATAATATTTTCACTTATTTTGACTTAAATTATTCTAAAATAATGAGAAAAATATAAAAATTCCAGTTAAAAAATTAAGGATTTAAAATATTGTAGTGTAAAATAAGTGAAAGAGTAACAGTGAATCAGTACAGGAATAAAAAGTATTAAAAATTAACAAAACAAAAAAATTTTCTTTTATGAGCACCTGTTATATTGGGTATGGGTTGATAAGGAGTTGAATTTCCAGTTTTGTTTGTAAAAGAGGGGAGAGATATGTTAACCAGAGAGATAACACCACTATCTTTATCACTTTTTAAGGTTGGCTCCAAGATTTACATGCAAACAAAATGGCTCAGTTTTAATATGTGGAATCAATTCGAGGTAGTAAATTAGTTTTATTTAATGAATTTTTATTTAGAATAAGGAGGAAACACAGAACGGAAATATATTATAAGTGTATTTCAGATGCATACATTCAAGGCTATTTTTAATGCTTACGAACCTTTACGAATATTTTGTGCATTAGAATAATCTCTAAATATCTCTCAATAGATAAAAATTAAATTTAAAAAAAAAAAAATCAGAAATTATTAATTTTTGAGGTCTTTTAAACCCTTAAGATGGACACTTTGTCAGTGATCATTTGATTATAGTCTATCAAAATTAATTTAATGTGACTTTAAAATATTCTTAGAGATAAGAATGATTTACTGTGGATTATTGATAGACGCTCTACTTCCGCATGTTTGTGCGAGTAATTATTCAACAGAGAATACAACTATTGAGTAACAATACATGTTTTGACATTTTTATTAATTTCTCAAGAAATACTAAGATTATTTTATAACTTTAGAGATAGTTAGGTCATTCGTAGGGTTTAATTTAGCAATAAAAATTTAGTCATCCAAGGGCCACCTTGGTATTCATTTAATTGTCATTAAATTTAATATGGTAGACAAATTTTAAAAAAATTGAACTTTAAAATTGTATAATTTTTTATAGTACGCATGAAAAATTAACAAAATAATATTAATAGAATTAGTAGTATAATATTAATAGAATTATCACTCAAGTAACGCAAACCCAGTTCTTAAAGGCCTTTCACAAAAAAAATTAGTTCTGAAATTAAGGGTTTCCTTGTCTTCTGAGTTGGCTTCCATGATAAAATAGCAATCATATGGTATATCTTTTCCCTAATCTACATGATGATTAGTTTGGAGTGGAGACGTGATTTTCATTACTTTTTAAAGAACGCATTAAATTCTTAATCACCTGTTTCATATATAATAAATCTATAAAAATGTTAAATGGATGAAAATGTTAAATATATAAAAACATTTCTAAAATTATTCCGCGCATGCATAGAGTGAAAAAACTACTTTAAAAGCTCATATCTTAAGAAATTTTTAACAATTTTTTATATAAACTTTAAAAATAGCAATTCCAATAATAATTTAAAATAGTTCCGAAAATTTCGTTGATTATCTGTGGAATTATAGCCCAAAAATATGCAAGAAAAAAATTACTATTTTATTAAAATTTTAAGTATGGAGGGGTTTGCAAACAACAACCAAAGTAATTAATGCAAATTAAAATCTTTTATTTCACCTTTCCATCATCAATCTTTTTTTAATCTTTCACTCAAATTAATTGCTTTATTTTTTGGCATAGGGTGTTCAAAAATACTTGTTTTCGTTTGTAATTCTGTTCTTTGAAACATTTTTTTTAAGTATGAGAAATTTCATGACCTAAACACGACTAAAGTATTTCTTGAGAAATAATTCTAATTGGATTTAAACTACTTTCTTTTAATTCTGCTATTCAAACTTTTTTCAATGTCTCCTACCTCATAAATTATTGGTCCAGTTTTTATTAGATTTTTCCATGATTCAATGTTATTTTGTGACATCTAATAAAAACTAAGTTCAACTTTACTTTTAAAAGAATTTTAAAAATGTAGTTTACAGGCGTTGTTTATTGGGATATTCTATGTGTAAAAAAAGCTTTCTGTACTTTTTTTTTTTTTTCTTTTTGTATAAAATATAATTTTATTTCAATTTTAAAAAAATTTTGGATTGAGCAAATTGATTTACATTCCTTCATTTCGTATGACAAAAACCAACTAACTATATTTACTTTATTTTAGTAAAAGATGATTTTTCTGATAATAAATTGTCGAAAAAATTTTTTGCGGAAAAAGAACTACTAGAGGTAATTATAAAACCGCATTTAACAATGTTGTGCTTAATAATAATAAATAAAATTGCCGTGAAAATATTTTGTTAATATCATTAAAGACTATTGAATGATTTCTCAGTTCTGTACTGAACATGAATTTAATTTAGTTCTTTAGTTCGCAAGTCAGTATCACGGCTTGAATAGAAATAGTTTCAATCATTATCCCATAAAATCAAGAAAATTTTTTTTTATTTATAATTATGTTTTTACGGTGCAGTTACTATATGATGTTAAATTCTTATATGTGTTACATTTTCAAACCTCATTCATACAGACGATAAATTTTATGGTTTAAAATTATTAATTATAATAATAACATTATGAGATTGATTAGATTAGAAATTAGATTTGAACTACAATTAAAAAAATTCTTAAAGATTTCAAATATTTCTTTAATGCGATTGTTAATAACGACTTCCACTGTTTAAAAAAAATTTTCTGATAATTGAAATTTTATTTAATTTTATAGTTTATTTAAAATTGAAGAAACACTACATAAATCTATTTCAATTCGCTAGACAAGATAAGCTATTCATGAAATGGTGGTAAGTCAAGGTACAGTCTTTCATTCTTAGAAAATTTTCCCTCTGATAGCTAAGACTTTTTCCTCTCATGACTAAGACTTCGATCTCACTCTTGCGGAGAGGAAAAATCTTTCTTCATACCAGGAAAAATAGTAACCTTGTTATAAGAAAAGCGCCAAGAGAAAATAGCTATATCATGCCAAGAGAGTATTAAGCCAAGTCCGATCTAGGGGGGCTTTTTAACGCACCTGAAAGCAATTATCCTTATCTTGATAGCTTAACTTTAGCCGAGGTCTACTATGAACCAGAGTAAAAAATGTCTTTACTTTCAAAAAATTTTGCAAAAAAGAAAACTATTTCTTAATTCTTTATTTTGAATGAAAATAAAATGAATTGAAGAAATGAAAATAAAAAAATCGTGAGCATTTATTTTCCCTCTTAAGTGCGAAGAAGACATCCTTTGCAAATAATTCTGGATGACTAGAAAATAAATCTTTCAAAATTTTTTCTGAAAAAAAAAAATAACTAAAATATTTTACTCCGTTATTCTTTATTGTCAAATGAGAAGACAAAAATCATGGGCATTTCTTTCCGATCGAGAAAAAGACTTCTTCAAAAACTAACGTTTTGTGACTATATTGCCATGATTTTGGCTCAGGATTATTAATATTAATTTAGAGTTTAACTAGGATTTCAACATTTTGCTGAAACAATCGGAAACAGAAGGAAAAAAGCGCGAATCAGGTTGTGCTATTTTTCTTCTCCACTCCAGTTTAAAAATGAATTGGTAAAGCAAACACATAAGATGAATCCCACAAAACGAATATAACCACGCACCTTTTTTTCATTATAAATCGCTCTAACTATTAACTACATATCTTGTGTAACTAAAGACAATTTTTTTTTTTAAATTTTGCTACTTTGTTTGAATTAAAAAAATAAAAAACGTGTTCGACACACGTGGAAATAAAAATCATACTTAGAAAATATACTTAATTCTAAACCGTTTTAATTATACATTAAATTAAAAAAAGTAAACATTAGATATGAATAAAATAGAGTTTATGCTTATAAACTTTAAAAATGCTGAAGACTGGTTGATGTGATGAGATCCTAAGAGATATTACATTTTTTATCTGCTGTAGAAGGAGCATTCACATAGTGCGAATTTCGATTACATTTCTGCCTTGCTTATGACATCAAACAGTGAGGAAGTATGGTTTAATTATCCATATTAGATCGTTCAGAGATTTAATTCAATGAGCATTTTGCTCTTAAAAGGAAAAGATAACATTCTCTTATGGAAACAAAACTTTATTCATATTACTATACCATCACACTGCTCATGACGTTCTGCTCTAGGGTTGCATTATAATTGTTGTCGGCTTGGCGATGAATTTATTCGCCACCGACACAGAGTATCCCCCCAGTGACTGAGGGTAACCAAGGAAACGATATAACCACAAGAGCAGAATATATAACAAGAATTGTACAATGAATATAACTAATAATATGAAAATTAGTAAACAGAAATTTAAAAAAAATAAAATAAAATTAATATTGTTAATAAAATTAAATATGTAAACATATATCAGAAACTAAACTACAATAATGAATTATTTAGTAATGTATGTCTCTAATTTTTTTGGAAATCTGACATGTCTGCCAGATCTTGTACGTTGGTTGTTGTTTAGCTGGCTCATTTGGTACAATTGGTTTTGACACTGTTTTTAAAGGAGTTTCCTTTAAATAAAAGGCGGGTTTTACTTGATCAAGAGAAACCGTTGTTTTTCGACCATTCAGCTCAATGGTAATGGTTTTTTTTTAGTTCTATTAATCACTTTATGAGGACCGGAGTATGGCTGACGCAAGGGAGGTTTTACATAATCAGCACGAAAATAAATATGTGAACAAGTTTTCAAATCGGCATGTACGTAAAATTTTTCGTTGCAATGCGCTGTTGTGGCAGTTGGTAGTATTTGCTGCATGTGATCTCGTAATTGTGAAAGGAATTCATGACTGGATGTGGTAGGTTTTGTATTTTCAAATATCTCACATGGCAGGCGTAAAGGATATATTAGTTCAGCTGGAGAAGAATTTAAGTCTTCTTTAATTCTTATCCCCAATGGAATGGTCTCATGGTTATTTTCATGATCTTTTATTGCAGACTTTAGATGTCTGTGGAATCGTTCTACTATTCCGCTTGAAATCGGATGATATGCAGTAGTCCGTATTTTAGTCGTCCCCAATAAGTCAGAAAACGCTCTGAACAACTCCGATTCAAACTGTGCTCCTCGATCGGTTGTCAAGATGGAAGGACAACCAAATCTGCTAATCCATGCATTAAAGAAATATTTGCAGGATAGTTTCTGCTTTTTGGTCAGGAATTGGTATGGACTCCGGCCATCTGGTAAATCTGTCAATCATTGTCAAAATGTAATTGAAACTATCAGAGGGAGGTAGAGGTCCAACAATGTCCATATGGACATGGGAAAAGCGTCCATCAGGAAGTGAAAATGTTCCAAGAGGTGTTTTAGTATGTCTTTGGACTTTTGAGCGTTGGCAAGGTTCGCAACACTTAACCAAGTCTTTTATTTGACGTTTCATGAATGGCCAAACAAATCTAGATGAGATTAATTTGGTACTGGCTAGAATACCAGGATGAGATATATTGTGTAGGTGATCAAATATGATTTTTCGATACGACTCTGGCACAAATGGTCTTGGCTGGCCGGTTGATGTATCACATATAAAGTCATCATCAGAAATATGACATGGTTTTAATTCACGTTTCAGAGAAGTTGTTTAATTATTAAGATATTTAAGTAACTCTGGATCATTTTTTTGTGTTTCAGCAAATTTGTTAAAATCTAAAAACGTTGTTTTGGTAATAGAATCAATTTCAATTCTAGATAAAGCGTACGCGACTACGTTTTGAAGACCGTGCACATGACGGATATCTGTAGAGTATTGGGAGATGAAATCTAAATGTCGTACTTGCCGAGGTGAACATTTGTTAGGATTTTGTTTAAAGGCAAATATTAAGGGTTTTTGATCTGTATAGATTTGAAATTTTCTCCCCTCTAACATGTGACGGAATTTCTTAATCGCGGAGTATATAGCAAATAGTTCCCTGTCATACGTTGACCAATTGCGCTGACTTTTATTTAATTTGGTAGAGTAAAAAGCTATAGGTTCCCATTTATCTTGCGAAAGTTGCATTAAAGCACCCCCAACAGCGAAATTAGATGCATCTACCCAAACACTTATTTCAGCTCCAGGAATGGGGTGCCTCAAAAGCGTTGCCTGAGCAATAGCATTTTTAGCGGCAATAAAAGAATTTTCAGTGTTTTCGATCCATTTAAGAGGTTCGGAAGAATCGTGACCTTTGGAACAAGACTTTTTTCTCTTTTTATGCCCTTCTAAAAATTGAACTAAAGGAGCAAGCATATGGGCGGCTCTTGGTATAAAACATCGGTAAAAATTAAACAATCCTAAAAATTGACGGAGTTTAGTGAGAGTAGAGGGCTTAGGAAAATCAGTTATGCACTTAACTTTATCAGGGAGGGGTTCAATTCCTTTTTCAGAAGGGTTAAAACCTAAAAAATCAATTGATGATAGGCCGAAAATACATTTAGAAACGTTTATGCAAAGACCATATTCCTCTAATCTAGAGAATAAAGCTTTTAAATGTTTGAAGTGCTCATCTAGATCTTTTGATGCAATAAGAATATCGTCCACAAAAGCATAAACGCTTGTTAAGCTACGAGTGACTTCATCGATAAACCTTTGAAAAGTAGCACTGACATTGCATAGCCCAAATTGCATCCTCAAACTCTCATACAAACCAAATGGGGTGCATATCGCAGTCTTGTGAACATCTCCAGGATTTATGGGAATCTGATGGTAGGCTTTGACAAGGCCGATTCGACTAAATATCTTAGATCCATGTAAATTTGCAGTAAAATCGGCGATGCAAGGGATTGGGTATTTGTCTTTAACTGTTTGTGCATTCAAGGCACGGTAATCCCCCACTGGTCTCCATTCTAACGATCCTTTTTTAGGTATCATATGAAGAGGTGAAGCATAGTTGCTACTAGAGGGTCTTATATGCCCTAATTGCATCATGTTTTCGAATTCTGAATTGGCGATTTTTAACCTATCAGGAGCTAACCTACGTGGCTTTGCCACTACCGGCGGTCCTTTAGTTATTATGTAATGTACAGTATTATGTTTGACAGGTTTATTGGGATCAGGTAATTTTGTTATAGATGGATATTCTTTTAGGAGATCAAAATATTTATTATTTTCAGAAATTGTTTTAACAGTATGCAGTTCCGTTTGCTTTAAATGACCAGGAGTTTTTAACTTAGTTTCTAAGTCTCTAGTACATTTATTTCTAAGGTCAGGCATCAATTCAAAATTATGGAGAAAATCAGCTCCGAGAATTGGTGTATTTACATTGACAACTAAAAATGTCCAATTAAACTGCCTTCTTAACCCCAAATCTAAATTTAAAGTTTGTTGAGCATAAACATTAATTGTTGAGGAATTCGCTGCAATAAGTGTCTGTTGGGGAGGGTTACGTTTTTGAAAATTATTTGCACATAAAATAGAAACATCACTGCCTGTGTTAAAACGTGTTACAGTTCTTTAACGATTTAAAGCCAATAAAATAAATGGGTAAAAGCTTACCTCTTTCTTTAAATCGTTCTTTCTTCTTTTGCGGATCTGACTGTATTTTCCTGTTAATAGATACCTGGAGACGTAATTACTAGAATAATACTAAAGAATAATAGGAAAATTTTAATGAAGATATTTACAAATTTACAATTAAGGCGTAGAAGTAATCATTTAGAACGGAGCGGTTGCTCCCCAAGTATTCGAAAAAGAAACATTAATACTAAAAGAATAAACTCAACGTTACGGTTACAGCTAAAAAAGAGTTTTTGGCTCTGTTCGCCAGATGGAGGTGGCGGATTCGTAACACTCTCCCACCTTGAGGTCTGAAATAATTGAAGAGCTCAACAAGTTCAAACGTTGTGGTGGTCTAATAGCTCGTCCAACTCTGGTCACTGGAAAAGTGATAGGGTAGCTGGTTCGATCGCCACTCAGGATATCAGACTTTTGAATGGCTGCTCCATCATTCTGGTCACTCACATGAATTGTTGGATCAGGTGGGTCCTTTCTTTCGATGATTCTAGGGACAAATTCTAGAGGTTGAAGTTCTAGAGGGTAGAGTCTTTGCACTGGACGGAGGAAAACACTGTTTTCTGTTTTGACTCTAGCAAGGCGAATCACACTGTCCTTTCCGGGTAGAATCTCTACAATTTTAGCTAAGGGCCAATGGATACGCTTTTTGTTGGCCTCCTCTAAAAGCACTAAGTCTCCAACATTCACTTTATCAAATCTTTTGTTCTTATCAGAGTAGAGTCTCAACTGTCCTAGATATTCGCTGCGAAACCTGTTTCTCAAATCATTACGAAGTTGTTGTCTGTACTTGGCTCTACGACTAAGTTCTTTAGCATCTATTTCATCAATATCTGGGACTCCCGATGATGGTAGTTCATGGAGAAACATCATAGGTGTCAAAGGGGAAGGATCTTCTGCATCTTCAGACACATATGTAATTGGTCTAGAATTTAAAGTCTGTTCGCACTCACATAGTATTGTGTTAAGTTCTTCATAGTTCAGGGAAGCATGACCCAAAACTTTTCTTAAGACTTGCTTAACCATTCTAACTAGTCTCTCCCACCATCCACCCCACCATGCGGCGGATGGGGGGTTAAATCTCCAACGTATCTTTTGAGTAGTTGTCATATTTTGTACTGTCTGCCAATCAATGTTCATGAGTGCTCTCTGCGTTCCTACGAAATTGGTGCCATTGTCAGAATAGATAATGTATGGCCTGCCTCTTCTTGAAATAAACCTCCTCAGGGATTGGATGAAGGCTTCCGTTGAAAGAGATGTTATCAGTTCCAGGTGTAAAGCACGGTATATAGCACAGGTAAATAACACAATCCACGACTTGGAGCCATCACGAAGAAACAGTGGTCCTGCCAAGTCAATACCGACGACTTCAAATACCGCTGCGTCTCTGACTCTATCTTCTGGTGGAATCCCTGATAATACTTCTAGCTTTCGCTTAACGAATCTTTGACATGTAATGCACTTTCTTATGATGTTACGTATGGTTTTCCTTGACCTTAAAATCCAAAAGTTTTCTCTTAGAAGTGACATAAGTGTTGTTACTCCTGCATGTTGATGTTCGATGTGTTTTTCAATTATTAAACGGTGTACCACTGGATGATTGTAGGGTAAAAGCACAGGATACAGAAAACATTCTTTATCTTTCCTTTGAACTATATTTGTCTTCACTCTTAAAATTCCTCCTTCCGTTTCAATGGTTCTGAGAGTACGAAAATTTGAATCAGTTTTATTGGAAAAAGCGTCCTTTTGTATCAAACGATAAATTGCCTTTTCCGCTTTTTCAATTTCGGACACAGATAGGTTTTCTGAGGAATTCCTTTCTATTTTTCTTGAGTTTTTGTAAAATCGGAAAATCCAGGCAATCATTCTAACTATCTTCTTATAAGACGAGAAATATTTATAGTACCAATCGTAATCCTCATTCTCGTTATCAATCAGAGTAAGTATAGTTTTCCTCTTTTCTTTGTTTAATAGTTCTTCATCCGGTTGTTCTTCTGACTGGGGCCATTCTTCAAAAGGTAGATATAGGAAAGAAGGTCCCTCCCACCACTTCGATTTTTGCAATTGTTCAGGAGTACATCCTCTAGAAGGGAGGTCAGCAATATTTAAATTCCCAGGAACGTGTCTCCAGTCAGATATGTTCGTTAGCGATCTTATCTCTTGAACTCGATTGTGGACAAAGGTTCCCCAAGCTTGGTCCCTTTTGATCCAACCAATTGCTGTCGTTGAATCACTCCAATACGTTATAGGGTTACTTTTCATTCTTAAATCTTCTTGTACTGTTTTAGCAAGTCTAACACCAATTAAACACGATAGTAGTTCCAAACGTGGTATAGTCATTTCTTTTATGGGAGCTACGCGACTTCTAGCATTCACTAACTGGACTTTTGTACCAAATGTGGTTTCAATTCTTACGTATACACAAGTTGCATAGGCATGTTTGCTCGCGTCCGAAAAAACATGGATTGTAACGTTATCTTGATTTTCATAGTCTACATTTAGCCATCTGGGTATTTTTGTTTCAGAAAGTAGGTTTAACTGTTTTAGCCAAATTCTAAATCGTTTATGCAAAAGTTCGGGGAGAGTTTCGTCCCATTTAATTTTCTGGTTCCAAGTCTCCTGAAGAATTAGCTTTGGTACTAAAGTTACTGGAGCTGTAAATCCTATTGGATCAAAAACTTTCTGAGTTATGGACAAAACTTTTCTTTTGGTTACCGGTTCATTTAAATCATAGTTCTTGTGTACTTTGCAAATTAAACTATCTTCTTCTAAATCCCAAATTAGGCCTAACACTGGTATCTTCTCAGATTCGTTTTGTTCTGTGATGGAATTTGGTACGTTAGACTTCCAACACCTCAAATTAAAATGTGCGGATGCTAAAATTGATTTTGATTCTAATATGAAATTTTCAGCTTCGTTCACATCATTTAGACTTGTTAAGGAATTGTCGATGTAGAAAGATGATCTTAATAATTCCGCAGTTTGATTGAAATGTTCTGGCACATTGTTCAAGTGATGTTCTAGTGTAGCGGCTAACAAGTAGGGGCTTGATGTAAGGCCGAACACAACGCGCCTATGCCGATAAACTCTAATATTTCTTTCACTATCATACCACAAAAATCTCAAAAAATCGCGATCATTTTCTCTAACATTAATCTGAAGGAATGCTTCCTCGATATCCGACGAAATTCCTATTCGGTATTTCCGAAAACGGTTCACTATACTGGGTATAATTTCGATTAAGTTAGGTCCTTTAGTCAAACAATCATTAAGTGATGGTTTGTCTCTTGTGTGCGCTGACGCATTGAAAACCGGTCGGATTTTCGTAGTCTCACTGTTTTCTTTAAATACGGGTCTATGGGGTAAGTAATGTGTTCCCGAAATCTTATTGTCATTTACCACCTCAATAATATTCTCAGATTCCCAAAATTCAAAAATTTTCTGATATTCGTCCCTATGATTTGTACTAATTAGCTTATTTTCTGTTTTAACGAGACATTTTTCGGCCATAAAACGGTTATTGTGCAAAATGGAACTATCTACTACCCAAGGTAACGAAACTTCATATCTACCAGTTTTGTCTTTTCTAATCGTGTTCGCAAAATGCTTTTTGGTCTCTTCCTCTAATAAACTCTTAGTTTGATTTTCTTCTCGCGCAGAAATTCCTAAAGTGTCTAAGCGCCATAAGTCTGTTAATTTAGAATCGGAAACATGCAAAGACAACGATAAACTTGACAAAGAATTTTCAATTTTCGTATCGTTATTATCAATTTTGCCCATTATTGTCCACCCCAGTTTTGTTTTTACTGCTAATAGTCCTTTACTGAGATGTTTAATATCTCCGGTCAAGATTTTGCTAGCTATGTCCGCTCCCAAGAGAAAATGTAATTCTTTCGGATCCTTTTCACACAAACAAACATTGTCATTGATGAAAATATCACTAATATAAATTCCAAAATTCTTCAATTCCCTAACACTATTAGCATCGTTTAATTTCGGTAATGGTATACAAATTTTCTCCTGATCCATTACATCTACATTTAAAGAAAAACTCTTATCAATATTACTTAACTCTATACAATATCTTTTATGGGTTTCTTGTTTAACTATTCCTCCGAAAAGGCCGTGATTCACAGATTCTTCACCTAAACACTTCAATTTTAAAGATTCTGCAATAAATTTACTGACGTAACTTTTTTGTGACCCAGTGTCAAGAATCCCTCTAACATAATAATCTACATCATTAACATTAATGCATACAATTAAAGTCTGTAAAAGAATTTCTTTATAACTAGAATTATTAGCTAAAACACTATTTTCAGACATATTATCATTTGTTTCATATTTAGATTTCTCTTTTTCCTTATTATTTAAACTATAACACATAATCGAAACATGACCACGTCCGCAATGTTTACATAAAATATTTTTATTTCTGCATTGACGGCTAATGTGAGAAAGGGAAGTACATTTAAAGCAAGCGCCATTCTTAAATAAAATATTTTTCTTTTCGTCTAAACTCAATTTTAAAGCGAGCGGGCATAGATCACTTCTGTGAGATTTACGACAGAAACCGCAATCCGATGAATATTTATGATTTTTTACTTCCGAAGAACAAAACAGTTCGGCGCCGGTGATTATTTTTTGATTCTTATGTTCATTTCTATACCGCGGAGTGAAAGAAATAGTAGGTTTTTCTTTTTGATTTTCATTTCGAATGACTGACAAAGATGAACGCTCTTTAGCAATCAAAATTTTAGATAGAAAATCTAGTATATCTTTTGTATTATATGAAGAATTCTTAATCTCCTTATTAAATTCAAAAACCAAATCAGGGGGGATCATTTTTAATAACATGGGAGACAGCATAGCGCTATAAGTATCGGATAAAATATTTAGCGATTCTAAGCTTCGAATTTCTGTTTGAATCGCATCGAAAAGCTTTCGGAATGATTTCACATCACTGGAGTTTTTTAAGGGGGAAATATTCAAAATTTTATTCATGTGGGTGTCGATTAAAATTTCTTTGCGTCCAAATCTATCTTCTAACATTTTAATAGCATTATCATAATTTTCAGCCGTTATAGCAAATCCTTCGACAGTCTGAAGCGCTGTTCCCGACAAATAAAATTTCAAATAATTGAATTTGCTAATTTTATCTAATGAATTATTGTTGTGTATGGCTGATTCGAACGAGTTCCAAAAACTAAGCCATTGGCTTATATCTCCATAGAATTTTTGGATTGATAATTTCGGTAGATTTATTTGAACTTTATCTTGAAACATATTTTCTAAAGTGTTCTTTAAACTTGAATCGGGTGTGGTTTCGTTTTGAGATGTAGATTGTTTTGCGCTTTCGTTTGGAATCAATAATGATGAGTTTATTTTCTTTTTCGCTCTAAATTTCCATGTAATTATTCTTTCGCGATAATCCATGGCGGAATTAATGTCCGCATCAAGTTCTTTAGGATCCAGAATTTTTTGTAGTTCACTGTCTAAAGTTTCTAATTCAGTTGCTAATTCCGTCAACAATTCTAACGACTCTTCTAAACAATCTGAAACAGTTTCTTTTTTGAGTTCAGTTTCGATGGTTTTCATTTTAATAGTCGCCGATGTTCTTACAATTCCTCTACGCTTTTTAAGTCGTGCAATCATGTCGTCAGCCATTGTTTAAGTATTCTAATTCTGACGATCTCTTTCGTAAACAAACGTTTCAGTAAAACAGTTTCACTTTCGATTCCTATTCCCTTTCAATCTCAAATTTATTTATCTATTTTCAAGAACAGTCAGGTCCCTGTTCGGGCGCCAATTAATGTTAAAACGTGTTACAGTTCTTTAACGATTTAAAGCCAATAAAATAAATGGGTAAAAGCTTACCTCTTTCTTTAAATCGTTCTTTCTTCTTTTGCGGATCTGACTGTATTTTCCTGTTAATAGATACCTGGAGACGTAATTACTAGAATAATACTAAAGAATAATAGGAAAATTTTAATGAAGATATTTACAAATTTACAATTAAGGCGTAGAAGTAATCATTTAGAACGGAGCGGTTGCTCCCCAAGTATTCGAAAAAGAAACATTAATACTAAAAGAATAAACTCAACGTTACGGTTACAGCTAAAAAAGAGTTTTTGGCTCTGTTCGCCAGATGGAGGTGGCGGATACGTAACAGCCTGTGTCTACCAAAAAGGAAACATTTGTTTTTCGGTCTCTAATGAACAGGCGACGTGAAATTTGCGGCAAAGAATAAGTCGCCTCTACTCTTTGCTGGTTTCGTTTCCCTGCCAAGCGCAAGGTTGAACACATTTTTCGGCCTTACATTTTTTTTCCGAAACGTTGATGATACCAGCAATGTTCTGAATTTCGATACCGAGAGTTGGATTGAGATCTATTACGAGGATTACTGCCGTTTCTTTGAAAAGGTGATCTACCTCGAAATGAAAGGCGATCAATCCTTTTATTTATTTTCTCGATTTCGCGAAATATTCTATCTTCACTTGACTGTCCATTAGAACCAGAAATAGCAAAAGTTTCGACTGGGGACGGGGTAACTTCTAAATTTCGATCCGAAATTTCAGCCGCTTTGTCGAGAGTTATATCAGAAACTGCTGCTAATATTGATTCAACAGATGACGGCAATCGCTGTAAAAACAATTCTAGCATAAGTTCATTTGGAACCTTAAACGATTGAGCACGGCGCTTCATAGAACGTAATAAATCAGAAGGCTTTCTAGAACCCAATTCTTCGCCCGATAAAAGTTGTCGAATCTCTTGCTGGGAAGAATCCCCAGAACGCTTTATAAACTCTTCCTTTAGTTTTTTATATGGGTCAATTGCATCGGGTTTCATAAGAATATCACGAATTAAGGAAGCTACATCGGGAGGAAGATTCGAAACTACATAATTATATTTCGTTACAGGCTCTGTAATTGCTTTTGGTTTTGCTAAAGCAAATGTACTTTCGCACATAACAAACCATAAGGCAGGATCTGATCTGTTGTAAACAGGAATTTGGACAGCCGAAACTTTGGTCATTATGCTAGGTCTTCAAAAACGAATTACTAAATATTGGTTTACAATGATTTAAATGACATTAAAATAAAAACAATAAATTCCAAATTTGCAATTAAAACTATATATAACATTACTTAATCAAATAAAATAATATATTCACTAAGAAAATGAATAAAAATAAATGAATTGACATTCTTAACCGTTAAGAACATATTACTCGACATTAAGAACAACGTAACATTTTCATTTAGAACAATACTGTTATTTAAAGCTTTTTAAGTTTAAAAAAAAAATTATTTGACTAAATAAATAATGATCCAGTAGCACTTATCTGTATATTAGGGTCAGTTGAATGTAGTTTCTTTACAATTTACATAATGTAGAACAGTCTTTTTGAAGAAAATATTTTCATGCTTCTGGAACAATATTCTACACCTACAGCTTACTTTCGATTTGAAATTTCAATCAGATTTCATGCGTGTTATGTTCGAGGTCACCATTATGGTTTAATTAGTTAATTATCCATATTAGATCGTTCAGAGATTTAATTCAATGAGCATTTTGCTCTTAAAAGGAAAAGATAACATTCTCTTATGGAAACAAAACTTTATTCATATTACTATACCATCACACTGCTCATGACGTTCTGCTCTAGGGTTGCATTATAATTGTTGTCGGCTTGGCGATGAATTTATTCGCCACCGACACAGAGTATCCCCCCAGTGACTGAGGGTAACCAAGGAAACGATATAACCACAAGAGCAGAATATATAACAAGAATTGTACAATGAATATAACTAATAATATGAAAATTAGTAAACAGAAATTTAAAAAAAATAAAATAAAATTAATATTGTTAATAAAATTAAATATGTAAACATATATCAGAAACTAAACTACAATAATGAATTATTTAGTAATGTATGTCTCTAATTTTTTTGGAAATCTGACATGTCTGCCAGATCTTGTACGTTGGTTGTTGTTTAGCTGGCTCATTTGGTACAATTGGTTTTGACACTGTTTTTAAAGGAGTTTCCTTTAAATAAAAGGCGGGTTTTACTTGATCAAGAGAAACCGTTGTTTTTCGACCATTCAGCTCAATGGTAATGGTTTTTTTTAGTTCTATTAATCACTTTATGAGGACCGGAGTATGGCTGACGCAAGGGAGGTTTTACATAATCAGCACGAAAATAAATATGTGAACAAGTTTTCAAATCGGTATGTACGTAAAATTTTTCGTTGCAATGCGCTGTTGTGGCAGTTGGTAGTATTTGCTGCATGTGATCTCGTAATTGTGAAAGGAATTCATGACTGGATGTGGTAGGTTTTGTATTTTCAAATATCTCACATGGCAGGCGTAAAGGATATATTAGTTCAGCTGGAGAAGAATTTAAGTCTTCTTTAATTCTTATCCCCAATGGAATGGTCTCATGGTTATTTTCATGATCTTTTATTGCAGACTTTAGATGTCTGTGGAATCGTTCTACTATTCCGCTTGAAATCGGATGATATGCAGTAGTCCGTATTTTAGTCGTCCCCAATAAGTCAGAAAACGCTCTGAACAACTCCGATTCAAACTGTGCTCCTCGATCGGTTGTCAAGATGGAAGGACAACCAAATCTGCTAATCCATGCATTAAAGAAATATTTGCAGGATAGTTTCTGCTTTTTGGTCAGGAATTGGTATGGACTCCGGCCATCTGGTAAATCTGTCAATCATTGTCAAAATGTAATTGAAACTATCAGAGGGAGGTAGAGGTCCAACAATGTCCATATGGACATGGGAAAAGCGTCCATCAGGAAGTGAAAATGTTCCAAGAGGTGTTTTAGTATGTCTTTGGACTTTTGAGCGTTGGCAAGGTTCGCAACACTTAACCAAGTCTTTTATTTGACGTTTCATGAATGGCCAAACAAATCTAGATGAGATTAATTTGGTACTGGCTAGAATACCAGGATGAGATATATTGTGTAGGTGATCAAATATGATTTTTCGATACGACTCTGGCACAAATGGTCTTGGCTGGCCGGTTGATGTATCACATATAAAGTCATCATCAGAAATATGACATGGTTTTAATTCACGTTTCAGAGAAGTTGTTTAATTATTAAGATATTTAAGTAACTCTGGATCATTTTTTTGTGTTTCAGCAAATTTGTTAAAATCTAAAAACGTTGTTTTGGTAATAGAATCAATTTCAATTCTAGATAAAGCGTACGCGACTACGTTTTGAAGACCGTGCACATGACGGATATCTGTAGAGTATTGGGAGATGAAATCTAAATGTCGTACTTGCCGAGGTGAACATTTGTTAGGATTTTGTTTAAAGGCAAATATTAAGGGTTTTTGATCTGTATAGATTTGAAATTTTCTCCCCTCTAACATGTGACGGAATTTCTTAATCGCGGAGTATATAGCAAATAGTTCCCTGTCATACGTTGACCAATTGCGCTGACTTTTATTTAATTTGGTAGAGTAAAAAGCTATAGGTTCCCATTCATCTTGCGAAAGTTGCATTAAAGCACCCCCAACAGCGAAATTAGATGCATCTACCCAAACACTTATTTCAGCTCCAGGAATGGGGTGCCTCAAAAGCGTTGCCTGAGCAATAGCATTTTTAGCGGCAATAAAAGAATTTTCAGTGTTTTCGATCCATTTAAGAGGTTCGGAAGAATCGTGACCTTTGGAACAAGACTTTTTTCTCTTTTTATGCCCTTCTAAAAATTGAACTAAAGGAGCAAGCATATGGGCGGCTCTTGGTATAAAACATCGGTAAAAATTAAACAATCCTAAAAATTGACGGAGTTTAGTGAGAGTAGAGGGCTTAGGAAAATCAGTTATGCACTTAACTTTATCAGGGAGGGGTTCAATTCCTTTTTCAGAAAGGTTAAAACCTAAAAAATCAATTGATGATAGGCCGAAAATACATTTAGAAACGTTTATGCAAAGACCATATTCCTCTAATCTAGAGAATAAAGCTTTTAAATGTTTGAAGTGCTCATCTAGATCTTTTGATGCAATAAGAATATCGTCCACAAAAGCATAAACGCTTGTTAAGCTACGAGTGACTTCATCGATAAACCTTTGAAAAGTAGCACTGACATTGCATAGCCCAAATTGCATCCTCAAACTCTCATACAAACCAAATGGGGTGCATATCGCAGTCTTGTGAACATCTCCAGGATTTATGGGAATCTGATGGTAGGCT
This sequence comes from Parasteatoda lunata, assembly GCA_949128135.1. Lineage (NCBI taxonomy): Eukaryota > Metazoa > Arthropoda > Arachnida > Araneae > Theridiidae > Parasteatoda > Parasteatoda lunata. The sequence continues at coordinate 115,790,075 of OX421972.1, read as the reverse complement.
TTGACAAGGCCGATTCGACTAAATATCTTAGATCCATGTAAATTTGCAGTAAAATCGGCGATGCAAGGGATTGGGTATTTGTCTTTAACTGTTTGTGCATTCAAGGCACGGTAATCCCCCACTGGTCTCCATTCTAACGATCCTTTTTTAGGTATCATATGAAGAGGTGAAGCATAGTTGCTACTAGAGGGTCTTATATGCCCTAATTGCATCATGTTTTCGAATTCTGAATTGGCGATTTTTAACCTATCAGGAGCTAACCTACGTGGCTTTGCCACTACCGGCGGTCCTTTAGTTATTATGTAATGTACAGTATTATGTTTGACAGGTTTATTGGGATCAGGTAATTTTGTTATAGATGGATATTCTTTTAGGAGATCAAAATATTTATTATTTTCAGAAATTGTTTTAACAGTATGCAGTTCCGTTTGCTTTAAATGACCAGGAGTTTTTAACTTAGTTTCTAAGTCTCTAGTACATTTATTTCTAAGGTCAGGCATCAATTCAAAATTATGGAGAAAATCAGCTCCGAGAATTGGTGTATTTACATTGACAACTAAAAATGTCCAATTAAACTGCCTTCTTAACCCCAAATCTAAATTTAAAGTTTGTTGAGCATAAACATTAATTGTTGAGGAATTCGCTGCAATAAGTGTCTGTTGGGGAGGGTTACGTTTTTGAAAATTATTTGCACATAAAATAGAAACATCACTGCCTGTGTTAAAACGTGTTACAGTTCTTTAACGATTTAAAGCCAATAAAATAAATGGGTAAAAGCTTACCTCTTTCTTTAAATCGTTCTTTCTTCTTTTGCGGATCTGACTGTATTTTCCTGTTAATAGATACCTGGAGACGTAATTACTAGAATAATACTAAAGAATAATAGGAAAATTTTAATGAAGATATTTACAAATTTACAATTAAGGCGTAGAAGTAATCATTTAGAACGGAGCGGTTGCTCCCCAAGTATTCGAAAAAGAAACATTAATACTAAAAGAATAAACTCAACGTTACGGTTACAGCTAAAAAAGAGTTTTTGGCTCTGTTCGCCAGATGGAGGTGGCGGATTCGTAACACTCTCCCACCTTGAGGTCTGAAATAATTGAAGAGCTCAACAAGTTCAAACGTTGTGGTGGTCTAATAGCTCGTCCAACTCTGGTCACTGGAAAAGTGATAGGGTAGCTGGTTCGATCGCCACTCAGGATATCAGACTTTTGAATGGCTGCTCCATCATTCTGGTCACTCACATGAATTGTTGGATCAGGTGGGTCCTTTCTTTCGATGATTCTAGGGACAAATTCTAGAGGTTGAAGTTCTAGAGGGTAGAGTCTTTGCACTGGACGGAGGAAAACACTGTTTTCTGTTTTGACTCTAGCAAGGCGAATCACACTGTCCTTTCCGGGTAGAATCTCTACAATTTTAGCTAAGGGCCAATGGATACGCTTTTTGTTGGCCTCCTCTAAAAGCACTAAGTCTCCAACATTCACTTTATCAAATCTTTTGTTCTTATCAGAGTAGAGTCTCAACTGTCCTAGATATTCGCTGCGAAACCTGTTTCTCAAATCATTACGAAGTTGTTGTCTGTACTTGGCTCTACGACTAAGTTCTTTAGCATCTATTTCATCAATATCTGGGACTCCCGATGATGGTAGTTCATGGAGAAACATCATAGGTGTCAAAGGGGAAGGATCTTCTGCATCTTCAGACACATATGTAATTGGTCTAGAATTTAAAGTCTGTTCGCACTCACATAGTATTGTGTTAAGTTCTTCATAGTTCAGGGAAGCATGACCCAAAACTTTTCTTAAGACTTGCTTAACCATTCTAACTAGTCTCTCCCACCATCCACCCCACCATGCGGCGGATGGGGGGTTAAATCTCCAACGTATCTTTTGAGTAGTTGTCATATTTTGTACTGTCTGCCAATCAATGTTCATGAGTGCTCTCTGCGTTCCTACGAAATTGGTGCCATTGTCAGAATAGATAATGTATGGCCTGCCTCTTCTTGAAATAAACCTCCTCAGGGATTGGATGAAGGCTTCCGTTGAAAGAGATGTTATCAGTTCCAGGTGTAAAGCACGGTATATAGCACAGGTAAATAACACAATCCACGACTTGGAGCCATCACGAAGAAACAGTGGTCCTGCCAAGTCAATACCGACGACTTCAAATACCGCTGCGTCTCTGACTCTATCTTCTGGTGGAATCCCTGATAATACTTCTAGCTTTCGCTTAACGAATCTTTGACATGTAATGCACTTTCTTATGATGTTACGTATGGTTTTCCTTGACCTTAAAATCCAAAAGTTTTCTCTTAGAAGTGACATAAGTGTTGTTACTCCTGCATGTTGATGTTCGATGTGTTTTTCAATTATTAAACGGTGTACCACTGGATGATTGTAGGGTAAAAGCACAGGATACAGAAAACATTCTTTATCTTTCCTTTGAACTATATTTGTCTTCACTCTTAAAATTCCTCCTTCCGTTTCAATGGTTCTGAGAGTACGAAAATTTGAATCAGTTTTATTGGAAAAAGCGTCCTTTTGTATCAAACGATAAATTGCCTTTTCCGCTTTTTCAATTTCGGACACAGATAGGTTTTCTGAGGAATTCCTTTCTATTTTTCTTGAGTTTTTGTAAAATCGGAAAATCCAGGCAATCATTCTAACTATCTTCTTATAAGACGAGAAATATTTATAGTACCAATCGTAATCCTCATTCTCGTTATCAATCAGAGTAAGTATAGTTTTCCTCTTTTCTTTGTTTAATAGTTCTTCATCCGGTTGTTCTTCTGACTGGGGCCATTCTTCAAAAGGTAGATATAGGAAAGAAGGTCCCTCCCACCACTTCGATTTTTGCAATTGTTCAGGAGTACATCCTCTAGAAGGGAGGTCAGCAATATTTAAATTCCCAGGAACGTGTCTCCAGTCAGATATGTTCGTTAGCGATCTTATCTCTTGAACTCGATTGTGGACAAAGGTTCCCCAAGCTTGGTCCCTTTTGATCCAACCAATTGCTGTCGTTGAATCACTCCAATACGTTATAGGGTTACTTTTCATTCTTAAATCTTCTTGTACTGTTTTAGCAAGTCTAACACCAATTAAACACGATAGTAGTTCCAAACGTGGTATAGTCATTTCTTTTATGGGAGCTACGCGACTTCTAGCATTCACTAACTGGACTTTTGTACCAAATGTGGTTTCAATTCTTACGTATACACAAGTTGCATAGGCATGTTTGCTCGCGTCCGAAAAAACATGGATTGTAACGTTATCTTGATTTTCATAGTCTACATTTAGCCATCTGGGTATTTTTGTTTCAGAAAGTAGGTTTAACTGTTTTAGCCAAATTCTAAATCGTTTATGCAAAAGTTCGGGGAGAGTTTCGTCCCATTTAATTTTCTGGTTCCAAGTCTCCTGAAGAATTAGCTTTGGTACTAAAGTTACTGGAGCTGTAAATCCTATTGGATCAAAAACTTTCTGAGTTATGGACAAAACTTTTCTTTTGGTTACCGGTTCATTTAAATCATAGTTCTTGTGTACTTTGCAAATTAAACTATCTTCTTCTAAATCCCAAATTAGGCCTAACACTGGTATCTTCTCAGATTCGTTTTGTTCTGTGATGGAATTTGGTACGTTAGACTTCCAACACCTCAAATTAAAATGTGCGGATGCTAAAATTGATTTTGATTCTAATATGAAATTTTCAGCTTCGTTCACATCATTTAGACTTGTTAAGGAATTGTCGATGTAGAAAGATGATCTTAATAATTCCGCAGTTTGATTGAAATGTTCTGGCACATTGTTCAAGTGATGTTCTAGTGTAGCGGCTAACAAGTAGGGGCTTGATGTAAGGCCGAACACAACGCGCCTATGCCGATAAACTCTAATATTTCTTTCACTATCATACCACAAAAATCTCAAAAAATCGCGATCATTTTCTCTAACATTAATCTGAAGGAATGCTTCCTCGATATCCGACGAAATTCCTATTCGGTATTTCCGAAAACGGTTCACTATACTGGGTATAATTTCGATTAAGTTAGGTCCTTTAGTCAAACAATCATTAAGTGATGGTTTGTCTCTTGTGTGCGCTGACGCATTGAAAACCGGTCGGATTTTCGTAGTCTCACTGTTTTCTTTAAATACGGGTCTATGGGGTAAGTAATGTGTTCCCGAAATCTTATTGTCATTTACCACCTCAATAATATTCTCAGATTCCCAAAATTCAAAAATTTTCTGATATTCGTCCCTATGATTTGTACTAATTAGCTTATTTTCTGTTTTAACGAGACATTTTTCGGCCATAAAACGGTTATTGTGCAAAATGGAACTATCTACTACCCAAGGTAACGAAACTTCATATCTACCAGTTTTGTCTTTTCTAATCGTGTTCGCAAAATGCTTTTTGGTCTCTTCCTCTAATAAACTCTTAGTTTGATTTTCTTCTCGCGCAGAAATTCCTAAAGTGTCTAAGCGCCATAAGTCTGTTAATTTAGAATCGGAAACATGCAAAGACAACGATAAACTTGACAAAGAATTTTCAATTTTCGTATCGTTATTATCAATTTTGCCCATTATTGTCCACCCCAGTTTTGTTTTTACTGCTAATAGTCCTTTACTGAGATGTTTAATATCTCCGGTCAAGATTTTGCTAGCTATGTCCGCTCCCAAGAGAAAATGTAATTCTTTCGGATCCTTTTCACACAAACAAACATTGTCATTGATGAAAATATCACTAATATAAATTCCAAAATTCTTCAATTCCCTAACACTATTAGCATCGTTTAATTTCGGTAATGGTATACAAATTTTCTCCTGATCCATTACATCTACATTTAAAGAAAAACTCTTATCAATATTACTTAACTCTATACAATATCTTTTATGGGTTTCTTGTTTAACTATTCCTCCGAAAAGGCCGTGATTCACAGATTCTTCACCTAAACACTTCAATTTTAAAGATTCTGCAATAAATTTACTGACGTAACTTTTTTGTGACCCAGTGTCAAGAATCCCTCTAACATAATAATCTACATCATTAACATTAATGCATACAATTAAAGTCTGTAAAAGAATTTCTTTATAACTAGAATTATTAGCTAAAACACTATTTTCAGACATATTATCATTTGTTTCATATTTAGATTTCTCTTTTTCCTTATTATTTAAACTATAACACATAATCGAAACATGACCACGTCCGCAATGTTTACATAAAATATTTTTATTTCTGCATTGACGGCTAATGTGAGAAAGGGAAGTACATTTAAAGCAAGCGCCATTCTTAAATAAAATATTTTTCTTTTCGTCTAAACTCAATTTTAAAGCGAGCGGGCATAGATCACTTCTGTGAGATTTACGACAGAAACCGCAATCCGATGAATATTTATGATTTTTTACTTCCGAAGAACAAAACAGTTCGGCGCCGGTGATTATTTTTTGATTCTTATGTTCATTTCTATACCGCGGAGTGAAAGAAATAGTAGGTTTTTCTTTTTGATTTTCATTTCGAATGACTGACAAAGATGAACGCTCTTTAGCAATCAAAATTTTAGATAGAAAATCTAGTATATCTTTTGTATTATATGAAGAATTCTTAATCTCCTTATTAAATTCAAAAACCAAATCAGGGGGGATCATTTTTAATAACATGGGAGACAGCATAGCGCTATAAGTATCGGATAAAATATTTAGCGATTCTAAGCTTCGAATTTCTGTTTGAATCGCATCGAAAAGCTTTCGGAATGATTTCACATCACTGGAGTTTTTTAAGGGGGAAATATTCAAAATTTTATTCATGTGGGTGTCGATTAAAATTTCTTTGCGTCCAAATCTATCTTCTAACATTTTAATAGCATTATCATAATTTTCAGCCGTTATAGCAAATCCTTCGACAGTCTGAAGCGCTGTTCCCGACAAATAAAATTTCAAATAATTGAATTTGCTAATTTTATCTAATGAATTATTGTTGTGTATGGCTGATTCGAACGAGTTCCAAAAACTAAGCCATTGGCTTATATCTCCATAGAATTTTTGGATTGATAATTTCGGTAGATTTATTTGAACTTTATCTTGAAACATATTTTCTAAAGTGTTCTTTAAACTTGAATCGGGTGTGGTTTCGTTTTGAGATGTAGATTGTTTTGCGCTTTCGTTTGGAATCAATAATGATGAGTTTATTTTCTTTTTCGCTCTAAATTCCCATGTAATTATTCTTTCGCGATAATCCATGGCGGAATTAATGTCCGCATCAAGTTCTTTAGGATCCAGAATTTTTTGTAGTTCACTGTCCAAAGTTTCTAATTCAGTTGCTAATTCCGTCAACAATTCTAACGACTCTTCTAAACAATCTGAAACAGTTTCTTTTTTGAGTTCAGTTTCGATGGTTTTCATTTTAATAGTCGCCGATGTTCTTACAATTCCTCTACGCTTTTTAAGTCGTGCAATCATGTCGTCAGCCATTGTTTAAGTATTCTAATTCTGACGATCTCTTTCGTAAACAAACGTTTCAGTAAAACAGTTTCACTTTCGATTCCTATTCCCTTTCAATCTCAAATTTATTTATCTATTTTCAAGAACAGTCAGGTCCCTGTTCGGGCGCCAATTAATGTTAAAACGTGTTACAGTTCTTTAACGATTTAAAGCCAATAAAATAAATGGGTAAAAGCTTACCTCTTTCTTTAAATCGTTCTTTCTTCTTTTGCGGATCTGACTGTATTTTCCTGTTAATAGATACCTGGAGACGTAATTACTAGAATAATACTAAAGAATAATAGGAAAATTTTAATGAAGATATTTACAAATTTACAATTAAGGCGTAGAAGTAATCATTTAGAACGGAGCGGTTGCTCCCCAAGTATTCGAAAAAGAAACATTAATACTAAAAGAATAAACTCAACGTTACGGTTACAGCTAAAAAAGAGTTTTTGGCTCTGTTCGCCAGATGGAGGTGGCGGATTCGTAACAGCCTGTGTCTACCAAAAAGGAAACATTTGTTTTTCGGTCTCTAATGAACAGGCGACGTGAAATTTGCGGCAAAGAATAAGTCGCCTCTACTCTTTGCTGGTTTCGTTTCCCTGCCAAGCGCAAGGTTGAACACATTTTTCGGCCTTACATTTTTTTTCCGAAACGTTGATGATACCAGCAATGTTCTGAATTTCGATACCGAGAGTTGGATTGAGATCTATTACGAGGATTACTGCCGTTTCTTTGAAAAGGTGATCTACCTCGAAATGAAAGGCGATCAATCCTTTTATTTATTTTCTCGATTTCGCGAAATATTCTATCTTCACTTGACTGTCCATTAGAACCAGAAATAGCAAAAGTTTCGACTGGGGACGGGGTAACTTCTAAATTTCGATCCGAAATTTCAGCCGCTTTGTCGAGAGTTATATCAGAAACTGCTGCTAATATTGATTCAACAGATGACGGCAATCGCTGTAAAAACAATTCTAGCATAAGTTCATTTGGAACCTTAAACGATTGAACACGGCGCTTCATAGAACGTAATAAATCAGAAGGCTTTCTAGAACCCAATTCTTCGCCCGATAAAAGTTGTCGAATCTCTTGCTGGGAAGAATCCCCAGAACGCTTTATAAACTCTTCCTTTAGTTTTTTATATGGGTCAATTGCATCGGGTTTCATAAGAATATCACGAATTAAGGAAGCTACATCGGGAGGAAGATTCGAAACTACATAATTATATTTCGTTACAGGCTCTGTAATTGCTTTTGGTTTTGCTAAAGCAAATGTACTTTCGCACATAACAAACTATAAGGCAGGATCTGATCTGTTGTAAACAGGAATTTGGACAGCCGAAACTTTGGTCATTATGCTAGGTCTTCAAAAACGAATTACTAAATATTGGTTTACAATGATTTAAATGACATTAAAATAAAAACAATAAATTCCAAATTTGCAATTAAAACTATATATAACATTACTTAATCAAATAAAATAATATATTCACTAAGAAAATGAATAAAAATAAATGAATTGACATTCTTAACCGTTAAGAACATATTACTCGACATTAAGAACAACGTAACATTTTCATTTAGAACAATACTGTTATTTAAAGCTTTTTAAGTTTAAAAAAAAAATTATTTGACTAAATAAATAATGATCCAGTAGCACTTATCTGTATATTAGGGTCAGTTGAATGTAGTTTCTTTACAATTTACATAATGTAGAACAGTCTTTTTGAAGAAAATATTTTCATGCTTCTGGAACAATATTCTACACCTACAGCTTACTTTCGATTTGAAATTTCAATCAATTTTCATGCGTGTTATGTTCGAGGTCACCATTATGGTTTAATTAGTTAATTATCCATATTAGATCGTTCAGAGATTTAATTCAATGAGCATTTTGCTCTTAAAAGGAAAAGATAACATTCTCTTATGGAAACAAAACTTTATTCATATTACAATACCATTACGCTGCCACACTGCTCATGACGTTCTGCTCTAGGGTTGCATTATAATTGTTGTCGGCTTGGCGACGAATTTATTCGCCACCGCCACAGAAGAATGAAGTATGGGTAAAATGAAAGCGAGCAAAAAAAGTGGGGGATGGGGGGTCTCATGAAGCTATTTTTCGTTTTAGTCACCTATTGGCTTAAAAAAGTCGCCGGTTTTACGCAATTGATTTAAAATTAGTCGTTTTTACTCATATTTCTACAAAAATAGTCGCCATAGTTGCTATTGCTTTAAAATAGTCGCTTTAGTCTCCTTTTTAGTCACCAATGGCAGCCCTGCATGTAATATTTCTAAGAGGTTAATTTAAAAGGGCCAGAAAACGTACCAGATCTTAATCTTATAGTAAATCTTAGGGCTGCCAGCTAGTAAAGACACGCAAAAATGAATTGCAAGACGTTAAATGTTTTCATTAGTTTATTGATTAAAACATGTTATAGGGATGATAAAAAGCGGTAAAAGCCTGGTCAAATCTAAAATAAAGCGAATAAAACTAGTTTTAACATCGAAGAAAGGATATATTTAAATGTTAATACAGAATTATTTTTATATCTTTCCTAAATATTAACTGTTTTGTGTTTGAATTCAAATAATAAACTCACTAATGCAATTACTTATAATTAGTATTTAACTAAACCTTAAATGCCAATAAAGACCCAACCTGAATAGCTTTTTTAAACTTAAGTACTTAATTTAGTTAAAGGCGGCAATAGAAAATTGTCCAATGTTTTAAGATGACCTTAATTGCATTTTCTTTCTTTTAAATTATTTTTACTGAATTCACAAAGAAGAAAAAAATCATTTTCTTTATTCAAGAAATCATTTTTTTTAAACGCTGACTTCACTCTTAATGCTTATCAGTAATAAATTATGATTACAACACTTCTGTGTATTAGGAACAAGGGTGTAGTGGAGCCAGATTACGACTTTCTTAGAATATTGGTCAAAAAGGAGTATACAAATAAGAGATCGTTAATCCATCAAACTCTAACAGAATTTTTCCTGTGATGATGGCACTAAAAACAATATATATGAATCTTAAATGTATATTTAATAAACACTCCTGGTTTTAAACAGGGTGCATAGCCTTCTTAAAAAGTGTTTAAAGGGGCTTATTTTCGTTTTTTTTTTAAACCCTTAAATTTTTCATTGGGTGTTTAAAAAGTGCTTAATTTTCACTTTTCCAAAATGAGATATTTTTTCTTTACCATGCTGATTTTCGCCACGTATTATGTAAAAAGACATTGTTCTATTTAACGTTTTCACAATTAATTATACCCCAGAGTACTATCAGTCCGTAGCATATGAAAACCACATTCGTTTTACACAGGGTGCGTAGCGTTTTTAGAAAGTGCTTAATTTTCAAAATGAGATTTTTCCTTTACTGTGTTGATTTTCGCTTCGAATTATGCAAAAAGACATTGTTCTATTCAACGTTTTCGTAATTAATTCAACCCCAATCTATAGTGTATGAAAACGCCTTTCGTTTTACGTGATTTTTGACAATTGTCATAAACAACAATGCCAAAAGGATTTTTATTTTTTTGAATGACGGTTAAAACGAGATAAAACCGTTAATTGTCAAAAACTTTCCAACCCTGCCTAATTATGATATTTTTTAAAGTTCTTAAAAATATTTTTCGAGTGCTTATTTTTTGTTGAATAATTTAGCTACGCACCCTGTTTTACATCATGGAATACTTGCGCATGTGCGTCTAAACTCGGTGGGAAGGATTTTTTCGCATGTGCAACTCTTCTGCATTTTACAAAAGATTCTGATTTCAGGCTTCCGCCTTCCAATCGAACAGAAAAATCTCTCGAACTTTCGCTGATTACGGGGATCAACCTAACATGGTCAAAAAAATTTTCTAATAGCGATAAAATTTTTTATTTCTCATGTTAAGTTTATCGTTGATGATGCGCCATCGTCTTCGTTACTGGCAAGCTAATGGCCTTCTCACTATATTCTATTAATAGATCAGTACCATAATTATTGAACTTTACTTGGGGGTCATTCACTAAATTCGTATTTTCATGTGGTTCCCCAGAGCAGTCAAGAATCGCAAATTTCCATCTCCCTTTCATTCATTAAATTTAAGAATATATTGAGAAAATTTTCTGTACTCTTAAGTTGTTTTATAACACAATAATATTTAGAGGCAAGATTTTAAAATAGAATGAAGTAAGGGGCTTTTAATATTTTAAATGCAGCAAAAAATCTTATAACAGTTTTGTAAAAATATTCAGATTCGTCATCACAAAAAACTTTAATACGTCTCATAAGAATTTTATTAGTAAATAATTGAAATCAAACTTCAATTATCTCAGATTTGTTAAATATTACAAATGTAGGGACAAAAAGAAAAAAAAAAGCAGCACAAACGCCATGTTGGATTAGAGCGTCTTAAGACCGATTTATCATTTTCGACGTAAGTGTTTCAGTTAAGTGAAAATTACTTGATTTGTATTGCAGGGATGTGAGTCTTCCGTTTTTTTTCCCCTTCAGATTTTTCCATTTTCCCCGCTAATTTCCGCGGAATTTTTTTTTTGCGCAAGTTAAAATATTTTATGAGGAATTTAATTTTCCGCGGAGCGAAAATATATATATATTTTTAATGGCGGGCACTTGGAACTATTGTCCACAGAAAGTGCCAGAACTGCTAACTCTCTTTTCGTTACCCAGTGCGCACCTGTGGCGAAGTCACGGCAGTGGAGAATTAAATAACTAATTGGTTTTTCTAAAAACACGGTATTCTTAATATAAGTAATAACCATGAGTTGTTAATTATTATTAATCTAAATATTGAACACCGAAGTCAAGCATTACTGGCTGCGGTCAGTAAGCGGGTGGGTGACCACTTTGATCACCCTGCGTAGAGACCGAGAATATGCGCTATCGCTCCTCGTTAAACTGTTCTTCCGTGCAAGATTTCGCGCGTAGGTCGTCAGGCTACCCAAGCAGGGGAGCAATCCCTTCTGCAGAGGATCAAAATTATGCTGGCATGTCTTCGGATCATCCTCAGGGATGTTTCTCAGACCGTCGCCAATAGTCCAATGTGCAGCTCTAGTGCGACGTAAATAAAGTACCTACCTTAAATTAGTTAAGGAGGTGAAAGAGAATTTGCGATCAAAGTGGTATGGCTTCCTCTTAAGTATCACTGCCCGGTATGCCCCACATTGTTTTTTTAAGGTTGAGTGTCACTGCTCAGGTATGCATTTGCCCGGGTACTCCAAACACTGATGTTTCTCCTAATCTATCCTCAGCAGATATTAAAATATTGAATAAATATCAAATCGGATATAACAAATATTTCGGACCAAAGCGACTATGTGATTGTTGACATGCACCGATGAAAGACGACATTCTCTCGATTCCGGACATTCACGGTAACGTATGTTTGAGAAAAGGAGAAACTTCGCGCGCATAAAAGAACTGGTTTTTGTTTACATTCAGATGGATGTGGATGTAGTTAATTTACGTCGCACTAGAGCTGCACAATGGGCTATTGGCGACGGTCTGGGAAACATCCCTGAGGATGATCCGAAGACATGCCATCACAATTTTGATCCTCTGCAGAGGGGATGGCACCCTTGCTTCGGTAGCCCAACGACCTGCACGCGAAGTTGAGCACTTTACGGTAGAACAGTTTAACGAGGACCAATACCGCACACCCTCGGTCCCTACGCAGACTGATCCAAGTGGTCACCCACCCGCACACTGACCGCAGCCAGTGATGCTTGACTTCGGTGATCTGCTGGGAACCGTGTCTTAACGATCAGTCCACTGCGGGACTGTTTACATTCAGAACAAAGATGAGGAATTATTAACGTTCTGGCTTTTTAAGTGCAGAAGCAAATAAAAAATTGATTAGTTTCCAATAAAAAGAAACTAGTGTCGCTGTCTTATGTAAAATGTTTCATGAAAATACCAAGAGGAGAAACAAAAAGAAAGTGAAGTTTAAATTTTGTGAAATTAGTTAAGTCAATTAAAAAAACAACAACAGTGGATTCGAAAATACCAAATTGGAAAAAAGGGCACTTTTTAAGGATATAACCGTGCGTTCAACGACTGAGGTAAGATGTGATTATGCTGTACCTTAGTGTTAAATAATTCCCAAAGCTCGTGAGAGGGGGGAAACAAAACATCAGCCATTTATTTAAAAGTTATGCCTCTTTTTAAACTTACTTCTCCCATAATATAAATCAATATCTACAGTATTTTATATTTATTGCTACCACACGACTGTAATCCTTATATATTCTTCAAAATGCACATGATGGTTAAAATAATCTTAATTAAATAAATGCATTTATTAAGAGCCTTTTTAAGGTATTTTATTTACGTCGCACAATGGGTCTGGGAAACATCCTTGAGGATGATCCAAAGACATGCCATGATCCTCTGCAGAAGGGACGCGTGCACCGTAGAACAGTGTCACCCACCCGCTTACTGACCGAAGCCAGTAATGCTTGACTTTGGTGTTCAATATTTAGATTGATAATAATTAACAAACCATAGTTATTACTTATATTAAGAATACCGTGTTTTTAGAAAAAACAATTAGTTATTTAATGATTTTTTGTAAATGATATATAAATTATAAAAGGATCGAGTGGATTTTTTTAGAATTATAAATCAAAGTAAATTCAACAAAACATTAATATTATTGATCATATTGAATTTTTAAAGGTATGTAATGAATTGTAAAATTATTGGCGCTTTCATACGCTACAGACCGACGAAATGCTTTGTGTTTGAATGAATTGTGAAAACGCTGAATAGAACAATGTGAAAAGCACGCTTACGTGGCGAAAATCGACAGGGTAAAGAAAAAAAAAAAATTCATTTTCGAAAATGGAAAATTAAACACTTTTTAAGGGCTTTTAAAAAACGCTATGCACTAAGACCCAAACCTAAAATAAGTCATCAATCGCTGACATTGTTAATGCAAACAAATTATTGGAAGACATCCTATATTTTCACCAGTATTTAAAACTTACTCTAGAGGTTTGTCTGAACTCACTTTTTCTTTACTTTAAATTAGTTATTGAGGTAAAAGAGAAGTCCTCTTACTAAAGCGACTGATGGAATTTCGGTCATATCCAAAGCTTCGGAGATCACCACAATATGAGGCAAATATTTACGTTAAAAACTAGGCTTTGAGTTGCGTATTGAAGAATTCTAAAATTATCATTCGCTGTCTTAAACTTTATTCAATTTAATCTACTTTTAGCAAATTAATCACTGCATCCTTTGGCTTCGTTAATACTTTTCAAAGAGCTCATGTTAAAAGGAATCGCACAAGTTCAATGAATTTTTAAACAAAAATGGCACGTACCGAAATATACTTTTTTGAAGTACTTATATAAACTGAAAATCTTAGTAACCTATTCAGGCCAAAACAATCCCCCCCTCATAAAATTTTGTTGACAACCCTACCGATATTTTCTCTTGAATAAACAAAAGCCAATGATTCGATGGATCTAGATCAGGGGTTTCCAACTTACATGAGGCCGGGGGGCCACAATTCAAATGGCGGGCCGCAACTTTATCAAAATTTTATGTAGGACTCTTTTATGCTTGAAGAAACATTAAATATTACTGTCAGATTTTTACCAAGTTGCACAAAACAAAAGTATTTAATTAAAAATTAAAATAAGTAGATTTTTAAAAATGCGGGCTACAATAAGATGTGCAATTGTTTAGATAATTAATTTTAAAGAATAATTTTTAATAATTATATCATTTAATAATGGTCAAAAAATATTTTTGTGAGGAATATAAATTTTTACATCTCAAACTACGAAATCAGTTAAATTGCTTGAGAGAAAAGGAAACTAGCAGATACATTTCTAACTGGATCTGTTAAAATTACATCGTTTAAAAGGGCATGAAAAAAATGTCTACCAATATTAAATAACAAGTTACTAGAAATTTTATTTTACATTACTTTGAATAAACGAATTTATAACTGTACCAAAAATTTGATTCACTTAAAAACTTCCAAAAAGTGAAATTAACAATTAGTGACTTTAACTGCTCCTTCAGATTAAACTATTGGGGCATTTTTCAGATTCATACTTAACACAAAATTGGGAAATTTTACAATTGAAGAGTTGTTGCATTTTTTAATAGAAAGTTCATAATGAAAAGTTTTAAGGAATAAGCATGGAATAAAGTTTTCAGATTATTAAATTCTCATAATAATTCAGAATTTATTAAAATAATAAAATAAAAAAAACACACTAGTAGTGCATTTTCAATGAAAAAGAGGATTGGATGGCCACTTGTCACCCTATGCTGTAAGTGGCTAATCACTTATTTAAAAGGCAAAGAATCAGGAATAAAATTCCTCCAGGGAAAAATAAGAGGTATGTTTATACGGAGAAAGTATATTAAATTGTCGCATGAACAAATTAATTAGCATGTTAGAGGTTAACCCTTTGAACCATTTAGTTTGATACTGAGTTCGTGAGAATCCAATCATTAGAACTAAAGTTATTCAGCTTTAGTTTGGCGAATGTCAAAAACATAATCCTGTTTTGTGAGAAAACACTGTAAAATATCCTAACCCTACAGCAATCTGAAAGGTTTCAGATTAAATTCAACAATAAAGAAAGTAAAAAAAACAACAACATATTTCTTGAACTAAAAGGGAATTTAACGTGCATATTTTACTTGTTGTATTCTGAAAAGAAAAAAAAGAGAAATGCAATCGACAACATCTACCGATCACTTTGACACTTTATTTTTCACCTACAAGAAATTTTTTACAAGTCGTTCAGAAATTTTTTTTATATTTCATTTACTTTTTCATAAAAATGGACAGCTAAAGATTTGCAGAGGATTTTTGTTTTTCACACGCCACGTGAATTGTATAGTCGAGATAAACACAACGCAACTCAATTATTGTGCTCGACTACAAATCTACACTTGTGCACAGATGCTATGCTTCTACAGAGATTTACTCCACAGCGGGTCCCAGCTAAAATGGTATAAACAAAAACACTCGAATCAAATATAAATTCTGTTGAAAAAGAAATTCTGAAACCATTGTTCTGTTCATCGACTTGCTTTCAGAAACTGTGCAAGGCTTGGCTTAGTAATGAATTAACTGTGGAAGAAGTTTTTCCTCTCAGAGTAAATGACAATGTTCCAATCACTGTGAATCCCACCATATGATAAAAGGATGGATGTTAATATGCACAGCTGCTTACTCTAAAAATGTGGCTAAATAGTATAATATATATATATATATATGTAAGTATGATTAGGCAATTTTTGTTGAAAAAGTATCTCAGAGAGCTTGGCAAGGATTGCCTTTATACAACAGCGCCAATTCAATAAATACACATTTATGAAGAAAATCATCAAAAATCTGCTTTGTGTTACCAACTTAATACAGTACATTATATTAAAAAAACCAGTACTCAAACCTTCAATGCTCGCTTTAACGTCGACGATACATCACCCAATATATTCGACAGTTTTTGCTCCGAACCGGTAAACATTTTACCGAGTTTAAGTCCTGATTGCCACACAATAGCAAAATACATTTTGACAACACTTGATATTTTTTTTGTAGGCAGCTCAAGTTCATTGAAATGTGTAAACAACATGAGCAGAATTGTTTTCACATTCCATATCACATAGATTAATAGGAAGGCATTGTACTATGATTCAAACCAAAGAAAAAAAATCAAGAATGTTGCTTACTAAGTATTGCTTAAAATGATTATAATCATATTTAGCAGCAAAGATTGCTGAAGTCAATAATCTGTTACGCATTGAAGATTTGACATACAGGTGGAGGGGGGGGGGGTGATAATACAGGCCTGAATTTATTTTTATACAAGACAGCTTTTAAAACTGATTATTAGCCTTGAAGATGCATTCATTTTGCAGACATAAGTACATAAGCTACATACTTTTGATGTTGAGTGCTAAAGCACAAAAAATACACTGGTCGCTTAGCACAAGTTTCTACATAAATAGGATAAAAAGATAAATATATCAAATATTCTATTAAAACATAACTAACATTCTTTCATATTCTTGAAGCTTTAGATATTACAAATATGAAGAAAAAAATATTACACTGACAATTATGTAAAAGAAAAATGAAACACCCACAATGATTATAAGCAGATAAAACAGGCACAAGGAGAAAGTTTCACTATACCTTGAATTGATGCCTTTTTTTTTTCTCCCCTTTCTCTTATCAGGTTACAAAGTTATAATACTAAAAATTTTTCCATCGACAATAGGCATACAAGACAAACTTATGAATAAAGCAGTGACACTCTCTTTCATGTATTTTACAAGTAGCAATGAAAGAAATACCAAAAACTTGTTAATGTTAAAATATGAAAAAAACAAAATATCTGATTAAAAGAATATATCCTAAGAAGTACTATTCAAAAGAAAATTCTAAAATAAACTTTTTAGGAAAAGAAAAACAAGTAAGCCATACATTTGAAAATATTTAACAACTAAACAAACCTAAAAAAAGGTAAGAAGAAACAAATGATTATTTTTCCTCGAAACCATAAGTTTCATTTATTGTTTTTTTTCTTTTCCTTCTCAATATATGTTGAAGCTCCAAGTGCCTCAGACGTCAGGTGTTAACTGAATGGCTACATATATAAATTCATTTAAATTTTCTTGATTTTTTCACCCACCACAAGAGGATTGTTTTTGCGGATTTCTTGAGCACCAAGCTGTTTGTAATCGAATTGACAATTATGTTCGTTAGAGTATCTGTGAATACTACAGAATAGACCTTCACATCGACAGGGGAATCCTGTAGAAAATAAATAATAAAAATTTAACAAACGTTTCACTCATTACTGATAAACACTTCACATACAGGGTATCCGCTGCATTTTACATTTTCATATTCATGATTTTCTATGACTAATTCCAAGAATTTTTCAAGACTTAATGAAGTTACTATTTTCTCCGACAAAAACACAACAATAAATTAAAAAAAGCATTATAACAACATTAATTGAAATGATAGGTACAGTAGGGCAGTGTTCCCCAACCCCCGGTCCGTGGATCAAATCATACCGGGTCGCCCATTTCATTGAAACTTAATTTGAATTCCTAGGTTTATACCACAAACTAAAAATATCTGTGTTCCATTAAAATCTTATTTATTTAAAAAAAAGGGGTCCTCGAAGGTAGTGACATAAATTTTTTTAATGTTTGTAATATATCATTGTCTCCGATTACCCCCAGATGGAACCGTCTCACTGCGAAAAAACAAGCTCAGGGTTCTCTCTGAGTTAACGTTCTAGTAAGTTAAAATGTCAAATCACTTTATATTTATTTTTTGGTGTACTGTATTTTTTTTTGAAGGCATGTTTAAATACAATTAAATTGGAATTTATAAATCAACATAATCTGGAATATTAAGAATTAACGTCTACCCCGCCATCGGGCCGTGGTGAAATTACCAAACGTTGACAGGTCTGTAGTGATAAAAAGGTTGGGGAACACCGCAGTAGGGAACCGATTATCCGGAACGGTCGGGACCACCGCTACTCCGGATTACTGATTTTTCCGGTTTTCTGAATCACTACAAAAAGCAGTTTTTTTTTAATTGTCAAACCCAACTAAAAAAAAAAAATTATTTAGAAATTATCTTAAAAAGAAGAGAAAAAAACGATAAAGTAATACACTAATGATTATTTCTAAAATGATGGTAAGGTAAACTTCTTTTAAAAAAAGAAAAAAAAACCCTAAAATCTCATGAGGGATTTTTTTTTTTTTTTTTTTTAAATGGTGGGAAAATTGATCGTATTTCGTTCCGGTTTTCTGATTTCAGGATAAGAGGTTCGGTACTGTATAACCAAAACTGTTATACTCTGCATCTTTATATTTATAGATTTTAAATTTAAAAAAACAGAGTAAAGGAAGATATAAAATAGCTGAAAAAAATACAAAAGCAAAAAAAAAATATTCTTTTTTTCCTGCAGAATTATATTGTAAAGATACAATTCTTGCTCATCGAAAAGAAATACTCCTGATTTTTCTGTTCTGATTTCGGAATAAAAAAATAAATAAAAATTGTTAAATCACAGAAGTCACGATAAAAACAGTTTAGATTTTAATAAAATATGACCATGAGTTGGGATTTTGTTACAGATTCAGATATTCGGAACACCACAAAATGGGGGTTGGGACATTTCATTTAAAAAATTAGATATTTCGGTGACCTAAATTCATGACTATCCATGATTTTTTTTTAAAAAATAGTTAAAATCATAACATTACATGACAAATTTTGTTCAGTACTGAAATTCACGACTTTCCATGATTCCAAGTGGGCAGATACCCTGTAACTATAAATCGTCTGTCATATCAACCATTTATGATTGACATTAAATAAACTCAAATTTAAATTTTTTTTTTTAAACTTTATTATTATGCTGTAATTTTTAATAGATGGTAATTTGCTATCAGTATTAAAAAGCTTGAGTTCAGTTGAAAGGGTTATTTCAAACTGAATATAGCTATTATACAAACCGCTATGACTATTTAATAATAAAGAATTTCTCGATATTTACACAGAATGCAACAGGAACGTCAAAATTTTGAATGCATGCGTCATAGATTTCCTACATGACTTTCCTCGGTCACACGGACAGCATCTAGGTGGTAGTTCATTTCATGCCACACATTCTGAAGCATTAATGCAATCACCATCGCAAGCGCATTACAAATTCGTTCTTCAGATCTTTTATTTATTTATTATTATACATATATATATTTTTTTTTTGGTATAGAAAGCACATATTGGCTCACTGGTTCTTGACTGTAACGTTGATGGAAATCTCTGCACTGTGATAACAGAATGACAATTGCTAAATATTCTAATTCCATTTTCCAGGGTTCCCACTCAATTTCAGAAAAAAAATTCCCTGACTTTTCCAGGTATTCCAGGTAAATTTCAATGAAAATCCATACCATATTTTATCTATACTACGAAATTTTTCATCAGAAAATTTGGATTCTTTCATTTGTTAAGCCAAGAATAAGATTTTTTGAGTAAAATAAATATCATTATATAAGGAAGGAAGCTTTTTAGTATGTCTAAAATGTAAAATTTTTACAATAAATAACTGTAATAGATGTTAGATTTATTTAATTCAAACCTCAATAACTGAGTATTGTTACTGACAATTTTAAGACAGGTTTTTTCCAGGAATAATGAAGGAATTTTCCAGGTTTTTGTAAGAAAATTGCAACTTTCCCTGACTATTCCCTGATTTTTGGAGTTGAAATAAAATTCCCTGACAATTCCAGGTTTTCCCTGTTCTCCCTGACTAGTGGGAACCCTGATTTTCACTAAAGTATGTGCGCACGTGCAGGATTCTGCCTCACTGCACCTAACGCAGAATATTTTTGAAATTTTATCTACATTCTTTGTTAATCTTATAGATAAATTATTTTACATTAGTTTATAAAGAGTCATAGCTGTTTGTAATTGCTATATTTATATTGAATTACCCTGTATTTTGCAGAAGGAAAAACTAGAACAAATTTTTTTTATCTACCACTTAGGTACAAAAGCATTGATCATGCTCAAAATCAGTATATACTAGTGTACCTATTCAAACATGCACATAAAAGTTAGTTGTGTTATTCATTATGCCATTTCAACACAGAGCTAAATGCACTCAAGAATGGTGCAAGGCATGTTATTTTTCCTATCTTACAGCAAGAAGAATGGCTATCTTAATTATAAAACTCTCATTTGGTCTTCCTTTGGAAGATTTGAAAAGGTTGTCTTTAACGTTTATACTTAGCAAGGAATGGGACAAAATACCAAGAGATTTGCTGCTCATTGCAGAAAATTTTGCGCTACTCAGAAAATCACCAACAATAATCCAGAAAATTCAGGAAGTCTCAGACTTTCGGCTATCACAAAAAAATCACACATTCTTTATATTTCTATTTCACACCTAAAATATAGAAAATAATTTATTGTTTTAAAGCACACTGAGTGACAGATTTAGCTTTTTTTTAAAAAAAAACCTTGCATGGAAATTTTTTCAACCTCTTTCTGGTTTGCTCTTTCAATAAACAAACTCTTAAAATTTTCTGGAATAGCTCAGTGCATAGTGGAAAATGTTTAGCAAGCATAATTGAAGACTCATACACAAATCTATATCAAGATTTGTCACATATAAACATATATATACGCACAATCGAACATCGGATAACAAACTTGCAAAAAGAGAGTTAGAAAAATTGTAAAAACTACACTTAGAATTGTGACACAATTTCCTTTTTAAATGTCCGAAATAAATTTTGAAATTAATAAACAAGACAGAAAAGAAAAAACACTTAGTTTTTCCGAAGCATACAAATAATTTTCCCTTCTGAATAACTTTCTTTTTTATCTTTCTTCCAGTGGCTTTTCAAACTTCTATCTAGATTATACTCAACAAATGCTCTAATTTTGTAAGCTTTGTGTGCAACCTCCTTTATTCTCTTATGAGTCACATAAACAATGCAACAGATCAGGGTGAACATCTGACTTAATTGATTTATACAGAGATTATGTCTACATTATTATAAAAATATATTTAAAATATAAAACAAAACAAAAATAGATAAAAAAGTGACTGAACACAATTCTTTAATTGTAAGTCAAATAATGTGTTGTTATGTATTTAATGTGTTATGTAATTATATCCATTAGTCTTACACTTATTTAAATAAAATACAAGGGTTAACTTATATTAAACATATGGTTTCATATATAAACAAAAAAAGGTTTTGGCAAAAACGATTTAATACAATTTATTTTTTCTATCCCATTTTAATTAATTCAGGCTATGTTTGAAATCTAATTGACAAATAAGGTCTTTGCCTCTACAAATTCATGAAAAGATGAGCATGAACTATGGTTAGTTTTCTTTCTTTTAATGTTTTTGGATATTATATATTACTAATAAAATACACTTTTACCAGAGCTTTGAATGTGAAATGTAACTACAAAGTAAATAAATAAGGATTTGCATAAAAAAGTCCAATTTGACATTTTTTTTGTTTTGACATCATGATTTTCGACAATTCTGCACTTAATGCATGGATTCATTTTATCTTGAGCGTTTGTTATACCCACATTAGTTTTTCTGGAAGATTTTACATTTGAATTAGTAGGGAAACATCTACTTTTCTACTTTATACCAAATATTAAAAAAAAAAGAAAAGTGTGGCAACTATCTTGTTTAATACTATCCTTTTTTCTTTTTTTAGAATGCTTGGATGAAAGTGATTAAGTATATAAATAATGATAAGCAAGGACCTTTATTATTTCTCAATAAAAACCTTCATTATCAATGAAATAAAATTTTTCAAGACAAACAAAATAAGACCCCAAAAAATTTATTTTTTACATTTTGTACTTTTGTTTAGTTTAAAAAATCAGTTTATTTAAAAATTTATTAAAAACATAATCACGAACACAAATATAATAATTTACATGCATATTCCTTTCATTATTCTGTAATGAAATACCACCATTCTTAATGAAATCAGACTTAAATAAAATTTTTATTTAAACAAATTCAGCTGCTCTTTCCTAATTACTTTAAAAATAATCAGATGATTTAAATTGAGAATTTAATTATGATTTAAATCATGCCAATCCAACTGAAATCATGAACCCAGCAAAAATTTCATTAATATTTGGACAAGTTTGAAGCCCTCTATATTTAATTGAAAATAGACACATGTGATGGGAATTAGAAATTATACTTTCCGTTACAAGTGTAATTGTTATTTCACCACCACTAAGAAATATTTTCAAAAAGCATACCTGCATTTTTTAAAAATGCAATTTCTTTGTTTCCTTTTTAATACTTAATAATTATTTAAAAAACAGCAATGGAAACTTTTTCTTCTTTTTTTTTCAAAGTGGGAACTCATTGATTAGTTTAAAATTCTAACTATTTATCTTATCACTAGCTACAACAATGACTCAATCTACAACAATGTTTTGAAATAATCTTGGAATTTAAAAAAAGTGAGAGAGAAATGATCAGCAGCAGTTTCAATAATTGGAATATAGCGTTCAAGTAGATTATAGTATTTTAACACAATTAGATGTTTCATACTTTATATTAATCAAGTGCACTGAAAATTCGATGTTATTATTCAATCACTGGGGAGACTATTCTCACACTCTCAAGAGTCTTATCTATACATAACCAGTAATAAAAAAATACAAAATGCAGAAGATTTTACAGCGTTAGTGCTGAAAGCTAGAAAATAGGACGTAAATAAAGAAATCTTCTTCAGTCGGCAGTTATACAGATGGTAGTTGGGTTCTTGATTGTTAAATTGAAGGCTTCTTGATTCTCTTTCTTCTGCCTAAGAATCCATTTTGGTTTCCTCATTCTTTAATATACTGCTTTATACAATTTTAGACTTATAATGAAAGAAGAAGATGATGATCAAGTTTCACTGCAAAATAGTTTAAAGTCTATTTTCTAAAAGGGGGATGGCACACTGACTGTCAATAGACAATTGTTTTGTTTGAGCTACCGCACAACTAAACTAATTCACCTGAGAAATTAATCTCCCTATAATTTTTTAATGGCTATACCAATAAACATTTCAAATAGTTACACAATATAACTAAATGTTGGCTCTATATCAACTAAAACGAAGTGAGGGAGCAAGGTTGCATGATTATAGGCGGTTGTGAGTCAGGGTGCTTAGCCAAATCTTTAAACAAAAAATAAGCACCTTTTAAGTACTTTTGTAGCACTTAAAATATCTTTAAGCACTATATACATTAACAAAATGCAAAATAATTTTAAAAAACTCCACATGATCATGATAAAATAACCAGTTTCTGACAAAGAAGTCTTTTCCCGACTATATTATAGCTACCATATATCGGATTTAAAAACTATGGAGAAATCAATAGTAATAGCTGCCGAGAATTCGATTGTATTATTGCCCTAAGAAGTAAATACTCAAATACACGATTTGAATTTTCTACATCGTTTGAAATATATCGGGATGTCTAAAAACCATGTGAAAATACAATACCAATAACTGCCGAAAATACAATCGAAACATCACATTGGTATAAGATATTATCGGCATAAATTGAGCTTGAGAAAAAGTAACTATCTAAATGCATGATTCAAATATAATGTTTAAGTTTCTGCAGAAAAGAAAGCTAAAAATTTTACCCTTTTCAAAAGAAAATTTTTTCTGCAAGAACTCTAATATACTGGGACTATGTCTGTGTGATTTTGCCAAAGGGGAATTGCAATAACTTTCTATCAATATTGTGGGCATCTGTTGCTGTAAAATATAAAATTAACATGCAACCTTCATTAACATTTAACCTTCTAGGGAGAATCAGGAAAAGACAAAGACTTTGGACAAGACTTATTTCTAGCCTCTTAAAACTGACATGTTTGTTAAGTGATATTCCAGAAAAAAAAACTTTTAAGTAAAATTTTCCTTACTAAAAATCTGCTAAAAGGTGAAAACCTTCAAAAAAGAAAAAAGAGCGAGAAAAGGGACTAATTTCAAACCCTGACAATATAGTTTCTATATTTATCATTAACAATGTAATCAATCAAATTAACAATATAATCCATTAAACCAGTGTTTCCCAAAGTGTGGTACGGGTAGCCCCAGGGCTACGAGAACAATTTAGCGGGGGTACGCGTTCTTATGCGAAATATCTTGCAACAAACGAAGATTTTAATTTTTTTATATTTAAAATCAAAACTAGCCATGAAGATTTACAATTTCGTATTTTTTTATTGGCTATTTTTTGCAGAATTAACAGTTAATAATTAGTGGCGTTAACTTTTGTGAAATTTTTTATAGTAAAAAATACATTCTTTTTTTTATTAGTGGTACACAGCGCTACAAAAAATATAGAAAGGGTACACAAAAGTCATAAGTTTGGGAAACACTGCATTAAACATATAATCTGTTTTTGCTTACAAGTTAAATCCAAATCTTAAACCAACAACCATCCAAATAACTTGCTGCAGGAATGTTGTAATTACTTTCATTTTACTTAAAGATAGGAGAAAAAAAAGAAGATTACTGTAATTTACACAACATTTCATATTATAATCTCCTTTCACATAAGCTTTTCATACAGTTTTATTAAATTGGAGAGCCAGTTGGAACATATTTTTGCACACACATATATATATAAAAGCATATTTTTACTTTTTATTTTTCAGTCGATACATCTGTTTTACCTCAAATATGGTTTAAATCATTTGATATCGTTGCTTCAGCCATCTGTTTTCTGAATGTCTTTTGCTTTTTTTCAATAGTTAATACTAATTAGAGTTCACACTAAAAAAACTTGTTACCATTTGTCTTAACAAAGTTAATAAAACAAAAAAAAAAGACCAATAAAAAGAGGTCTATAACTTATTTTAATAAGCAGAGCCAGTGATAAACATCCATCACCTCACCAAACGTGATAAAATCACACATTTGGTAAAAAAAAATTATGCACCGGCTTTACCGGAAAAAAAATAAATAAATAAAAGAAACATTCCCCTCAATCCCAGTGGGAAAAAAATTATTGTAGCAAGTCTAGTAGTTTTTAAAGTAAAAAATTGTAGCAAGATGCATATTAGTTATCATCTAACTATTTATGCTTCTCATGACAATAACAATGTTACTTCAGATTTATCCTCATATTACAATTGTTTACCGATCTAATAAGTTATCAAAAATCAATCCCAACGTATTCGTTTTTCTTTTCCTTAAAGACAATAAAACATATTTTTCATCCCCTCTTTCATTCATTGCTCTTTACACCCCCCAACAGCATAATACCTCTTGATTTGAATTTGCATTCTTATAGAATAATTCAATTTAAAATAAATTTGTATTTTGATTTAAAGTTTTTATGGTAGAAAATCAATCTTAAAAATTGTTTAAATTTCACTTTGGCTAAGAATTTTAAAACTTGGCTAATACTTCAGCTAACTTACTGAACAATAATTTGAAGTCCATAGCACAGGCCCTGAATAAGTAAATTAAAACACAGTTTTAACTATTTTGCAAACACAACATGATCTAAGGGAATGAAATAAGAAAATAAAAAGCTACTGAATTTCAATTCAATTCTGACTTACCATCAAAAGAAAGTTGCTTATAAGAAAAATATCAAAGTACCAGAAATTGAAACAGTAATTTTACCACAAATGCGAATCTATGAGAGGTTAAAATGAAGGTGGGGTGAATTAAGACATAAAAAAGTTCCCTTACCAGTTAGGCCTACTTTCTTTTTGCATATGTGGCATCTATTTTTCTTTTTCTTCTGATCTTTTTCCATATCATCCTGTTGAGAAGAGTTACCATCCCCTTTATCTGAGGAAGCAGGACTTGCTGGTGAGGCTTCATCGAGAAGGGACTGTTTTGACGCCTTTAAATAAATTTATATTTTAATAAAATGAAATCAGATAGTTCTTAAAAATTGTTTAAAAAATTATCCATATATCAAACATTCTTAAATTAACCTATAAACGAGTATTAATATTGCACAACAGGCTTTGATAAAATGAAGAACTTTCTGCAATCAATTGATTAACTCTTGTAACTAGTTTCAACTCTTTTGCTGCCACCTCATTTTTTAAATTTGTACGAAAATTAAGGATTCTTTAAAAAATGTTTTAGTTTTTATAATACTCTATATATTGATTCATATCAGAGAATTAAAAAAAGCTGAAAACAGAAACCTAAAAATGCTGTGTGAAAACATTTAAAAACTACCTGAAATTGAGCAAGAAAAAAGTATGCAGGAAGTATACATCCACATAATGATATAATTGGTGTAATTTGTAAATTATAAAATTCTCAATGTGTGTTTTTTTAATCATGTGAATCACTATATTTAATTTTAATGACAAATTTTTAAGTCACATTAACATGAGTCGTAATATTGGATTTTAAATTATGTGAATACGAAACGCGATATTGGATATAAAATTCTGAGGATACGAAACACAAAGTGCAATTTTAAATTGAGTAAATGTGAATTGCAGTGGATCATTTTAAATCATGTCAATATGAAGAGATGAGTGATCACGTGAATGTAATTTTAAATCGGGTTAATAGGTAGGAAAAAAGGTGAAAAAAAGATTTCTTAGAAATCTAAGGAGAGGGGGGAAAAACTCACCTGTGATACTAACATACCTGAAATAAAATATAATTGCGTGAAAAGTGTGACCGAATGACCCAGAGAAAAAATTTCCACATGAATCTCTGATAGAGTGACATACGCCTTACAATCCCCGTGTCAGAATCGCAGCGACACGGCAACATTGCCGCAGTACGCCAGAGAGCTGTTGCAGAAATATTTTCTTTAGAAAAGTAAAAAAAAAAAAAAAAATTCTTTTTCTACAGAAATGTACACGTAAAATGTGAATCATGCATTTAGATAATCTCCTTTTGACACAATAAATTTACGAAGATAGTATCGTAAATCAATGTAATGCTTCGATTGAATTTTCGGCAGACATTAATATCGATTATTATGTGGTTTTTAAATATCCCGATATATTTCAAACAATATGGGAATATTCGAATCGCGCATTTGAGTATTTACTTTTTTAGGCAATGATTCTATCTAATTTTTGGCAGGTATTGCTATTAATTTCTCCATAGTTTTTAAATACGATATTTTTTATTACAATAACCTAATTTCAAAAAGAAACACGCGTGAGTAACCCAGTTCAGAGGAACCTGATTTGAGTAATTTCGTCGTCTATCTTTTTTTAAACAACAGATTTCATGATTTTTTTATCGTGATGATTATTTACAAAACGCAAAGAAAGAAATAATTAGTGTGTTTATCCCTCTAACAAAATGCGAGAATACCACCCATAACATAAAAATAAAATATTATTACATGTTCAATTAAAAAAAGTAATAATTTATTTTCTTGTGATCATTAAAAGTATCTTGCAGAAAGATATTAGTGCTAGAGAGTTTTGTCGCAGATAGCTCAAAAACATTCTGCGACAGGGGGAACAAAAAAAATATTTTCTATGCTGGCGACAATTTTTCGTGAACGTTTATTAATATTATGGCTGCATTAAATGTAGAACAAGATATTAATACATAGGGTATTGTAGAATGGTGCAATAAATAAGAAGGGCATATTTAATAATAATCAAATATAATTAATGTAAACAATAAACACAAACAATTAGAGTGAGACACCTGTTTGGCTATCCAATAAGCCTTCCATTCTAATTTGTTGCCTGCCACACAAATGAATACATTATCCGAATTACCGTGAATGCACTCATTGTTGGTCAGGCAGAAACTCTTAACAGAAGGTAGCTACAAACACTAAAAAATAAATGTCCTTTTTTTAAACAATCCTTCCTTTACGAATTGAATCTCTTGATATTTCTGACAAATTTTATTAATAATCTTTCTTTAATGCCTTATTTTTGTTCATAAAATATAATACAAAACATTTATACTTGTTTTTAGAGGAGGAAATAAATTTTTTTTTTTAAATTATTACAAGACAAACTTTATTTCGAATAAACAAACAAACATGGGTCTATTTAGTATCATAAATCAGCAAATTTCTTTTTCCAGACTTTTTTTAAATTTTAATCAAATTCCCTAATTTTTTCAGATTCTTAAATTTGCCTGATCTGCAGCCACCCCGAATATAAAAAAAAGTAATCAATACTAAATGCTATCTTTAATCACCAATGAAATTACAAAATAACTAATGTAATTTGCAAAGCCTAATTTTACATCCTATAGATTAAACTCCCTCACAAATCCTACCCTCCTCATTGGAAAACTAATGAATTTGCTTGGCAATTAAGCATAATTTTAATTGCAAGCTTAGTAATTCTCGAAGATCTCCTCTGAACATTAAATCATTTTGAAAATATTTTGCGCAATTTAAAAAACAATTTTAAATACACAAAAAAGAACATCAATATTGTTTTGAAGGAAATCACCTCAGGTTTGCTCTGGTCTTGACTAGGTGGGGTGACAACAACAGCAGGTACTGTGGGAGATGCAGTGGATAAATCATCATCCTTCGGTAAAATACTTTTATCCTCACATTCAGAGATGGCTGAAATATTTAATAAAAAAACATCAACTATGACATATATGAGAAATAAACACACACTCATAATAGAATGAGTAAACAAAACCTAAATTTATTTATATAAATTTCATTGCAATCTTTCTAAATTTCTTACATTATAATCTTTCATGCATCACAAAGGAAGCCCCCTTAAATTCTGACTAGAACTGTTAACCTTAGAAAATCTTAAAGCCTGGGGACTTAACTGTGACAACAATACAGCTTAACAATAATAATAAGAAAGAAAAATATTAAAACAAAGAAATTTACATATTTTTCAAATTTACTCCTCAAAATTACAGAATAATAAATTTACACGTAGTTTTAAAACAGCCTGAGTGACTAATTCACAGGGTTCCCTCTTTTTTATCAAATCAAAAATGGACTTTTTTTCTTTTGAAATATTATGAAGCCTAAAAATAGCTTATCAAATATACATATTCTCTAGTGACAATGCTTATTATTTACCTTTTATGAAAAAAAATATTATAATGCAAGCACTGATATTGTATTTATCACCAGGGTTCGCCAAAGTAGGTCCAGGCAACTTTGGCGAACCCCGACTGGTTTATTCTGGTGGGTCCACTGGTAGAAACTCACTTTTACAAGATGAAAATTCTTTTTAACATTTATTGCACTAGATCAATAGATTTTGCTACAAAAGCAAAATAATTGTAAATTTTTGTTCTTAGAACAAGAACTCTAAATAATTGAAGATACTGATTAAACATTAGTCAAACAGAAAGAAATTTAATACACGCAGTGCGCTAAGGTAATAGACAACCCAACTACAATCTAAATTTGCAAAACATGATAGCTTTACATATCTGCACTCTGAAGTCAATATCAACAATGCCATGTCTGTAATTCAGAGAATCAATGCTGCCAACAGATTAAAGAAGTACCTAAACTTAATTAAAAGGAAAATTAATTCATAAATGCTTAATCAGTCCTATACTCAAACTCATCAGTAACTTGGACAACAACACAAAAAGAAAAAAATGCTCTATGTGTCTTTGAGCAGTGGATGGAGGAATACAAGTTGATGGCTAATAGCGCAGCTGCTCAAATTTAGAACTTTATCGTGTTTTCAAAGAACTGGACATCATCAAATACATCCAAAGAATTAAAGAGGCTGGACATGCTATAAAACACAGAAATTATTCTTGGCCAAGCCCTCCGGCACAAGAGCTAGGCCCCGACCCAACTTACGATGGGTTAACTAGTTCTTAATTTAGGGCTTTACTTAGTTCCCATAATCACGTGTGCTACCAATAGAACTGAGTTTCCTAAACTCTGTAGTTTTTGATGGTCGACGTAGTCTTCTACTTAGGTACCTTAAAGCTGCCCAACTCCCCAAAAATAAGGCACGATCTCTTCTAAGAGTTGTATTCCTCTTGTCCTTTTCACCTTTCTTTTCAGAATGCTCTACTGTCCTCATGTGGTCTCACTCTAAGCAAAAGGAAGAATATATTAATGAAAGGACGTTATGCTTCATTCCCTCGTCTGTAACCCCTCGCACACCCCTTTGTGTCTCTCAAAGCGCTCTACCCTCGATTCTGGTCTCGTTCTAGGCAAAAAAAGAATTGACTTCTAGTTATAAACTTTTTTTGTAGGACTGAAAAAGTGTTCCTACCAACTATTGTGATACTGAAAATAAAAGGATTGTAAGAAACCTGCAGACTTGCCAACCTTAGACTCTTTCTGTATCACAACATAGCGCAATATTGAAAATTAAACCCGATTCACATTTCCTACAAGAAGTTTGTTTCAAAATATATTATTTACATTACATAAAATAGACCACAATAAGATTCTGACACTGACTAATAAAGATATGTGTTCTTACTAAAAAAAATTTAAGGTTCTATAGAATTATATAAAAACACATCTTTTGATTTTTTAAAATTTAGGAAGAGGTTTAAAATTAACAAAATATGTCAATAATGAATACAATACTTTATAAATGTATTTCTTTTTTAACAGCTACTGCTTTAAAACTGCAGATGTTGCTGATTTAGCATTATTTAAAAAAAACTGCCATCTATAGAAAGTGAAAAAACATTTTGCCTAATGGTATCCAAGATATATTTTCTCTCCGATTTCGCCCTTTCATCGGTTATTGCTGTTGTTTTGGTTCGCGCACACCGTAAATTTTAGCAATGTAGCTACCGGGGAAAATTTTTCTAAATAAATGCCCAACATGATCTGAAGCACAAGTTGGGAAGAAAATTGCACAAATTGTTCTTTTTCCCTCTATTATGCACTAAATAGAAAAAAGCAGGAGAAAAAACCCTGAAGGCAAAGATTTGAGGCAAAAACAGGAGAGTTGGCAGGTCTGAACCTGGAACCAAAATTAAGTACTCTTCAGGGCCCTTACTTTCATAAAAAAAAAAAAAAAATATTAAGTAGTTTATAAGGACTTTTTAGGATCATGGGAACCCTGAGAAGGACTCAGAATAACCAAGTTTGTTAAGTAAAACATAAATAGAAAAAATTTGGTAACTTTAAAAAAAGTTGGCATAGCATAGACCACTAAAAATATTAGGACAGTAAAGGTGCACTACATAATGCTGAATAAAATTTTTCAACCTCTGAATAACTTACATGATTGTAACAAGTGTTTGAACTAAAAAATATCAAAATTGTACTTAATTTCGATACTGATACAAACTTGTGTAATACAGTTTGCCAAATTTCAATAGAGTAATATCATAATCTGGCACACATTTAAACTTTACAGGACAGATAACTCACTAGATATTGTAGCAGTTGATGCACAAGGGCTATTGCGACCAGCTCCACTCAATTGTGATGGAGCAGGATTTGTGTTTTTCCTTTTTAAAGCATCTTTATAACATTTCGAACACAATCCATCAGTCTTGGGGCTACCATAAAACCCACAACCAGATCTACATAGAGAAGGACTCTGGGACATTTGATTTGTATCACGCTCCATTTGAAGATCTATAAAAATGTAGATAAAAATTAGAGTACATAGTAAATGTCGCTTTACTTTTGACAATGTAAACATTAAATTAACAGGCTATAAAATTGGCTACTTAAATAGGGTTAATAATTGAAAAAAAAAAAACTTTTTGACCTTGTTTTATAGTCAAAATTTTTCCACGGACCCCCAAGTGAAAAAGCTACATAAATGCATTGTATGAAAAATAATTTAAGAAGTATTTATTGCAGTGTTTTCACTACAGTGCGAGAACATCGCATATTTTCTCGTATTAAAAAATTATTAACGCGAGAAAT
This sequence comes from Parasteatoda lunata, assembly GCA_949128135.1. Lineage (NCBI taxonomy): Eukaryota > Metazoa > Arthropoda > Arachnida > Araneae > Theridiidae > Parasteatoda > Parasteatoda lunata. Next base: position 115,758,185 of record OX421972.1, on the reverse strand, counting down.
TCGTGCACTCTATGAATCAATTTTAACATGTGCGAATCTCTCGAATTTTGGAAAAAAATTTCGTCTTCCACCATTTTGAAAAAAAAAAAACAACAACATGAAAACAGCTACGACAAGTGTTGAGAGAAAAAAATGAGTCCTTTATAATAAGTTGTTTAAAGTTAGCTCTATTTTTAGCTGTTAATGAATTACCAAACTTCCTCATTGACAATTTACAGCCATTTGTAAAAGTTGAAGTCTGTGAAAACTATGCTGGAAGATTTAACAAGAAGTATGAACATGGAAATAACTTTAATGAACGTCACTATTCTATAACAAAAATAATTGAAAAGCCTATGGTGGCAGATGTAGAGGATAGAAAAGTGTGTGCACAATGATACAAATTTAATAAGTAATTCCGAATAGTTCAGCATCTGTTGCAAGGTCATTTAACACCCAAAACCGAATTAAAACAAAATATCTTAACAGATTGATTTATGAGCATTTGAGCAACCTAATGAGAATAGCTGATGAAAAAGTAGACATAGAACATTTTCCATATGATGATGCAGCAAAAATATTCAATGGTTGAGAAATTAGAAGATGTTAAAAATGTATTATAACTAAAGAAATGTTTTTTTTTCCAAGTCCATTCGTGTTTTTTTTTCCAAGTCCATTCGTGTTTTTTTTCCAAGTCCATTCGTGTTTTTTTAATTTTTAGAAATCTCACTTAACTTTTTGAAATCTCACCCATTTTTTGAGAATGGGTGAGAAATTCTCTCCCATTTTTTTTCTGTAATGAAAACACTGTATTGAAATTATAAATTTTGTATAAAATAAAAATTAATGACTTGGATGAATGTGTTTTATGAGTGTATTTAAATTTATGTTAGACTGAATGTTTGTGAGCAATAACTGCAAATACCCATAAGCACTAAACTCTAGTCTGTTTATTTCTTATTTTGTGATGAGGCTCATAAAGTCAGTGAATCGTCGCTCCACCAAATAGAAAGACAGGAAATCGGTCAACAACTTCTGTACAATAACACACAATGTAGAATATAAAATTTGGATCAGTTTTTGTAATCAGAATCTGCGCAAACGCTGGTTAAAGTTCCTTATTCATGGATATTTCAATAAGCTACCTTTGTATTAGTATGGTTTCACGTGTGTTTGGCATCTGAGTCTGTGCACGCATAAAAGGATTTAACGCACAGCCGAAAATATCCAAGGGAAAAATGTCTTCAATATCTTCAATCTTGTGAATATGATGTTCCACTTTCGCACTTTTAGAAGGGTGCTCCTCCTTGTCTGCATTTTGATCTGCACAGGTAAAATTATTGTGTTTACAGGTTTAATTCTGATTACTATAACAAATATTTACTCTGTTAGGATGATTTGTAAAATTTTTGTAAGTATTTTTTTCAGGAGGGGGGATATTAATACACTTTCTGAAGGTTTTAATTTTTAAAACTATTTTTCAGGTAATTTAATCAACATTTTTAAAAATGAAAATGGTATAAGCATTTAAACCCAATATATTAGCATCAGCAAAAAATTTTTTTTATGGAAAAATAAGCACCAATAAGATTGCAAAACTTAACTGAGCGATACTAATTTAAAAAGAAAATTGTTAAAGATAACAAATTCTTAACTTATAACACATATCAATAAAAACAGTTATTTATAACATATAAAAAGAAACTATCAAATGACTAACAATAAACCATCTATATTTAACAAAAATTAATCTTAACAATGGTAGAACAACAACTGAGTCATCGGAACAAAATAATAACAAATTAATTAAAATATTATACAAATAATCTGTATTTAAATAAAATTAAATCATTTAAATCAACTGATGAAAGTTTAAGAAAATGAATAATAAAAAAGATGATAAATAGATAGAGAAATATTAAGTACGATGGTAAAACGCGAAATTGATATTAAAAAAGAACTGAAATTAAGTCACTTTTTAATGAAGTTAAGCCAAATCATAATAAACTAAAGATTTATTAAAATCAACTGATGTTAAAAAAAATTAATGATTAAAAAGTGCAACATATGTCATGCCTGGTTATAAGGAAACAAGAAAATGATAAAATAAAATTTATTCATTATTAATCAAATTGAATATAAATAACACACTTAAAAATTACCAGAAAGAAACAAAAGTTAAAACAAGCGTTAACTTAATTTTAAAACTCGAGGATAAAGCAAAATATTATGTATACTTTTTTGATTAGTATACAGAGCTCATTCTAGGCAGTAAAAAGGGACAGGGTGCAAAAGTTAAAGAAAAGGGCATTATTATTCTAAAAAGGCAATAATTTTTATGGGCTTTATACGTTCCATTAAAGAACATTGTCAATTAGTAAAAGAATAACTAAAAATAGCAAAGTAATCATATTAATTACTAATTTTTATCAATAAATTAACATATATATTGAGTAAATGGGCTAATTAGCTTAGTGATTTATTTAAAATGCATGCATATATTAATAAAATAATAAATGTATGTTTCTAAGTGTCTGTAGGTATGATTTAATAATTAAAATTATTAATAATTATGATTTAATGATAGTGGAAGTAACTGCAAACTTTCAAAGACAAGTGCAACAAGGGGGTGTGATGGCTATTTTTCCTTTCCCATATAAATCTATGCATTGACAGCAATGACAAACTAAATAAAAAGAGTTGAAAATAACAAAAGTTTAAGAAATCTATAGTAGAGTTTGGGGAAAAAACAAAGGGTTGAGGAAAGAAAGGGCAAAAAGTGTATAGAGTATTATATCAGGGCGCTAATTTACTTCAGGGGCAACAGGGTGAATTCTTTTGACTAAAAGGGCAACAGGGTGAATTCTTTTGACTAAAAGGGCAACAGGGTGGATTCTTTTGACTAAAAGGGCAACAGGGTGCTGCGCCCTGTTTACCCTGCCTAGAATAAGCTCTGTAGTATATATATATATATACTATCAAAAAAGGAAGAATACAAAGAGTTTATTAAGTGCAAACTGTGGAAATAAATAATTTCCAGTTATAAACTTTAGTGTTTTACAGATTCGTCTCCATTATGGAAGTGAAGAGAAGACAAGAAATAGTCAATTAATCAATATGACGTAAGACATCATGTTCTATAAAAGATTGAACAATTTCTTTTTTCAGGACAGACGGATGAACAGCCCACCCTTCTTTTTAGTCTTTGGCCAATGGCCTGATATCCGTCATAGGATTAAGATTGTATATGTTTATAATGATTCTTTTGTTTACATTACGAATTTTAGATTTCAGTTAAACATTTAAAGTTGTAATAAATGTTGTGTTCCAGTTTACTTGTGTTTTCATCATTTTTAGCGTACTCTGCAATGCGGGTTAAACCCACACAAACTTTATTGTGAACGCTGATAAAAAAAAAAAAAGAAGAGAAAGTTGCAATCTGCTTAATGAAATATTGTCTGCTTTTAGCAATAAATAATTCTATGCTTATGAATAAACAATTATCTGTTTTTATTTATTTTACCAAACAGAAAAAATTTCAAAAAAGCAAATGTGATTCCACAACAGGCAAAACTTGCTAATGATCTTGCACCTTTGAGGAATCAGAATTCATTCAATTATAAAATATTGTTTCTTTAAAAAACATCAAATAAATAAAAATTGATCATTTTGTTTGTAATAATTAATACAGTTGAACCTGTTTATCTCGAACCTCTTTATCATTAAATTTATAAAATTCCCTACATTTACTGTCTGAAATCAATGTATTTTCCATGTTCATGTCTAATTTTTTTCTTCAAAACCTCCGTTTCTCGAATTTCTAATAATCGAGCACAAATGTCAAAACCTTCTTTATCAGTAGAACTCGTAGAAAGAGATGAATTCTGTGAATCCACAGGAAGTAGGGATGAACAGGTAGGGGGGTGTTTCTTGGAATTTCAGTAACTGATCCTGCACTTCCTTAACTAGAAAGGAATACAATGATTCTGGCAGTAAGTGAGGGGTTAATGAATAGTGACCATCAGGGGTTAGCTTTTCAACAAAGATAAGAAAGCTATAGAAAACAGTTGGTATGCAAACTTGTAGATGACATCGATGAAACAAGTTAGACACTATCAGAATTGCTGTTTTGCCTGGAGAAATGTGTCTCTAAAAACTATCCAAAAGGGTTTTAAAAAGCTGGTTTTAAGAATAGATGTGAAGATGATAATTAAGAGGATGAAGGCATCAGTAAAGAAGAAGAAAATGTTAACACTGAAAATGCAGTGCCAGATTTGCCAGAATAGAATGCAATAAAATCTGGATTAATTGTTGACATTAATTTTGATGATTTTTACAAGTGGACAACTGCCTAGCAACATAGCAGTTGCGGAAATCATAGAAAATGTCAAAGGAATATCAGATGAAAAGGAAGAAACTGAAAATCATATTGATGAATCAAAAGTGTATGCAAAAGAAGTAGAAAAAGCTGTAGAATTCTTATAAACTATTCTTGAATTCCAGGAAAATGTTGGCTATGAGGAATTTGCGATCTTTCAAACCTCAAAAGAATAATCGGAACAAGTAAGGTTACATACATCAAAAATCTTCGAAAAATTATTTTCAGTGTTTAATGTATGCTAAAAAACTGTTATGTAAATAAATGTATGTGGTATAATTAATTTAAAGAAATGTCTATATTTTTCTACTAAAAACAATTAAAGCCCTTTTAATAGAATTTCTTAATTAAAATTAATTTTTTTGAAGTACCTCTATAACTCGAAACCTCTTTATCTCAAATTTTCCGCTTTTCCCGTGAGATTTGATATAAACGGGTTCGACTGTATATCATCCAAAATTATAAAGCACTAATTTGTCATAATAAATGAAGGATGACAAAAATTGATAAACAAAAATGGATTTAAAAAAAAAAAAACACTAACATATCAATACTATCAAGGCAGAAGTTTCATCTTGGAAGTTAATAGGGTAGCAAATTTCCTGGTATTTGAGTAAAATTGAGTTCTTCCGTGAATTTTACCATGGCATAGCTGCCAACCTTAGGAATAAAAAATTAGGAACACTATATGTGACAAAATTGGACGTACCAATTACGAGAGTAACACAAAAATTATAAAACACAGGTCAATATTAAACTACATCATAAACAAATATTTCTGATGCAAATGTTTAAAATACTACAAAACATTTTTAAAAAAATAATATTTGTTGTTTAAGACTCAATTTAGTGAAATGATCAGCAACAGCTATTGGAATAGTATTTCCCAATAAAAAACTACTAAAAATTACTTCTGCACAATAATCACAGGAAGCATGATTGTGGCGATCATAACAAGGGATTTGTTTAAAAGCAAGAATACTGCAATTTTACAAAAATTCGGATTTTTAATAAAAAATATCCGATTTTCAGATTTGATTTAAAAATTAGGAACAAATCCGAAAAATTCTGGACAGTTGGCAGCTATGCCCTGGATCTAGTTTCCCTTGCCGATTCTCTGTTTTCAAAAGAAAAGTTAATAAAAATAGCATAAGCAAAACAGAAAATAAAATTGTTACTGAAAATCGCACTTTCCTAGGTTACCTGTGACAAAAAATGTTTATTATGTTTCACTATAATAAGAACAGAAAAACAGCAGAAACGAAACAAATTAAAAAAGGTTCTCAATGCTTGAAGAAAAAAGTGTTGTAAAAAAGATGAGAATTTAAAAAAAATCATACATATAAAACTTAAGGTTCAGTTTCTAGTAATCTAGTTTCAATCTTCCACAGGTCTTACGGAACATAAATTAACAAGTTTTAGAACTTAAAAAATATTTGTAAAACTATTATTTCTAATAATGTGTTGCAAAAAATACAATTTTAAAATTATTCTATATTAAATTTATTAAAATTTCCCACCTTCAAAAAAAAAAAAAAAAAACTTGCCAAATATATCTGACAAATAAGTCTATTACAAAATAGTGGACAAATATTCCTTACATCCCTACAGTGAAGTAATCAATATTGGTTCACAAATATTAGAAATATTCAAGTACATATAAGGTGGAGTGCAGAAAGTTCTCTTGTGGACCAATATTACTTCAAAATTGTTAGCTTCTTTTTAGTACAATAACTTCTTCAAAATATTTTTGGAAAAAAAATTTTCTACCTAAAAAATAGTCATTTTATTTTATACAATTCTTGAATTAACGAGAAGAAAACAGAAACAGTAAAATAGATAAAGCAATATAAAATAGAAATCAAAATATATTGATATAGTGATAATTATATTAACTTAATATATTTATTATTTATTAACTTAAGGACTTTAAACTAACAAACACATAGACTGACATTTTTAACAAGAAAAGTTTTGCTACGAGACAACTTTTAAAATACACAATTAAAATAACTATTAAAAAAAAAAACATCTCAGAAAAAGACTAACCCTGAGGCAAACTTCTACATGTTTTTTTTCTTTCTTTTTTTGAAATATCGTCAGTATAAAATAGAGTGAAACAGATTTATGATCTAATATAAATAAAAAATCTCATTCAAATGAAAAAAAAACAACCTTGATGGTTATAAATATTATAGCTTTTACGTAATGAAACAAAAGGCAACGTATAAAAAAATATTGTTAAAATGAATTATCAAAAGTTAAATTAATCTTACTCTTTACTTCCAATACATTAAATAACTTAAATACTAGAATTTAGCATTACCTAATGGGTCGTATTTCAAATTTTATCTTTATCAATTTTCAGTGACCTGAAAATTTGTTTAGGGGAACAATTTTAAGTATATAAGTAATATAAACACTAAACTACCCTAAAAATTTTATTTTTAATAGTAACACAAATTTTCCACAACAAATATTGTTCCTTTGAGCTCTAGAAGTAACATTTTGCAAAATACAGCAGGAATGATGCAATTACATGAATATTTTAATTAATTTTTTATTCAAGTTTTTATATATAAAAAAATTCAAATGTAATACAAGAGAATCAGATTTTATAATTGTAGAAAAAATACGAAAATGAATATAATTGATCAGATGCAAAAAATTTTAATTTTTAAAAATTGTAGCAAAAAATCTGGAACTTGTTTAAATGTTATAGGCTACATATATTCACAATGTAGAGGATTACTTATCACGTGTCATATAAATAATAATTATTCTTATTTTATAAGAATATAACTAAATATATAAATGATAAACAATGAGCAAGTTACATGGCAACGATGAAACAAAGAATCATCATAACACGACGAATTATCTGAGTCGTCAAGAATAAACAATGGGGATACCCTACTAAGAATTAATGCGTTGATCGTCATCAATTATGTACAAGTGATTATTCAGTAAAATAAATTAAAGATGAAAGTTGAAAACTATAAAGGGATGTATAAAAAATCCTTTCAAACGCGTAATCGCTGATTTCAGAAACAATTCAATATGTATTTTATCAAGGAAATAAAACACTTAGGCTTAAGAAGTCATCCAATAATAGACACATTTTATCAACAATACAAGGATGTAATGAAATTTATACTTTAAATTAAAGCATACGAACTGAAGGTTTTATACCTACCTATCTTAAATTACGGGAATAACTTGAAATTTCTTGTGGGTATATCAATTACAATTAACAAAAGAAATATATGAGAGACCACTCAATACATATCCACCTGACGTCTTTTCCTTCCGTTTTCTGCGTTGTTTCTTATCACTTGATGACTTGCAACCCTGACAGAAGGGCACGTGACTTCTACGTTGCATACGATTGGTCTAATACTTAATGAAGATCAGGCATGAAGTTCATGACCCTCAAAACCTGCCTTGGCCGGAATTCAAATATTGCAGTATGTTTTGGTGGTATGGAACAAAAGCTAGAAAAACAAATAAGACATGTTTACTGAGACATGATTACTCAGGAATAACATTAAAATTTAATATGTATCTGAGAACTGTCATATGGAATTATTCCACAGAGACAGTAAAAATAGAGGAAAGAACAGCACTGATTTTCCGCGCAGCGCAGCAATTTTAAAAGAGGCCATTTCGTTCTAGACAAAATCCATATATTTATCACGTTTTTATGAGTACAGTGTAAATTTTCGCCTAAGATTTGAGCATAAAAATGTGAAAATCTTCTAAAAATCATATAAAGTAATGCAAAAAACCTCTCTCGCCTCTGGGACCATTTTCATTACATTTGGTTCTCATATGTCATTGCACGCAAATGCAATTGACGCATGCGCGAGTAGTTCATCTTACATGTACTTTCGAAACATTCGCTAGCGCAAATGATGCATGCGGCCATGGATGCATCAAGCGATACCACAATTGCGTCGCATTGTTTAGTTTTAGTGTGGAATAAACCACAAAGAAAAATATACTGATCGAGACAAACTGAGGTGAAATGAACTGAAACCCCCGGATCATTCCAAACACTGAATTGTTTTGTTTTTGTTTCCCAGAAAGTTGGATATTAAGCGCAATCAAATGATTTTGTATAATATTTACATTTATGACGGCTTACTTTTAAAAATATATGCTTAAACTTCTAAAGGTTTGCAAAATATTTGTCATTGCAAATTTTTTTTTATTTGTTTAGAATTGCTCATTAATAATTGTTCTGTTTTTCAAAAATAAACAGAAGATAGTTCCCTGTTTTAAGCAACATTTTTTGACGGTAATAGCTTGAAACAGTAGTAACATTTAAAAATGTTTCTTTCGTTACAAAAATTTTCTATTTGATTGTGCTGGTGAGTTATAAATATGCTAAGTAACCAAACTATTAGCATTCCCACCTATTTGTGCCTCTTATAACTTGAAGAAACCCGCTGTGTAGAAAGAAAAAACTACCTATTTCAATTTAAATCATTACTGCAATTAAAATTAAATACAGAAACTGCCAAGATACTAGACCTGGCATTGGTTTCTAATTATCAATAATTAAACCCAACATTTCAAATTTATGTCAGCTCCAACAATTTCACTCTTCCTTTTAATTCTATTGACTTGATGTTTAAATTATTGCTTTTGAATTTTGTATATTTTGTGACCAACCCATTTTGGTTTATTCAGTTTCATTTTTGTATTCTGAGCACTGAAAATATTCATCCTTAGTTTACAAATTAAGATATGCCAACTGAACACCTCTAATTCCGGAGTGGGGTAGAGAAAAGAAGGATTCTTTTCCTGCTATTGGTTTGTTAATTATTATGTGAATGTTTTATTTGGTGACCATCAGTTAGTTAATTCTAGTTATAATGGAACTTTAGTTGTGATGCTAAAAACCCTTTTAATTTGAAAGTTTAAGTCCTGTGTGTATCCGGGGAGTGTATTTGTAGAGTGATATTATTTTATAATACATAACGATGAACATCCGTCCCAATTTTTGGGTTTACAACTGCTAATGTTCATCTACATAGCTTTGTAATTTTGAACCCACTCCTGAAGAAATTTGCCTTCGTTAAGCACTTTTTGATGGAACTAACCCACATTTGCTTTACATGGAGAGGAAGACCACGAGAACCTCCCGCTTTTAGGCTAGGGGACTCTAACCCATGAACCGTCTACCACTGAGAATATTTCACATCAGCACTTTGGTCTGTGCAAGCCAGATACGAAATTCGTATCGACAAGGATTCGAACCGAACCCGGTTCACCTCGATGTAAGGCAAGCGCTCTACCCTCTGAGTCATCAGTCTCTTAGAGTGATACTATTTTTTTATTTTATATTCGCCGTTGAACAGCCGACCCAATTTTGGGTTTACGATTACTAATGTTCAATTTCGTAGCCTTGTAATTTTGAACCGATCCTGAAGACTAAGAAACTCCCGGATCAGTACCCCCAGTGGTATGATTTGTTATGGGAACATAGAGGACTTTGTGATTCGACAGATTTAACGTGTATTAATCATCATTTATTACACGGGGAGTCTTCAGTCGACGGGAACTGAACCCACAAACTCTTGAACACGGGCCCAGTGCCCTACCAACCAGACTATCCTGGCCCTAGAGTGATGTTAGAAACATTCCTCTTTTGCTTCTAAAAAGATATAAGTAGCTTAAAATGACCATAAAATATTTTGCAACATATATAATTTTTAAATCAAGGCATATTTCAGTTCTATAGAGTCTAGTTAGAATAAAATTTTTATTTGCCACTATTTGCGCGGAAAACTTTGTTTGATTTTTGTAATGTTTATAGTTTTAGTGATCGAAATCTTAAAGAATGTAGAAACTGAAAAATTTAACCATACTTATTGAAAAGAATAATATATATTTAAAAAAAGGTAGAAGCAAAGTATGTAATATCAAGCACATCACTAAATCTCATTGAAACAACAAAAATAACAGAGCATTCAAATATCATAAAAGTTAACATACTTTTAATGTCTCAAGTTTGTATGTTGCTGTGTTTCAACCTTAAATGTCAGTTGCAGCCTTAGGGTAGAAATATTGTGCTCTGATTTTATTTTTGCTTAAATATACAGAGTATATCCTAAATGCATTTTGCTGTTATATTAGTTAATGCAAAATGATTTTTGCTAACTATTGACTTCATCTTAACAAGGTTCATTACATACTAGAAACAGTGTTTATCAGTTATAGAATTTATGTGTTTCAGACTGTTTTTCTAAGTTGTCACCATCATGAAAAAAGGTCCCTATAATTTGTACTTGCACAAATTTTAATCTTATGTTATGCTGTCAAAAATAAAGGTATTTAACAAATATATAACAGTATTTTTCGAATTTCCTCAATTTATATTGTTTGAATTAGTTAACAAAGATAATGATCAATATATTCAAACCAATGAATTTTATGAAATAACCAAATGAAATTTATTTGCATTCACAGAAATATTGTATTCGTTAATTTTCGTTTTGCATAATATTCTTGATGTAATCTTTATCACGAGTGATCATGTTATATTATCATGAGTGATCGTGACATTGTATTTGCTAATTATAGTTATCGATACAGGTCACAAGATTATCAAATTCAATAATTATAGTTATCTAATAATTATTAAGATACTGTCATATACGTTATCCATAGCTGATGACTTGTGTGAACCAAAATTTGGCATCTGCTTAGTGAACTTGGCTTTATAGTTCCTATAACCCAAAAGTACTGTCTGGACTGACATTTTAAGAATTCGAATTATTCTGCCATAAGAACCTTATTTTTTTATTTGCTACTACAGAATTAAGTGTGTATTAAAATACAACTAATGACAGAAGTATTTGAGTTTTCCATATTACCCATCTCTCCTTTATGTAGAGTGGGGCATGTTGAGACAGGGGGCATGTTGAAACATTTAAGTTGGTAGCCATTCAAAAACAAGCGGGGAATTCTGGGAACATTTATCTAGTGTCTTTAGAACACAGCTAGACTGCATTTTGTTTTCAGAACTCTAGGTCTTCAAGTTTTTCTGGCAGATAAAAATTTATGATTTGAACCAAGGTGAGTAAATTTCCTATGTTTTTTAAAATATTTATTTACTTTTTAAATACTATACTAATTTTATCTGAACTTATGTAGTTATATCCTCTGAAATTCAGGCTAAAGCTTAATAGAACACTTTTAGATGTAGCCATAGTTTCCTTAGGCCTAAAATTACAAATAAAACAAAGTATAGCATGGGGCATGTTGAAGCACATATGAAGGGGCATGTTGAAACACTGTTTCAACATGCCCCCTTTTCAATCTTAACTGTATAGCTCCTGTTTCCTCATTAAAATATATTTATTTTAAATATAATTACTAACATTAGCAAATAAGATAAATGTTATTATTAGACTACTGACATTAGCAAAATATGTCTTATTGCTGAAGGGCCAGATGTTAAATAATGATATTTGTGTATCATTATTTATTTAATCTAAATGTTAAGAACCATTTTTCGCCACATGCCTTCTTATTTATCTACTAACAAATGTTAATTATAAAATTCTATTATATAAAATCTAAATTAAATCAAACACTATATTAATTTTGTGAATTGCTAAATAATTGTAACGGCCTTAGCTTTATAAGTAATTATGGAAGTCAAATATTTTTATTTAATTTTATTACAGAAAAACAAATGTTTGATTACACATATAGTGTCTTTTATGCAAACTACTTAATTTTTTAATTCAAATATAACATCTGGTTAAAAAGTATCATATGAATAAGCTACGAATTGCATTGCATTTTATTTAAGAAATAATTATTTGATACTTATTTACTAATAAAACTGCTTCATTATTTAACTTACATTATTAAGATTTAAATATGTTTTAACTGGATAGTTATATAAAATGCAAAATTATTATCTGGCATTGTATAAATAGCAGTACATATATTATAAAATTTTCTAATAATGGGTATAACCTTGATTTTAGATGGTTCGAAACAGGATTCGAAAATCTACGAAAGGTAGTACGCCTGCCGATGTTATGCTGAGAGCAGCAACTGAAGTACTGAAAAATAAATATTCATGTCGTGCAACTGCTAAGAAGTATGGAATACTCCATGTCACTTTGTTCAGATATGTAAAGAAACTGAAACAAAATGAGGAACTATATAAAATTGTCTTAAATGCTTCATTTACTTCTGAAGGTGTAAATGTCCCATCTAGTTCTGATGTTGATATTTTGAAAATTCCTTCCACTAAAAACACATCATTTAATATTGACTCTACTGCTGAAATTAGCACCAATTCTGGAACAGTTACTCTCAAAAACCCTGCCACTGAAATTCCCAGAGATTTTGTGGTAGGGTACACCAAGCAACGACAGGTGCTAAATCCTGGGGAAGAGGAACTACTTGTAAAATATTTAATGCGCGCCTCTCAAATATACAGTAGAGAACCAATTATCCGGGATGCTCGGGACCATCGCTATCCCGGATGTCTGAATTTCCCGGTTTTCTGGATCAACCAAAAAGTGTCGTTAATCGATGTTTTATCGAACCCGAATTACAAGGAAAAAGTGTGACACAATTTAAAGTAAGAGAAAAAAGGAAAGCAATCCTAAATTTAAAAAGAAAAAAACAGTGGTAGAAAAATAAAATAAAAAATTTGCAAGTTTAGACAAGAAAAACAAGTTTAAAAAATACAAAATTCTCAAATTTATTTTTTAAAAATAATTACAATTCCTAAATTAACTAAAATAAACAAAACCAATGATTAAATAACGCAATATATTTCATACCTAATTATACAGAGGGGAAAACGATAAAATAAAAGGAAAACTTATTAATCTAACTCAGAACAACGAAAATCGAAACGATCGTTAAAAAAGGCACTAACATAAATATTAAAGCCCAGAACAAGGCAATATCAACGGAATTAAAAAAAAGAATAAAGTAAAACCTAATGATAAAATTTATGAATAAAAAGAATTAATTTATTAAGAGCAAACTTTATCGTGAGAAAAAAATAAAGCGTGGTGGAATCAGAAAAATAAATCTGCAATCTGCTTCATAAAATAATCGTATGTTTAAATTATTAAACAATTTTTCTTTTATTTATTTATATTTTTTTTTTTTACTTATAAAACGATTTTTAACAAAAGCAGATGTGATTCCACATCAAGAAAGCTTGCAAATGATACCAAAGAATCAGAATTTATTCAAAAGAAAATATTTTATTTTTATTAATCGATGTCAAATAGATAAATATATTTTTCTCTTTCATCTTTTGTTCACTGATATGCACGTGCAATGCATTTTCCCCACCCCCTCATAAATCAGAGAAAACGAAGTCAGCATGCCACTCCTTTGAGTTTGATTGACAGCCTAAAGGAGAAAATAAAACATTCATCCCTTCCCTGCCTCCTCTTGTCTGAAGATCTTCAAGGGCAGAGAAGAAATGACGTTTCTCTGGGTAAACAGGGGAAAAAATTCTCCCCTTCCTCACTTTTTCCTCTACTCAACTTCAAGGATGAGTCCAATTTCCGCATTTTTTCATAATCGTTCCAGTTTAAAATAGCTGGAAAACCGAGCAAAATTTTTCCCGGTTTTCTGGTTTCCCGGTTATCTGGATACCGGATAAATGGTTCTCTACTGTATTATGGTTTGTGTCCACAAGAAGTGAGGAAGCTTGCCTATAACTATGCTGTCGCTAATAGCGAAATTATTCATGAATCATGGCATACTAAAAAAGCAGCTAGTAAAGACTGGTTCAATGGTTTTATGAAAAGACATGCTACTATATCCATTCGAGTTGCCTAAAGTACTTCATTAGCTTGTGCAACAAGTTTTAATGAAAAAAATGTTAGTGAATTTTTTGATAATCTTCAAACTGCAATGACCAGATACAGCTTTGGTCCAGAAAGCATTTATAATGTGGATGAGACAGGAGTAACGACAGTTCACAAATCAGTTAAAATTGTTGCGTCAAAAGGAAGTAAGCAAGTTGGTGGCATTTCATCTGGAGAACATGGGAGTTTAGTTACCATCTGTGCTGCAATCAATGCAGCTGGCACAGCAGTTCCTCCGATGATGATTTTTCCACGTGTCAATTACAAAGAACACTTTGTGCGTGATGGCCCACCTGGATGCTCTGGTGCTTCTCATATATCTGGATGGATGACGGAGGAGAATTTTTTAAAGCATTTCGTTAAACATACTCGATGTTCAAAAGATAGAAAAGTTTTACTTTTATTAGATAATCACGAGACTCATATTTCAATTGAAGTTCTTAATTATGCAAAGGAAAATGGTATTGTAATGTTATCCTTCCCACCTCATTGCTCCCATAAATTGCAGCCTCTTGATAGAACTGTATTTAGGGCTTTCAAAAGCTGTATAAATACAGCTAGTAGTGCATGGATGGTTAATCACCCAGGGTTAACCATGAAAATCTATGATATCCCAGGCATTATAAAAATTGCTTTTCCATTAGGATTTACTCAAGCAAACATTATTTCTGGATTTTCAGTGTCAGGAATATGTCCATTTAATCGGCAAATTTTTAGTGAAATTGATTTCCTGCCATCAGATGTTACTGATCGACCTAATCCAAATACCATTGATACAAATCCTACTAACCATTCTTTGCGTGCAATACCCAGTTCTTCATTAAATATTACCCCTACAAGTTCTTCAATTATTTCAACCATTAGTTGCTCTCCTGTAGTATCGTTGGAAGAAATTCGCCCTTTCCCAAAAGCAGGACCAAGAAAAAATACCAATAAGGGTAAGAGAAATCATTCAACAAACATTTTAAAAGATACGCCAGTCAAAGATCAAATTATTCAAGAAGCTTTAAAACGAAGAGGAGAGAAAGAACTAAAGACTGTTCGCTCTATTGCAGCAGCCCAAAGAAAGCATACTCTTGCAAACCCTGTTTAAATCAAAAAAAGTGGAAAACGTACGAGCAAGAAAATACCCTTGGGAAGTGACACAGATGAAGAAATTGAATACCATTCCACTACAGAAGAGGATTCTGTTGAAATAGATGTGCCAATTTTAGAGGATAGGAAACCACAAATTAATGACTATGTAGTCGTGAAGTTTCCCACCAAAAAGAAAATTTTACATTTTGTGGGCATCGTAGAGAAAACTTCTGATGATGAAGCAGAAATTAATTTTCTTAAAAAATTAAGTGGTGAAAATGGATTTGTTTTCCTTGAAAAGGAAGATCGTGGTTCATACCCTTATGAAGAAATATGTCTTATACTTCCACCCCCTAACCCAGTTGGTGGCACTTGCTAGAAGTGCTAGAAAAATGGTTTTCTCCTAAGATCTGTCAATTTATGAAGGCCTATAATATCTGTAACTTCATATCTAGATAATAAAATATTTTGTCAACTTATCAAATGGTGTTCCAACTTACCCCACTCTATGTTCCAACTTGCCCTTCCATGGGGTATATTGGAACAGATTTTCCATGCTTATATTTGCATCTATATATTTCTTTTTGCTGAATGTTTTACTTTCTTTTTCATTTTAAATTGTAGCTAAAAGTTGTGGAAACAATATAAGCCCAAGAAGTTTAAAAAATATCATCAACTCACAAAGTTATGCTCTAAAAACAAAAATATGTCCCAACATGCCCCACTCTCCCCTATATCACCATCTAGCATTTTCTATTATACTCCATTCCACCTTAAGTTGGCACTGCAGGGAAGGGTAGGATATGTAATACTCCGCCTTTGAAAAGTAGTTCTTCTCTATTTTGGAAATAATTGCAGTTTAAATGCGCGTTCAAATATAAATTTATAATAAAGAAGAAAAGTTTATTTTGAAACTTACATTCAAAGTTTTTCATGTTTAAATGTATTTAACTTATAAATACCTTCTCAGTAAAGCGAATGTACAAAGAAGAAGGAGGTGTTTTAGTTTGGCGCTGTATTAGTTTTCAAGCAAGGAATTGGCTCGTTGGTTAAGTTTTTACACTGGTCAGCCAGCTCGTTCCCTTTTCCTTGCCTTTGCTTAAGCATTGCTTAATTGTTCTTTTGTTTTGTTTTTTATTTGTTATAAATTGTTAACTTGTTTTTTATTGGTTAGTTATTGTTAGCTCGTTTTTTATAGTTATAATTTATTTTTTTTGCAT
Source organism: Parasteatoda lunata (assembly GCA_949128135.1). Classification (NCBI taxonomy): domain Eukaryota; kingdom Metazoa; phylum Arthropoda; class Arachnida; order Araneae; family Theridiidae; genus Parasteatoda; species Parasteatoda lunata. Next base: position 115,741,662 of record OX421972.1, on the reverse strand, counting down.
TAATTGTTAATTTTTTTTTCTTGATTCCTTGTTAAAATTTTTTCTTCTTTTGTTGCTAATTACTAAATGTTAGCATGCTTTTTTGTTAGTTTGTATTATTTTGTTACTTATTGCTCTGAATGCATAGTAACCATTTTGAAACAAATGCATGATTGAAATTTAAAGACTAGATGAAATAGAGAATTTAAAAATACTTTAACTTTTAAAACAAAGTTTCAATTACCAAACCATAATTTTAATTTAAAATTGTGATTTCTTTTTTTTTCTTTTAATTTTTAAAATGACAAAATAAATGTATCAGATTGTGTTTATAAGTGTAGTCATTCATTAAAAAAAGTTCAACTAAAAAAAGTTTTTAAAAAAATCTATGTACTAATTGACTTTTTTTTTTCACTATATTTATTTATAGAAAATCTGATAATGCCAAAGATACTGTAAACATATTATGAGAAAAAAAAATCTTAAATGTTTACTTTAATCGTTACTTTTAATCTCTAAAATCAAAAGATTTTTAAACATGTAATTTGAAATGTGATGGAATCTAACACATACCAAGAAAGAAAGTAATTTCGTTAGCTAAAATTAATTAATGCAGCAATTTATTTAAAATGAATTTTAAAACTTAGAAAAGAAATAATAATAAAAGTATCAATAATTTAAAACACTGTTTTTTTAATTTTTTAAATCAATATATATATATAAAAAATCAGTTGATTTAAATCAATGAGTTTTTTAAAAAAATCATTAACCAGTCAATATTTTAATTATTATTTTTGAAATACAAAGCCAAGAAAGCTGAGAAATTCTTTCTCTTATGTAGAAAATATTGAGATATTTCAGTATCTGACAAAATATTTCCAGACTAATTCTACTATACTTAAATAACTAATTATACGGATTTATCTCTTAAGCCACCTTTCACCCGCAAAGATCCTGAAAAGCAACGGAAGATTCTGATATTTTAAAACATGTATTTTCTCTTGAAAAAATGCGCCTAACAACCAAAGTAGAATTTCTCCTGATAAGAAATTGTGGATTGAATTCATTTCAGGACGACCCCACAAAAAGTTTGCAGAAGGAACTGTCAACTGTTAAAATATTAAATGAATAACATGATAACCACCAGGACAGGTCAATGAGCTCCTGTTGAGTCTAAGATGGTGGGATATGGCAGCTGAAAATATGGGGGGGGGGGAGGGGCGTACATACAGTATGCGCTTCCTATGTAGATAATACTAAAAATCCAAGTTCTTTTGTCTCTAAGAACAAATATATTTCAGAAAAAAAGTATTTTTATATTAAAAAAAAAAAAAACTTTTCTGAAAAAAAAGTTTGAATTTTTTATTTATATATATATATAAAGAACAGTAAATATTAAAAAACAGGTACGAGGGTTGCTATTTATATTTCTGGCCTAATAATGAAAAAACAAATATGTAGGATCGAAATTGGTTTTATTGTTTTTCAAAATATTCTCCATGATGATCAATACACTGTTGCATGCGTTTGAACCAATTTTCAAAGCACTTTTTCCAGTCCGATTGAGGTAACTCCAGAACATGCGTTTTGAATGCATCAACCGCTTCTTCGGGGGTCGAAAATCGTTGTCCACGTAATTTGTTTTTGATGTGTGGGAATAAGAAGAAGTCATTGGGTGCCAAATCAGGGCTGTACGGCGGATGACCCATCAGTTCGATCTTTCGCCCCGTCAGAAATGCCTTTGTTTGAGTCGATGTGTGAGAGCTCGCATTGTCATGATGAAGAATGATTCACCTGTTCTTCTGCTTTTTTCGAATTTCTCCGATGACTTCTGGCAAACAAATGGCCGTGTACAATTCAGAATTGACCGTCCTGCTTTGCTCTAACGCCACTGTTGCCACATGACCGTTAATGCCGAAGAAACAGGCAATCATTTGTTTCGATGTGCTTTTTCCTCGAACAACTTTTGTTGGTTTTGCCTTGTCTTGGAAGACCCATACAGTTGATTGCTGTTTTGTTTCCGGCTCATATGCATAGATCCATGATTCGTCACCTGTGTAGATGTTATACACAGCCTTTGATGTACCTTGAATGTATTTTCCCAACATTTCCTTGCACCAATCGACACGAGCCTTTTTTTGAGCGTTTGTCAGATTATGCGGGATCCAACGCGAACAAATTTTTTTTACGCTCAAATGTTCATGCAATATTTTATTGATGCTAGTCATACTAATGTCCAAAGACGCCTCTATCTCACGGTATGTCACATGACGATCTTGCTTTATCAGTTCACGCACAGCATCGATCTTTTCTGGCACAACAACGGTTTTTGGACGACCTGCACGGGATTCGTCCTGGATCGAACGTCGACCACGATTAAATTCGTTATACCAATTTTTTACAGTGCTGTAGGATGGCGCTTTATCGCTGAATGAAGAATTAAGTTCATCGAAGCACTCTTGTCTTGACAATCCACGTCGAAAGTTATGAAAAATAATGGCACGAAAATGTTCACGATTCAATTCCATTTTTTGAAAGAGAAGAACTTTTCAATTTACTGTCAACAACACAAATGAAGCTATAATGGTAAATCGTCTGCAGAATTTATGTTTAAAAATATCAAACTTTCGATTAAAATCGTCTGCGGTCTCCTAGCAACACTTACTGTTGCCAAGGCCAGAAATATAATTAGCAACCCTCCTATGATATTTTTCATGATCAATGATCCCCTGCCTATGCTTTTCTTGCCTATCCTACCTATGCCTGCCTTGGCTTTTTCTTCCCCCACAAAACACCAATGTGGCATAAATTAATACAAAAGCTATATGCTACAAAAAGTAAGCATATAAAAATAAATATTTAAAACAACGTATTTATGCGCATCTATGCATTTCCTTTTTTTACTTAGATTTCAGCAAAAAAAAAAAACTTTTCAAATATTTTTTTTTCTCTATTGTTTACAATTAGTTTAGTTAAAAAAATCATAATAAGAAAATCTGCTTTTTAAAAACTAGTTAAGAAATTAGTTTACAACTAGTATCTAAAATAATAATTATTAGAAATGCTCTAAAAAATCGTGTTCTTTTCTGTATTCTGTTCAAAATTTTAGTACGATTCTCGGTTTAAAAAAAAAAAAAACTTTGGCGTTTTGCTTTCTTAAGCGCCAATACTGGCCACTTTCTCTCCTTTTTTTGCTACCTCATCCCTCAACCGACTTTAAGAGTAACCCAGTTTCCATGACAACGTCTGTAATCCGGTCTGCCTACCCTTTTCTCCAGTGCCAACTTAAGGTGGAATGAAGTATCGCATAATTTTTGGAAACTTTAAAATTTCGTCAAATGTGGAATTTGGCACCAAATATCAATTTTTTTGTTAAATGTTCTTAATATTTGTGAATATAATCATTATTTTGAATGTTCTTTTTTTCTTTATTCTTTCTTTTTTTCTTAATATATGACCCTTTCTTTTATCTACAGATCATGATTGAACAAAAAAATTTTTTTTCAGGTTTGAGAGCAGATTTCTATCAAAATTTGAACTGAAAAGAAAGTATATAACAGAGAGGTTGATACAGGCTTGTACAATATAAAAAAAAAAAAATACTGTAGGATTTCTACTGGAGAAAAAAGGGAATTCAAATCAGTGAGTATTAAAATTTAAATGTTTGTTTAAAATTATTGCAATTTTAATATTTGTGATTTAAATACTGCTATTTAATAGATAGTCAAAATCTTATTGCAACCAGTGATAGTAGTTTTAACAATAAAAATGTAACTTAAATTATAAGTTGAAATTAATGTAAAAACAGTATTCACTGGTATAAGATTTTATTGAATACATTATCTTTTTGAAAAGGATTTTATCCCATTGAAAATAAGGGGTCAAGGTTACAACACATTCATTTTATTCCCTGTAGCAGAATTTTCTTAGTGCATCTGCTACACTATCTCCATCCCTGTGACAGAACTTTTTCGAGCTATCTGCGACAAAACTCTCTAACACTAATATCTTTCTGCGAGATAATTTTAATAATAACAAACATATATTACTAATTTGAAAAAACAAAAGTGCTGCGTTAAAAAAAAGAACAATATATCTATATTTTATTTAATAGAACATGTAATAATATTTTATTCTAATATTATGGGTGATATTCATGCATTTTGTACATAAATTATTTCCTTCACATTTTGTAAATAATCATCACAAAAAAAAAATAATGAAAAATCATGAAATCTGTTGTAGTAATTGCTGTAAAAAAGATCGACAACAAATCATGCGAATCGGAATCCTCAAATGCTTGTTTCATTTTGAGATTATCGGATTTTAAAATTATGGAGAAATCAATAGCAATAACAGCAAAAAATTAGATAGAATTATTGCCTTAAAAAGTAAATACTCAAATGCACGATTCAAATTTTCCATATTGTTTTAAATATATCAGGATATTTAAAATCCACGCAAAAATCAATATTTATAGCTGCCGAAAATACAATTGAAACATTACATCGATTTACGATACTATCAGCGTAAATTGAGCTCGTCAAAAATGATTCTCTAAATGCATTATTCAAATATTTGGTGTAAATTTCTGTAAAAAAGAAAAGTAAATTTTTTTGCTTTTCAAAGGAAAAGTTTTCTGTAAGAACACTTTAACGTTCTGCGACAATGTCGCGGCAAGTCTGCCGAAGGGATCTCCATAAATTTAAATTTACACACTAATTAATTTAATTTAAATTTACACACATAAATTTAAATTTACACTCAACACTTTATTAGAAATAAATTCCAAGAATAATGTATGTAAAATTAAACTGAATTATGTAAAAATTCAGTTTAATTTTACATACCTGCAACAAATCTAAGGTTCTTAAAAATTATAAATTAAGTTGTTTAAATTTTAGTTTAATTTTAAAGGAGCCTTAACAATTTCCCCCCATTCCTTTTCCTTAGCTTTTAAAAATAAAATTTTTCTGAATAATAATCTGCTGTGTCCATTGCAATGCTAGAAGATTTCTTTTTCTTGGAATATATTTCAAGTAAATATATATTATTCTGTGTGAGAAAAAATGTTTTTGTTCATCTTTATATAGATATGTCAAAAAGCATTTCTTTCCCAAGATGTGCTTTTAAATCTTTTAGCATAGACCTGGGGTCAGTAGTCTGGTAATGGGCGATATAGAAGCTGTGTGGTTGCCATACTATTGTTATGCTTAAAATATTTTTTACACAAGTTTTGAAATTGTTTGAATTATTTTAATCTCCTCTAAATTGGTGTAAACTTTTTGCATCAGTAAATTTTAGGCTGATATCTTAGATAATACTATTCATATTTTATTGGCAAATTGTAGTCATGCCTAAGGAAAAACATGGAAAACTATGGGATTTAAAATTAGCTTAATAAATTATTGGCCCTGTGGCAGAATTTTTTGGGGCTTTCTGCGACAAAAATCTTTTATCACTAATATTTTTCTGCGAAATACTTTTAATAATAACAAACCTATATATGTTACTCATTTAAAATAACAAAAGCGCTCTATTTACAAAAAAAAAAAAAAAATTCTAATATCATGGGCGATATTCTCACATTTTGTAAGAGAAAATAACACTAATTATTTCTTTTTCGCATTTTGAAAATCATCATCACATTAAAAAAAAAAAAATTTTAAATCGTAAAATCCGTGAAAGAAAAGAAAACCAATTTTTTTTTCATTTTTATTTTTTCCCAAATAAAAATTTTAAAAAATCACGAGCATTTCTTCCCTTCTGATGCGTGAAAAAGGCATCTTTTGAATATAAATGTGGAAAAAAAATTCTTTCAAACATTTCTGAAAGAATCTTATGCTTCAATATTCCTTATTTTTCATTCTTCTCAAATAAGAATCGAAAAATTACGAACATTTCTTTCCCCTTCGATGCGCAAAAAAAAAAAAAAACATCTGAGCATTAGTAACGGCTTTTTCCAAACATTCAGGTGCAGGCTTTTCAGCATCAAAAAACTGGTTTCTCCTTGTTAATAAATGAGAAAATAGTGCATAGCAGGAAAGCTTCTGTGGGATTTTACCCAGGGGTTCAACACTTGGAGGGTTAATGGAAGATGATGACTTATGTAAATTAGAACCTGACATTGTTCTTAAGTGTTGGTAAACTTGGTTTTACATTCTCTATAATTAATAAGTACCCTATTTTTTTAAACAGTTATTTTTTTCTTTTTTGTTAAAAGAATAATTTATGACTTTTTGTTTAAACTCCTTTCCACAAAAGTTGATAAGTTTTTCATTGTGGATATGCAGTCAATTTTGTAAACAGAAAGCCTTTCTTGAAGCTTATTATAAATTTTTTTATTGTTGTGTTTGAATCATGCAACTACTAACTTTGATGAAGTTTTTGATTTAGACTTAGAACTAAAGTAAGAGATTTTAATTTTTTTAAAGGTTTTAGAAACTCTTTAAAACACATTAGGAACTGTTTGAATTAAAGAATTTGATTTTTAACCGTATTGTGTAATGTAGCCAGATATAATATACAGTAGTGGTGAATTTTCTAAATATTGAAACATATTTTTTTTAAATTTTCCATATTTTTAAGTTTCTGTTTTGTCAGTAAATATTATAATTAGAGATGTACCGGGTATCGGGTCATTACCCGACCAGATTTTCATTACTTAAGCCAAGTTTTTATTTTCAAGACCATGCTCCAAGTACACACAGAAGTTAAAAAACGGTGAGTTTGACGTGGAAGACAAAGAACACAGTGGAAGGCCAACATTGTACGAAGACAAGGAATTGAAAGAAGATCTGTCCCTAACGCAAAAGAAACTTGCTCTTACATTACAAGTGACTCAGTAAGCAATTTCACATCGTTTAAAATCGTTAGGAGTGATTCTCAAAAACAAGGAAGTTGGGTTCGATACGAACTGAAGCCAAAAGACATTGAACGTCTATTTTACTATTTGGAAACTCTTCAATTGAAAGTCCTACCCCACCCGCCGTATTGGCCAGACCTTGCCCCTTCAGATTATAACCTATTCTGGTCGATGGCACATGGTCTGTCTGAGCAGAAATTTATATCATTTCAAGAAACCAAGGAATGGGTCAATTCGTGTATATCCTCGAAAGACATGGTATCCGAATGCTCCTAGAAAGATTGGGAAGAGTAGTGTCTAGTAATGGAGAATACTTAAATACTAGAGTAAGAAAATACTAGAATAAGTTAAATACTAGAATAAATAATTGAATAAACGATAATGCACTGTTTTTTCGCACTTAACTGCTAATTTTTTATAGAAAACGGCAGAAACTTATTTGTACTCCCAATGCAAAAATAGTAGTTGTAGTTTTTGAAATTCAGGACAGAGAAATATTTTTCTTAAAGAAAAGTCTCGTCTTTGACGAAGAACATATAAATTCTGAAATCTAATACAGAAAACTATTTTAACTAAATATGATAGTTAAATAAGCACCAAATTTGAAATAGAGAATAATAGTATTAATTTCAAGTTTATGGAATAAAGATAAAAAAATCACAGAAAGCTGCAGAAAAATACAATATATGTGATTGTATTACTTTCATACTAAGTTTGTTTTCTGCAAATGAGTAAATGGGATAATTTTTTATTATTTGAATTTTTTGGATTAGCTTTTTAGAAAAGAGTGTAGCGGAAAACAATTTCCAACTAAACATACATATTTTCTTCCAAATGACACATTATTCTAGTGCTATATGCCCAATCCAAAATTGCTGAACTGACATCTATGCAAACTAACTTTTATAGAGTTTTAGTTTAAATTTTTATGAATTGCAATGTAGACTACTTATGCATACATTCATGCAAATCTACAAGTTGCTCCATATTTTATTTGAAATTTAGACTTAAGGAACTTTTAGACACTATAAAATTTAGAAAACTTGCACACGTCTGGTAAGTTTTGGGAATGTTTTCACCTGTTATTGAGTGCTTGAAACATGTTGGCTGTTATTTCAAACTTTATATTTTTGAAGCAAATAAAGTCTTTAACCACCTAAGTTTAGTCATGGTTAAAAAGTAATCAAAATTTAGCTACATTATTGGTATGAGATGAAGGGGAAAAAACCATAATATTTACAAATATTTAAGATAAATAAAAAAGTGCATGTTTTTTTATTGAAAAGAAGAAATAGAAAAATTCTTAATTTATAAAACAAAACTTCAATACATAAAATATTGAATTGTTAAATAAAATATTAAATTTTAATGAAATTGTTATATTTCATAATTGTTGCAATAATGTCTCACCACAATAATAGAATGCGATTGATTGAACATCAGTGTCTACTTGCTTAACACTGAACATACAATTACTGCTCAAAAGACCGGTTCTTGTATGTTGTATTGTAAAGTGTTGGAATGCTTAGTGTTAGTTTGGTGTTAAAGAAAATTTTTACTGTTGTACCTAAATTTGCTTGAGTTTTTGTTTTTCCCAACATTTTGAAATGCTGTCTAAAGTTAAATTAAGATTATTTTTTAAAAAAACAAGAAATAATGAAGCAAGAGAAAGTAAAGATATGAAAAGCTTCATGAAAAAAATAGTGAATTTTCATGAGTACTAGTATTATTCACTAATTAATACTCATTACATTATTAACTTTCTTACTAGTACTATTCACTGAAGGTGTAAAAAAATGTATAAGGTTAGCTCTTATTTTTATCTTGTTTGCTGTAAAAAATAAATTACTAAAATGAGAAAAAAAATTGACAAAATAATCAAACCATTGATTTAATACTTGTGCCATTATCATGCAAAAGGTACATTTTGGAGTCAGTGAGCTAAAAATTTCTTAAAATTCTGGTAAACAACACTAGATCATGTTAATTAGTCAAAAAAATAAGTTCTGTCTTGAAATTTGTTTTTGGTGGCACTTATGGTTGCCATTTACATACATTTTCTTTCTAATTTGTTATATTATATTTGTGTTCATTTTAAAAAGATGTTGCTGGTGTCACTTTAAATAAATTTATTGTCCACAAGAAGAGCATGTCACTTCTACACCACTTAGTAACTAATATTAAAAAAAAAAAATTTCTTGCCTCTGTAATTCAGAGTGTCTTAATAAACTATTTTTGAATACAAAATTTCAAATTTAAACTCAAAGAAATTTTTCTGTGGAGGTATAAATGTCACATTTTTCTATGGGTGTGACACATATTTGTAAGAAAGATAAGTCTATCACATTTGTGCATGCAAAAACTCTCAATAATAGTAGTCAGATTACATGTATTCAGAGATTTGAAAAATTATTTATTCAGCTGTGCAAGCAGAGCCTGATTTAGAAATCTGGGGCTTTAGGCACAGAACTGTTTAGGGGCCCCTTTGATGTTCAAATTTAGATGTACAAGATGCTTTTAAACTTTTTATAATGTTAATAAATTATGATATATTAGTAATTTTTTTTTTTAAATTTCAATTGTTAACTCATTCTAATTGACAATTCTTTAAGAAAAACACACACAAAAAAATAATAATTATTTGTAACATTTAATTGGCTTTCTGACATATGGGGTCCTAGACTCAGACCTCCCAGGTCTTATGATAAATAAGACCCTGTACATGACACCATAAAACTTAATGCTTTTTGGCTCTCATTTTATCACACAGATTATAGTGTCACTATATAAATTAAAATAAACAAATTATCGACAAACAATTTCATTCTTTTTCCTTAATATATATAAAATAGTTTGCATTTTCGCTGTTGATATACAAAATTTGAATCTTTAAATGTTTATTCTCATGTCCTCGTTTTTGTGGATTGAGGGAGTTAGCTTGTTTCCTATGTAATAATAATAAAATTAATACTATTTAATTTTTGTACATCATTTAAAAAAAAAATATTTTTAAACACTGTTTATCTAAAGATATAAAATTGCTTATTATTACAATGAAATAAACTTTACAAAGAGAAAACCTTAAATGGTATGCTGATTAAATAATGAGCAAAAAGTCAAGATATTTTAGGAGAGTGATATTTGTTGGCAAAAAATACAACTCTATAATTTCATTTTTCCAAAGCAGTTTGTAATTTAAGAAAACGTGTATTGTTCATTTTCAATTCATCAGCAAAAGTTTGGAAAAAAAATTTAGAACTATATAAATTAAAATCGAAAAGTTTTAAAAATAGGTTTTTTTTCCTTGTTAGTAAATACGTTTAAATTGTCAAATTTATCTTGGAAGAAAATTTTAAATAACATATTCATTGAAAAATTCGAATCGCTGAAATTTGAATTGAAAAATAATTCCCTTGAAATGAATAAAAAAATCATCAATAGAAAAGTATTGTTTAAGGGTGGGCATCAGTAGAAAGAAGACAGATTCTAGAAGACATAGACATGGCCATATTTATATCTATACAATTTGCAGAGCGCAATATTTCCACTCGAAATCTCCAATGTAAATTATCGTTATGTATTAAAGCAAAAACAATTTGAATAAAGCACAACTAAAAGGACATACTATAGTTTCAGTTCTATAAACAAGCATTTTCATCAGAGTGATTGTGTTTACTCATTGAAGAAGGTTCTTGTGTTTGTAGAACTGAAACTATAGTACATCCAGGTTTGGACTAGCCGTAGGCCTGAAAACAACGATCACCACACCGAAAGTGGTGGATCTTCATTAAAAGGTGGAGCCCTATGTCCTTTTGAACAAAAAAAAGGAACAGAAAATTCAAACAAATTAAAGTAGTCTTGAAACGGTCTTTGTCGTAATTTGTTTTATTATTGGCATTATGAATAAAATATTTATTTAGAATTTTATTTTATGAATAAGTCTGAAGCTACGTAAGTGCTTCGCAATTTAAATAACTGTAGGGAACTGCGTCGTTAGCATGTGCATAACATTCTGTGTGTACTGGTGCCACTTACGAATCAGCCCCTTCTGAAAATAGGGGGGGGGGGAAGACGAAAAATACTTCTTCCCAAAATGATACTTCATCTTCTCCATAATGATTTATGAAACCTGACTGCACTACCTGCTACATCACCTGAAAAATTTTGACACCGAGGTCAAAGGGTCCCTTACGAATCAGCCCCCTCTAAAAATAGGGAAAAAAAAGGAGGGATGATACTTCGATGCAAAATGATACATCATCCTCGCAATAAAGAATTATAAAACAAAAACATGCCTAATAATGTGGATTAAATTTTAAGCTTTTTGTTGTACAAACTGGTGTCTTATCTGCTTAATGTTTTAAACCAAGGAAATTTTAAAAGCCAGCCTCCACCCTAAAACCGCAGAGGTAGAAGGCAAAAAAATAAAAATAAAAGAAAATACTTCTACGCAATGTGACTTCACAATCTCAACTTCGCAATGACGAATAATGGAAGAAAAGCATACTTACTATTTAACATTTTAATAGCGATTATTAATTTCTGTTTTATATTTTAATATTATACAGAAAAAAAGTTGGATGCATTTTAAAGTTAATAAATTTTTTTCAACGCTAATTTAAGAAAAATTAATAAGCTTAAATTCTTTGTGAAAAAAATTCCATCATTCTCAGCCAATCCTGTATTCATTGTCGTGCGCACAGTACGGATCTGTTGGTCACCCTACTTCAACGTATTTTTTTTTTTTTAAACTTTTTAAGTAAACAGATTTTATAATCTTTAGTCAAATTTAGTGAAAATTGATAAAAATCTAAGCAATAAATTATTCAATAGTTCTTCCTAATCAAATCTTTTACTCATTTTTTTGTTTTGGCCTATGTCAAGGTATAGTTTGTCTAAAGTAAGAACTCGCCTAGCCCTTCGTCTGTACGGGTGGTGGTGACTATGGCAACGAGGTATAACTATTTCAAGTAGGGGTGTGGGGTCACTGTTTAGGACAGGTTTTGGCTTGGATCAGCAAGAGAAAAGGAATCTTTTTCTTCGGTCTACTGTGTCAGCCCTAGAGTGAAAAGAAGCTACTCTCCCTGTAATGTGCTCTTGTTTCCATAGCAGTAGCCTCATATTTTATGGCGGGGGGGGGGGAGTTCTTACCATAGACAAACTATAATTAACGTCTTTTCACAGAGGAAAGGAAATTGAGGAGTTGTCACTGTGTTTCTTGGAACTCAAGGCGCCCTAGGAAATTGCTGAGCTGACCAGATCAAATTATAAAAACGGTTTGGTCAAACTTGAATAAAAAAAAGCGCTATTGTTTACAACTATTTTTGAATTTTCTCACTCGTAGTAGCCAGGGGGGGGGGGTGAGGAGGCAGTTACTTAGAAGATAATTTGTATGGAATATTTTGCTTGCTTCACCATTCTTTTGGTTCCTCAGATTTATTTTCTTTTTCCTGGACTTATAGATGATGATTATGGCTCCTGTACAGGTAAAAATTTTATTTGATAGTTGAAAATGGATTTTAAGCTGTTTTCATATAAAACTTCAGAAATATATTATGTAAATTTCTGCAACATTTTCGAAATAAGTTGAAATCAATCGACTGATTTCTGCTGACATCATATTGGTTATGTAAGGAAAATTAATTAAAAACATGTTAATATCTTATAATGCTCATTACAAAGCACACATTTCAATATTTTTTGCTGATTCATTGGTTTTATTCTCTATACTTTTTTTTCTAACGAAAAATTGTTTTCACGTATCAGTTCTTAAAAGTTGAAATGCAGTGGTAAATTTATGACAAACATTTTTGTTTCAGGGAATTTAAACACTGATTGAGTAGAAGCAAAAAACGTAAGGAAATTTTTTGGGTTACGCTAAAATAAAGGACGTTTTAAACTGTTTCGGCAGTTGGGAAAAAATAAATATATTTTTGGAAATGGAACGAACTAGTTTCCTGACATATATTTTATGATAATAATTAAATTAAGTCTAACAAAGCAATTTTTTTTTGGCAATAACTTCTAAAATATATATATGTGGACTAAAAAGTAAGTGCTTTGAAATTCAGTATAAAATATTTAGCTCATTAAAGAATGTTTAAAATTTCTTATAAATTTTGCAAATCAAGTTAATAATAACGTAATTAATAACGCTTTATTAATTTTTCCAAAAAATTACGGACATTTCATTCTTTCAAGGGGTCCCTAATTCAAGTGCTTCCCTGGGTCCCTAACACCCCATCAGACCCTGAGAATGTCCTTTTATGTACTTTCTGTTCAGCTTTATTAACGTTGTTTTTGCTTTAGCATAAAGTATATCCTGTACTTTGTTGTATGTATCGTTATATATTTAACAAGTAAAATTATTTATTAATTATTCTTAAAATTATTTGTCGTGTCACACTTTCTGTAATCGTAGTTTTAAGTTTTTTTCCTATTTGATTATTTTTTTTATATCCAAGTATATGTTCATTTCAGTGCGATTAACATGTTAACAAAATGTTCTTTTATAAAATTATAATTATTATTCGTTTTATGAAACAAATCTATAAAAAACTTATAAATAAGCAGCAGGCAATTATGGAGTTACGGAGCCGCCTAGTAAAATAAAATGATATTGGAAAACTTTTGACTGCAAGGTAAAGAATTGATAATTATAATGAAAACAAAAAGTTGTGCATAAACTAAATAAAATAACTACAATTATAATCTAAAAAGATAATACTTTTGTTTCATTGAAATAATTGAGTTCGAATTGTAACCAAATCAAAAAGTCATTTCAAGACATACATAAACTTAGATAAAGACTTACATTAGTGATAATCATAAAATTTTGTATGTAAACTAAATGAATTTTTATAATTCTTTAGCTTTAATGCTTTTGAATTAAAAATTAGCTTTTTGAAGTTAAAAAAGAAAAAAACTTTAAAAAAAATTTCGAAAAAGTATTAGGCGTACATGCTTCTTCCCCTCCCCAATGACTATACGCCTATGTTCATAGATATTATAACATCTGCTCCTAATTTAACTAATCCATTTTTTTAATGAAAGCTGAATATTTGATTTTATATCTGTCCAAAAAATTAATATTTTGTTACTATTTCGGGATTATATAAAAAGCGTGAAAATCTTAGTCCTCTGGAACTATTTAAAAGGGTCTCTTTTTTTTTTTAGGTTTTTAGCTACATGCGTGCATTCCAGCAGAAAGTTATAATTTTATAGCGATTTGCATTGAAACATCGCAAAGATTAACTATTTGATTGCTTCAAAATTAATTCAAAATTTATATGATGTAAGATGTCTTATCTATTTTCAAGCTTAAAATTTTAGAAAGAGCGTAGGCAGGATTAAGGCGTTCATCACGGTGCCTCCACACTTGTTCACTTTCCAAATTAAATCTGGATTGTTTAGGAAAAACGACCTTGTTGCAATCGAGAGCGATATCACTTTAAACGGAGGCAACGATGAGTAGGTTCCAATCCTGCCTATGCTGTACAGTAGCACACCGCTTTTACAGCTGGTGTAGTGCTATGGTGGAGAGATCGCCTCTAATATTTATCCACGGCATCGTGACATCCTGCAGCCACTAGTGTTGCCACTCATCACATTTTTCGGAGCCATTTTTCAGCAAGTAGGCTCAGAGAGCCGTGGTGGCTCTGGCGATAGAGCACTCTCCTCCCAATGAGGTGACCCGGGTTCAATCCCAACGATAGCTGGTCGATTCGAATTCCGCACCCGGCTTGCACAGAACACAATGCTGACGTAAAATATCCTCAGTGGTAGTAGGATCATAGGTTAGTGTCACCTTCCCATCAGGCTAACTGTGGAAGGTTTTCGTGGTTTTCCTCTACATGTAACGCAAATATGGGTTAGTTCGATCAAAAAGTCCTCCACGAAGGCAAATTTCTCCTTGCACTTGATCCAGGAGTTTCCTTGTCTTCTGGATTCGGTTCAAAATGACAAGGCTATGGAGTTGTACATTAGTAGTCGCAAACCCAAAATTGGGTCGGCTACTCAACGACGGTTATAAAATGGTGTAAGAAAGGCTCAGAACCGTGGTAGCTGAATGGATCGGGCTCCCGCTTGCCAATGGGTTCGAATCCCTGCGATGGCTGATGGATACGAATTCCGCACCCGGTTCACACCGACTACAGTGCTGACGTAAATATAGACGGATTATGTGTCCCCTTGCCGTTAAGCTAACCATGTTTTTTATATCGGGTTGAGTAAAAAGTTTTCCGCCAAGGGGAGATACCTCCGTGCCAGCAGCAGCCATTCCCATGGTAGTTAACCTTTTTTTAAACGGGCTTTTGCATTTTAAAGCTGAAACTTGGAACTACACAACTGTGAAATTTGCTTGTCAAAATTTTATCATCTTGTGCACCAAAACATTGTTTAAAATGGAGCTATCACGTAAACAGATCAGAACGATTATGTACGATGAGTTCCGAAATAAACTCAGTGCAACTGAATGCCACAAGAAAATGTATGAAAGTTTAGGTTTCAATACTGTTTCTTATGATACAGTAAAAGTTTGGTTTCGAAAGTTTAATAGTGGTAATTTCAACATTGAAGATGAACCACGTTCTGGCCGCCCTATTGAGGTTGATTGTGACCAATTAAAGCAAATTATTGATCAAGGCAGAAATGTTTCAACACGAACATTGCGTTAGAGCTTGACGTATGCCAAAAAACAATAGTAAATGCCCTCAAACGCATAAATCTAACATTTAAGTTTAACCGCTGGGTGCGTCACAAATTGACTGCTGAAGACAAGAGCAAAAGAAAAGCCGCCTGCTTGGTTCTGCTCAGAGATCAAAGAAAAGAGAACATTATGGACCGAATTGTGACCTGTGATGAAAAATGGGTATACTACAACAATACTAGCCGTAAAGGAGGGTGGTCAGCACCCGGGGAATCAGCAGGTTCGGTTGCAAGACGAACGCTAACTAACAAGAAAGTCCTTCGCTGTATCTGGTGGGATTGTCATGGAATTACCTTCAAGGAGTACCTGAAAAGCGGGCAGGCTATCAACAGTACAATATACAGCAATATGCTAATCAATGTTAGGGATGTCATTCGCGAAAAACGAAAAAACGAGTTCAGAAGGAAGGTGGTTCTCTTTCATCAAGATAACGCCCGGCCACGTGTCAGTGCAATGACCGGCTGGACCCTCTACACGCTGGAATGGGATTTGGTGCAACATCCACCATACAGCCCAGACATGGCACCTTCGGATTACTATCTATTTTCACATCTGCAGCTGCATCTTGATGGCACAATCTTCCGTTCAAATGACGAGGTCATAAATGAGGTAGATCGCTTTCTGGACTCGCGTACCCCCCAGTTATTCACAGAAGGGATTGAAAAGTTGCCAAAACGCTGGCAGACTATTGTTGATTTGAATGGAGATTACTATCCTCATTAGCTTTGCTGATTTTCTATGTATTTATCATTTTACAGGATTGTTTTATTTTTGCGGAAAACTTCTTACTCAACCCGATATATATATATATATAGTTTTCCTTTCCATTTAACGCAAACCTGGGTTATTTCCATCCTTTACGATATCAAATTTTTCCTAATACATGATCCCTTGTCTTCTGGATCGGGTTCAAAATTACTAAGCTACGGATTTGAACTCAAAATTGGGTCTTCTGTTTAATTGAACGATTGTAACATAGAACACAAGCAATGTTCGCCCTCACACAGTCACAACAATTTCCTCAACGATCCCCTTGTTTGTCACAGAAGAAGCATAACTTGGTTCGGAAAGTTGGACTGCTTCAGTCGATTTTGCGGTGTTTTTACAGCAACTTTGAAAGGAGATGCAGCGGGGACATCATTTGTATGCCTCCATTGACCAAGCGTATCGCATCCTGCATTCGCGCTAGAGGTGATCCAAGAGTTGTAGTAAAACCATAGAGTTAAAATTGTTGGGTCAACTCTATGGCTCCATTAATTTGAAATTTTTTTCTGCAATAAATTATCACTTTTTACTGATATCAACATTATATTTACACATGTAAAATTTCGTTCTCTTTCTAGGTGCGTTCATTTTTATGACAATGAGTGTAGTTACAAAATAATCCCTCTCTCGATTTGGGACTTCCCTTAGAGGAGTGATTTTCTCTAAAAGAAAAAAAAACGCAGAATCTATGGTTTGCGGAATTTTTTAAATATATATGAAGTGTGAATTGGAGAAATAAAAACTTCTTTTATAAAATCTAAATTATTCTGAATGATAAGATAATGCTTTAATATTTACAAGAATAAAATGATAGCGTAGATATATTATAAAAAGTTAGAATTCGCACTCTCATTTACTTTCGATAAAAACAAAATCAAGTGCTCCAAAATATCGTCTCGTTGTATAAGTAACAGAATAAATAAAAAGTCCCAGTCTTGACATACGCTTCTGAGGCTTGAACGATGACAAAATTGGAGGAAAATTGTATCGCACTAATTGAGAGAAAGATTTTGTGGAGTATACTTGATGGGGTAAATGAAAACAATAACTGGAGAAGGAGATTTATAAACAATCCGATATTATTAAATACATAAAAATGAATTGGATGGCCCACGTGATCCGAATGAGTGATGACAATACAGTAAAAAAAGATACTGCTTTTTAGACCCACTGGAACAAGAAAGCGGGGAAAACCGCGGTTGAGATGGGCTGACTAATTTTCTTGCAATTAATGAAAAGAATTGGAGATCAATCGGAAGTTGTTATGGAGAAATCTCCATGATGATGATGTATAAGTAACAATAAGCTAGCAGTGACTTTCTAACCAAAACTTTTCTGGGAGGATCCTTTGGGCGTTTGTTTGTTTATTTACATCACCATCCATTGAGATACATAGTTGTATCATCTTTCTTCCCACCCAAAATAATTTTTGAAGGGTTTATAGACGTATTTCAGAGTAAGTTTTTCCTGCTTTGTTGTTTAAAATATTGATGTCAACAATAAATAATATTTTTAACATAAAGGAGGAGAGTGCTATTTTTTAATGAAGTGTACACTAAAAGGTGATGTGTCCTGGCATTTCTTGGTGTTCAGCTGTGTCTTTAACAGAGTATTGTCAGTGATGCGATTTTAGTCGGCAAAAAACCTGCATACATTGTGTGCATCTAGTTTACGAAGGCTCCATGACAACGATTCTCTCCCGAGCTTCATTGGCTTGGAAGTTTTGGATCACCCCTCAATACAGCCCAGATCTTGCGCTAAGTGATCTTTTCCGATCATTTTGGCGGCAACGGTCGTGACCTCTTGGTTATCGGAGCAATCGGTAGGTATTCTAAATCTAGCTGTAAGGTATAATAAGTATTTAAGCAAACTTGGCAACTATTTTGAAAAAAATAGAAACGTATGTAGAATCAAAAAATAAATATGCATCATGAAAATTTTCTTTTGTTTGGTTTTTATTTTCAAACGGAGCTTACTTAAAACACAACCCTCGTAATTAAAGTTTGTTAAGCAAAGTGGCTCACGTTATTTATTCTGTTATTTTTCAATTATTTTGAATTCGGATTTAACGAGCATTTTTCTGTTTCACGAGGGTATAACCTACAATCCGTAACGGTTCTTAAACCCTTAGGACTACTCCTACTACAGAGAGTTACTCCATTGTCCAATCAGTAGTGGAAAACTTCAAAGCTCTTGAAATATCAGCTAGTGAAATGGGACAAAACTAAATATATGGAGATAAACAGCATGTGAATGATTATGAATTTGAAGCTATTGATGAATATCTTAGGACTACTGTAACCTGAAATCGATAGCAATGGCAAACAAGTGCTACTTTGGTTTTAAAAAGTAAATTTCTTGAACAAAATTTAACATAAACACCCCTACGATCTGTGATCCTATATGGTGCAGGACTCTCTTAATAAGAAAGAGCATTTTGAGAGACGGATACTTAGAAGAATTTTTGGTTAAGTCAATGAGAAATGACTTTACTATCATGAGTTATATAAAAAGTATAAACAACCAGATGTAGTTCATGTTATTAAAGTCAATCGCATTCGATGATTGAGTCGCCGCAAAAAAGTTACTTTTTTTAAAACCAGAAGGTACAAGAAAAAGCGGTCGTCCACCGACTGAGTGGCTGGACGCAGTTGATAGGGACCTAAAGATAATGGGAATAACTAACTGGAAGGCCATGGCACAGAATAGATCGACATGGCAAAAACTTATTGGGTCGGCCTTGGGCTGTTGTGCCCAAGAAGAACTTATATTTTGTAATATAAATATTTTCTATTGTAGCGACATCTATTGAATAACAAATGAAGCAAAATATCAAGAAAAAAATGTAATTTTTATTATTTATATTTAGTAATATTAAACTTTTCTATTGTAGCGACATCTATTGAATAACAAGTGAAGCAAAATATCATATTTATATTTTGTAATATTAATATTTTCTATTGTGGCGACATCTATTGAATAACAAAGAAAGCGAAATATCAAGAAAAAAAATATATATAATTTTCATTAATTATGTTTTGAAATATTAATATTTTCTTTTGTTGAGACATCTATTGACTAAGAAAAAAAGCAAAATATAATATTTATTTTCTGTAGTGGCGACATCTATTGAATAACGAATGAAGCAAAATATCTTGAAAAAAAATATTTATTATTTTCATTTTGTAATATTAATATGTTCTATTGTGGTGACATCTATTAAATAACAAAGGAAGCAAAATATCAAGAAGAAAATATTTATATTTTCTAATATTAATATTTTCTATTGTGGCGATATCCACTGAATAACAAATGAAGATAAATATTAAAAAAATATATATATATTATTTATTTTTGTAATATTAATACTTTCTCTTGTGGCGACATCTATTGAATAACAAAGGAAGCAAAAATCAAGAAAAAATATTTATATTTTGTGTAGCATTAAGACTTTCCATCTTTTTATTCACTATAAGGCAGCATGTGACAGTATCTAGAGAAATAAGTTGTATGAAGCAATGGAGGAATTTGGTGTTCCCCTGAAGTTTATTAACTTAATAATGGCAACACTCAGAAGAGTCAAGTGCAGAGTTAAGTTGCGAAACGACCTTTCCGACCCCTCCTACACTGATAGAAGCCTGACACAGGGAGATGCATTTGCCTGCCTTCTGTTTAATATCGCACTTGAAAAAGTAATCAGAGCATCTAGAATGGTTGGTTGGTCCTAATGCCACTTGCCACACGAGGTAGCCTGCTTTGTGAAACCGAGCAAATTTAAGGCAGGGTGTGCGATTCTTGTTTTTCAGTGGCACCATCTATGGCCAAGAATTCGACTTCTGCCACATCATACGCCACACCTGTTTATAAGGCAGACCCATTCATTCATCCACAGATCGTAATTGTGACCTGAATCAGAGAACGATCGATCTCCAATCCAGTACCCCCAGAGGTATAGATTTGTTATGGGAACATGGGGGACTTTGCGACTCGACAGAATTTTAACGTGCATCAGTCACCAACTACAAGGGGAGTCTTCGGGCGGCGGGGTGCGAACTCTCGGACATGGGCCAGGCGCCCTACCGACCAGGCTATGCCGGCCTAAGAGCATCTAGAATCAATGTAAGAGGCACTATTTTTCAAAGATCTACATGAATTCTTGCTTATGCAGATGATCATGATATTATAGGAAGATAATCTATCTAGAGTGTGTGTAAGGGGAATTGGCCCAAACGGGAAAAAGGCTCAAAAGTTGATTCATTTTAAGATGATTCCATTTAATATAGGGTCCAACTTTTCAATAATTGAATTTATGAGGAGAGTAGATATCGAAAATATCAACCTTCATCTAAGGAAAGATACCCCAACATAGAATAGAGTTAACATGTCTTATATACTAGTGAATTGGAATTGTATTTTTGTCTACAGTACTCTCCCACCAGAATTATATCTGTGATAGAATTCAATGAACGGGATACCAGTAGTTGATTCATTTCTGTTTTGTGAGGAGCCAGGAGAGCTGTATTAACATCTCCGTACTTTTGAGTGCTGATCGTGAGAGCTGCTCACGGTCGTGGTCGCTCCTGTGTTGCCATTAGTAGTCGAGTGTGTACTGGCCGTCGTTGTGTATGATCGTGACTGAGTAGCAACAGCGCGAGGAGGTGGAACATGTCGTAGTCACAAGTAACAAGTCAACTGTTTAATGTGGACCATCCATCGAAGTAGGCGTGTTCAAATTCGAAGGGGAGTTTCTGTCAAGGTAAGCGTGTTCACATCACGTCCGCAGGTCACCAATGTGGTGAGAGAAGTTATCTACAGTGTCAACCTTCATCATAATGAAGGTATTGTGGCAGGGTACCATATGAATAGAGTTGGGATGTCTTATATACTAGTAAATTGGAATTGTATTTTTTGTAGTGGTACATATATTACCGGCAAAGTATGAAACGCCGGCATAGTATAGAATGCCTGATGTTTTTAGGCAAAGTATGAAATGTGAGAAGTATTACATACTTTGCCTAGGCATTGTATACAATGCCTAGGCATTCTATAGAATTCCAAATGCTATTTAGGCAAATTATGAAATAAACGTCCTGATGAGGTTATTATGTAAATTATGTGCATGTTACTGTGAATGACCGAAATCGGTGGTTACCGGTGAATGTTGACAATCACATAGTCGCTTTAGTGAATGTCCGAAATATTTATTACATCCGATTTGATATTAATTTATTCGTGGATATAATTACATTTATTCGATATTTTAATGTTTACTGACCATAGACTAGAAGAAACATCAGTGTTTGGAGTATCGGGCAAATATATACCAGGCAGTGGCACTTACCCTTAAAATAACATCAGTGTAGGGTATACCGAGCAAATGTATACCGTTCAGTGGCACTGAAACTTAAAAAAACATCAGTGTAGGGTATACCGGGCAATGGCCCTTAACTATGGACCTTTGGTAAATGTCCGAAATATACATTGCCCGGTATACCCTACACTGATGTTTTTTTAAGGTCAAGTGCCACTGCCCGGTATACCCTACACTGATGTTTTTTTAAGGTTAAGTGCCACTGCCCGGTATACCCTACACTGATGTTTCTTTAAGGTCAAGTGTCACTGCCCGGTATACCCTACACTAATGATTTTTTAAGGTTCAGTGCTACTGCCCGGTATACCCTACACTGATGTTTCTTTAAGATCAAGTGTAACTGCCTGGTATACATTTGCCCGATACTCCAAACACTGATGTTTCTTCTAATCTATCGAATAAATGTAATTATATCCACGAATAAATTAATATCAAATTGGATGTAATAAATATTTCGGACATTCACCAAAGCGACTATGTGATTGTCAACATTCACCGGTAACCACCGATTTCGGTCATTCACAGTAACATGCACATAATTTACATAATAACCTCACCAGGACGTTTATTTCATACTTTGCCTAAATAGCATTTGGCATTCTATAGAATGCCTAGACAATTCGTGAAATATAAATCATTTCATACTTTGCCGGCTAATTTTAGGCATTCTATACAATGCCGGATTTCATACTTTGCTGGTAACAGATACACTACAAACTGTTACTTCTTGCTAGTTATCCTCAACACTTAACATTTTCAAAACCGTGTGAAACTGAGTACCGTGAAAATTTATACAAAAGGAATGCTTTCTCTTTTTTCGCTGTCGATTGTGTTTTTATTTTCTGTATTAGTGAAAGAAAGGGAGAAAGATAGATGTTTTTTTGAAACTTGGACTTAATATGCTTTTTTAATTTACACGTAAATAGTTTATACATAAAAGAAAAGAACAGCAAAAATGAATGCACTAAAAAATTAGTATTTGAAGGAGCATAACTATTAAATTAGCTTTCATTTTTTAAATCACTGATTTCCAATTATCATAGAGTGTTTATTAATGTGAATAAACATTAATACAAAATGAATGAGCATTCAATTAATTTCACATACCGTGATTACGCGAAACTATTCAACAGACAGCTTGTACAAATAAAAGATTCAGGGTCTAGAATTCGTTTAACTTCGCTCTTATGGTATATATTTATCAAGAAACATTAGATAATTGCGCTCTATTTTAATATCATTTCACACTAAGTTCGCTAAATTTACTGCCGAAGGCCAAATTTATTACCGTTTCGCCGTACCTTCACAAATTCAACTTTAGGAGTTTCACAAAGTACTTTATCTTAAAAAAAAAATTTTGTATCCCGTAAGAAACGATAAATCAATATTTTTACCATATTTTTGTGTTGATTTTTTAATACAGTTGTCAATTTTCACAAATTATGTCTAAATTTTCACAAAATAAGTACCTCTCAGAAAAACCTAGACACACCCCTGCTAACTTAAGTAAATTTTCGAAGTAATTATTGTCATTTATTTAAAATTAAAAGATTATATACATAAAAAATTCGGTGAGTTCACACCCACCCGTAATATAATATTTTCGCTTACCAAAAAGATGGAATATATTAAATACTATTTTTGCATGCATCACATTAAGTATGAATCTGATCGTTAATTTCTAAATCATTTAACGAATCTCTTTAACACTAGAAAGACTGAAATTTAGTATATACCTTTATTGCCCAAAAGCAGTCAAAATGACTGGATTGTAAAGGAATAAATAATGTGTAAAGAAATTTATTTAAAATTAATTTTTAATATTTCTTATATTATTTACAGTTATATAACAAGTTATTAGTAAATATCAACAACGAAAAAATTATATGTTGTACAAAATTCTAAGAAATTGTGTCATTATATACATCATTGTTGTTCTAATTGAAATTAAAAGCAGTCAAAATGACTTCCTTAGGCAATCTAGTGTTAATTGTAATTTATAATAGTATACTGATGAAATTTGTACAAAAATAAAAACTTTTAATAATTTGACAGCGATTTTAATAACTTGATTTTAAAATGTAATGTTGAATTACGCTATAATAATGATTATAAAAAAATCAATTCGCTTAGTTTTAAACTCATAATTTAGAAAACAAGTAAGATTAAAATAAACATTAAACAATAATTTACACAAATAAAAATTTTTTGTTAAATAATATTTTCAAAATGCTGTAGATTTTCCCTTATTTCATTAGACATGATAGTCGCGAAGTAATTTTTATGAGTAGTTCCAGATCGTAATAAAACTTTTAACCGTAAGACTGTAATAATGCTGAATAATTATTTTTAAATTATCAACATCCGTTGTTAATAATTTAAAAAATCCATTATTTTAGCAATCTTACAACTTAAAATACGTATCAATTAATGTTAATTCGACGCGTAAGTTTCAAACGCAGATGGATTGTCGTTAAAAAAATTTTTTAATAATGACTTCACTTATTTTCACAGATTAAATTGAAGGACGCTTCCCAGGGTCAGCTTGTACCTATCTATCTTAAACTGATTGAGCTTTAAGCCGCCACCGGGAATAGAACCCCTATCCTTCACAATGACATTTGAATCATCGTGCGAATCGTTGCGACGATACTATTTTAAAAATAAAACCGTTTTCTGAAACTAGAATTAATTTTATTATTAGTCCGTTTTATTTTATTACCGACGTTGAACAGTCGACCCAATATCGGGTTACTAATTGTTCAACTCCGTAGTCTTGTAATTTTGAATCCAATCCAGACGACAAGGAAACTCCTGGAACAAGGAGAAATTTGACTTCGTGGAGATCTTTTTAATGGAATTAACCCGCATTTTCGTTAAATGGAGAGGAAAACCGCGAATTCCCACGGTTATGCTGATGGCCTCTATCCCAAGATCTGTCTACCTCTGGGGATAATTTATGTCAGCATTGTGGTCGGTGCGAGCCAGTTCTTCACCTCTATCCCCTGAGCGGCTCTTTATTAGTTCATTTTTATTTTATGACCGTCGCTGAACAGTCGACCCAATACTTTGGGTTACGACTACTAATGTTCAACTCCGTGTCATTTTGTACCCAGATTTAGCATTTTCACTGCCTCTTAGAACATTAACGGTTTTTTGAAAGCAGATTTTCAGTTTTTGGAAGCGTGATTGAATTTCGTTTTCTTAACATTTAATTCTAAGAAAATAATGATTGCCGTGTGTTGTCTCTACTTTTTCTTTGAAAGGAGCTGCGGTTTCAGGAGTTTCTTTAAAAAATGCTTATACTTATTCTGTTGTTTGTTTTATTGAAACAAAATGTATTGTTCGCATTTAATAACGACGAAATAAAAATGTTTTGTACTTTTGAAATTAATTTTTAAGATTTATTATTAGCTTTTGCGCATAGATTCTATAAAAATGTATATAAAACTAAAAAATATTTATAGTGTTTTAAAAATACTATTATAAATACTTTTATATTTAACTTTCAATAAAAAAGTTAAAACCATGCTTCGGTTCCAAATTTTGAAGTTGAATCAATTTTTTATTTTAAAATATCATGCATATATAAATTAAATGTTAATGCAATCACTCACTAGATGGCAGAGGTATTTTATCTCTTGCTTCTTCCCCCCCCCCCCAAACAGAAACCTGCTTTGGGGAAATAAAAATTATTTGAAAGAAGAACGGTCAGTTGATTAAAATAAAAATAAAAAAGGCTTCTCTCTCGATTTGTGTCACTTCCTTCAAAATTTCTAGAACAGTCAGTCAGAAGCTTCTTGTTTTGATTACGTAAAACACGTGCTTTTCGCCTAACGGTAGAGAAACCTGGTTTATGGTAACTTATTGCGGGGAATCTTGCAGGTACCTTTTCCTTTTCTCATCATCTGTTTAGATTTAAAGTGAGCAACAAAAATAGATAAAAAGCAATATTAATTTTAAAATAAATTGAAAAATATAATAATTAATTTTTAGAATATGTTTTTATCATTATATTTAAAGCTGGTATTCAGTGGCGTGCCAGCCGGGGGGGCAGAGGAGGCAGTCGCCCCCTCTGAAATTTTAGTGAGGGGGCAAACAATATGTTTCGCCCCTCCTGAAATTTAATCATTCGAGAAAATAAAATCAAGTAATTCCAATCAATAAATAGTAAAAAAGTAAAATTTTAGAAAAAAAAAAACATTTTTAATTGAACTTTGAAGATATTTTCCTCTGAAATTAAAATAAGAGGTAGGCTCTTTTTTTCAACTTTGAAGCTATTTTTCAAAAGGAAAACTTTATTTTTCTCTAATATTTAATAAAAGGGCGAATAAATGCGTTTCGCCCCTTCTGAAATTTAGACATTCGCAAAAAGGAAGTCAATTTAAATTAGTAAACTTAGAGGGAAAAAAAGCCTTTTTTTTTCGAACTAAATTGAGGGGGCGAATTAATGAATTAATTTAATTTAATTGAGGGGACGAATAATGTGTTTCGCCCCTTCTGAAATTTACACATTCGCAAAAATGAAGTCAATTTAAATTAGTAAACTTAGAGGGAAAAAAAGCCTTTTTTTTCGAACTAAATTGAGGGGGCGAATTAATAATTTAATTTAATTGAGGGGGCGAATAATGCGTTTCGCCCCTTCTTAAATTTAGATTTTCACAAAAATGAAGTCAAATTAAATTAGTGAACTTGGAGGAAAAAAAAATTTTTTTTCATCTAAATTGAAGGGGCGAAGAAATGAATTTAATTTAATTGGGGGGCGAATAATATGCCATTCGTGAAAATAAAGTTAAGTTAAATGGGTAATTTTAGAAAAAATATAAAACTTTAAAATTGTAATTTAAAAAGTAATTTTATTCTTCAACTTTAAAATTGTCGCTTTTTTGAAAAAAGAAAACACTATTTATTCTGAAATTTAACTGAAGGGGCCAATAGTGTGCTTAGCCCCTTATGAAATTTAGACATTCATGAGAAAGAAGCCAAATTAAATTGGTAATTTTTTAAAAAGTCCTATTTTTTTCTACTTTGAAGCTATTTTCAAAATATAAAACTTCATTTTTCTCTGAATTTTAATTGAAGGGCGTCGAATAATATGCTTCGCTCCTTCTGAAATTTAACCATTTGTGAAAATAATGTCAAGTTGAATTGATAACTTTAGAAAAAAAGAACCATTTTTTCTACTTTTAAGTTATTTTCGAAATAAAAAATTTTATTTTCCTCTGAAATTTTATTAAAGGGTGAATAATGTCTTTTTCTTCTTCTAAAATTGGTAATTTTAGAAAAAAAAAAGTTATTTTTTTCTTCTTAAGCCAAAGACATTTTTTTACAAATGATAACTTTCTATATGCGTAATTAAACGAAATAAAAACAATTTTAAAAACAAAATACTTCTCAAAAAACTCATTGCATATAAAATATATAGAAATGTTTAGAAAACTAAAATAATTTCATCTCTTTTACCCTTCCCTGGAAAGAGTAATAAAAGGCATCCTCCACTGATGAAAATTGGTTTAAAAGAATCCCTCGATATTCAACAATTTCCTTTATTAATGTATTATTAATGTTTTTATTATAATCGTAAAACAAATTCATTTATATAGCGGATTAGGTCATGATTATACCGTTTACTGTTTATTGTGTATGGATTTTGCTATTAATTTATATTATGAATTTGTTTATTTTTTAATTGTAAAATAATATTTTGAATTCTTTTTGCTTTTAAACAAGTTTATTTTGATTCATAAATAAAAATCAACCTTTAATTTTTTTTAAAAAAATCAGTCAATAAAAAATAATAAATAAAGTACGTTGAAATAAAAAATTTGATTTTGTATTTTCGATCATTCTTTTGACTTTTAAGAGATACATTTTAATATCGGTTCTTTAAGATTATCTTTGTCCTTATTTTATTGAAATTAATTTCGAATCTTTTGCTTTTATTACACAAAAGTAATATATATTGTAGTTTAATATATTTAATATAAATAAATGAAAATGACCGAAAAACTGTTTATTCCTATAACAGGAAAATAACATGATAGAGAATGAATTATATCAGCTTTGGAGGGTGTTTTTTTTCCTTTTTCTAATTTTTAAATTTACCATTTTATTTTTTCTTATATGATAACCATTATATATGATTATTAATTTTTGAAAATTTTAATTTTGAAATAATGAATGCTGTTGATAGAGGATAAAAAATTAATCTGATCAACACTATTGTAACTTAAAATTTCTTATGTGAATATTTCTCTTTACCAATTAAATATTTTTATTTTCCGTTTCCAATTTTGATTTAAATCCAGATAAATGAAACTGGAACAAGATGAGAAAAACCCTACACATAAAACTGTCTAAATTTTACTTTTCCACATTTTTTTAAAAAAATTTATTCTTCTCTTTAAAAATCCGAAAGCAAATAATATTCATTGTCAAAATAATAAGTCATTAAAAAAAGTTTTTAGTTTTTTTACTTAGGAAAGTTGTATGACGTTTTTCTTTATATACTAATTTGCTTTGGAATTTCAAATGAATAAATAGTCCTGTGTCATGATTGTTTGTCATATATAGTTGCATGACGACGTGAATATATTATATAATATATATATATATATAATAGGCAAAATATTCTAAAATGATTCTTTTTTAAAATATAGCCATATTTTTAGGACCCCGTACACACTGGAGTAACGCAACTTTATTTTTACCTCGATGTCCAAGATATAACTGCGGAATATTTTTTTAATAGTGACTTTTTAAAAGGAGAGCATATGTGATACATAAAACCCTAAAATTTTATCCAATTTTTATAACACGTGTTGAAAATTTTCGATTTGAAACCAATAAGTGATTTTATTTTTTATAACAATATATTAAACAGATTCAAGAATTGTTATAAAACTGAAACTTCATGACTTGCATTATAATTACCTTATTGACTAGTGATAATTTATTAAAGACTTTATGATTATTTATTTAATTTTAAGTTTGAAGCTTTCATAGCAAGGGATATATGCGCAAGTTATAAAACTTTAAAATCAATATAACAATACAGATACTTACTAAAATTGTCTGAAAAATTAAGTTAAAAAATAATATTAAGTAATGACTTCATGAATTAAATCAGCTCCAAATGTTATTATTCTTTTATAATTTTGCTATATCATTTTATCTCATACGTCATATGGTAACCATATTATATATCGACCGAGATATACTTTTATCAAAGTGTTAGTTTTATATAAAATCCTTTTTTTTTTATATGTTATAAAACCTTCGAAATACAATTTTCAGTTTCTGACTTATTAATTCCTTCATATCTGGCTTTCTGTATGCCGTATAATAATAATTATCTGAATCAAAATATATTTGTTTTATTTGATGGACTATATCCTTAATAGCTTCTTTTAAATTGTTTTTCTTTGATAGACAATATCAATAGAACTCTTTTGGTGTTAAGATTATTGTTTATGTGTTTGTTGTTTTTATCATCAATTAAAATAAATAACATACGTCTCATGTTGTTTTTATCACCAGTTTTCAAATTCATCATATCCAATTTTATAAGTTCTATAACTTATTTGTTTTTCATTTAGTTTACGTAAAATAATAAAACTATAATATTTAGTCCAGTTAAAAGTTAATTTCAGTAAGTTTTTTAGAATTTTAAAATTTATGTACAAAAAAAAGTTATTTCTAAAAAATAATTTCGGAAAGCTAAAATATACAAAAATGAAGAAGTATGCATCAAAGATCATGCATCAGTATGATAGAAATATGCATCAAAGAAAAAAATTTGATAATTTCTTTAAGATTTCGACTGAAAGAGAAAAAAGAAGTCTCTAGGCAAACTAGAAATCAGGAGCCATCCTCGATTTTGTAACAAATACATTTAGTATAAATTTCTGTTCTAGTAATTACTTTCCTGGAACGCTCAAAATGAAAATCCTCGCCTTAAGTTCCAATTGTTCATGCGATTTCCTGACAATTTTGAGGAATCTTAACTAAAATTAATAATTGTAACAATAGTTCATTTTGAAGAAGCAAACAAAAATTCATAGCCGATATTGACACCCAATTCTTAAAAAAAAGTTTAAAACATTGTTCAATTATATAAAATGTTATTGAAATAATTGAATATCCATTTAGTAGTAATTTATAGTTAGTTTTTCTTTTGCATCACATTTTTTTACAAAAAGTGATAAAAACAAAGATAAAAGAATTTTCATATTCTAATTGGTCAGTTAAATGTGAAAATTTACGGAACATGTACAGAAGCGGCTAAACCGTGCCAAACACAAATTATTATTTCTTTCAAGCATAAACGTTAGTAGAGAGGTTTAGCTCTTTCGCGTAATATCTCGCTCGCTCACGCACTTTTAATTTGTGATTCTGTGCAGTGCAGGTACTTCAAATAATCACGATTCGCCTTATTTATGTACGTGAACGAGCAAGAGGTTAAAGCTTTCTATTTTATAGCAAAATCAAACAATGTATTGAGCGCAAATAAATAAAGCGAACATTCTTAGATCAAACAATCGGATTTTCACAGGACTCAACTTGAATGGTTCGAGAGCCTAACTTTCAGTATGCGAAATAATTAGAGCAGTCTAAGAGTAGACAATATTAAGAGTCAAGAGCCGCAATCTGGAAGGAAAAAAAATTGTCCCAACAATTTAGTCAGAGCCTTTTCATGTTTGCGATTTATAATTTTCAGTTATTAACAGGGCTGACGATTCTAAGGTTGCTCAGTAATCTCTTAATTCATTCCTTTTTTTGTGCGTCAGACATAGTTTAATGCATTTTTTGTCAGTATACTTGTCGTAGTAAATACGATTTTTGTCTCACTTTATTTACTTTTTATATTTAGTCAGGTATAATTGAAATGCATTTTCCTCACATTTTAATTTTCAAATTTCGTAGTTTACTTTGATTTTTTGTTAGTTATTTTTAATAACATTTTTTTCTTCGGATTTTCAATTTTTCTTATAATAATTTTTATTCCTTAGTCCTTGTTATTTTTCAAATATTTTTAAGCTAAATGGGACTTTTTGTTCATTTTTGTGATTAATTTTATAACCCGTAACTCTTAATTCTAATTAATGAAATAATAAGTCTTCATAAAAACTATGTACTAAATTTTAAAAGTACAACAAATTTTAAAGATTTTTTTTTTTTAATTGTAAATATTTTTTTAGATTTCATTTTTATCGGATTTTAGCTTTTACGTTGTTTATATTAATGATATTTTTTTCAATTGTTTTCTCTATATTTTGTTAGAATAATTTAAATTCTTTAAATATATTTCATTAAATTTATACTTGAATTTTTTTTAAATATTTTAAAAATATATAACATAATTTCCCAATATTATTAGGTTTTTCAAAAGATTTTTAAAATTTTAATTAGTATTTTTCGCTATCCAATTTTGTTTCGAATAGCTATAATTCGAAAAATTATATTACATTGTTCAGATTAAAAAAAATAACAGCCATATAACCTCAAATATGCAATAAAATTTTGGTTACAATTTTATAATTAATTAATGAAAATTTCTTCATTTGTTATAATTTTTTCAGACCTTTTCCTTTACCATGAAGATTTAATAAATATGATAAAGTTTATTCTACTTCATTGAATTACTGCATATTTATATGTTTTAAATTGTATATTTTCTTTTTCTTTTAATATATTTACAATTTTTACCTTGGAATAAACCAGAAAAATCAGAAGATTTGTTAAAATTCAAAGTAATTTTAAAATAAGATTCAATTTGAGAAATCAATCTCTTTTACGTCCTTCATTTGCTGTAATTTTTTTATACCTTGTGCTTTATCATTAAAATTAAATTAATACGATAAAGTTCATTCTCCTTTTTTGTTTACTAAAAACTTATATTCATGATTAAATTAAAATCTAAGCCAGAATCAAAATGTAAATCACAAATTACTCTGGATTCAATATGTTTTTGAGAAGCGAAAAAGCATTTTATGTCATTATGATTAACCCTTACGTTAACCCTTATATACGTTTAAGAAAACGTATATAAATTATAAAATACATAATTCCTTCTGAAGTTTGTAGTTTTTATAAAATTTATTTTATAAATAACTAAAAGTAAAACTCATTAAGTTTCTAATAGGTCGTGATAAATATACATACCACCAAAAATAGTAATAATAACATTAAAATTTAGATTAATTTTTATAATCTAAATGGGTCATTTTTTCTTATATCAATTACTATTCTTATATCACTTTCAATTCCAAAAATACTTTACTTTACCTTTACTAGAAATAAATGACCCATTAAAGGGTTAATATGTATCTATAAAAATGTCTTGCTCAGCATTAATAAATTTAAAGGAGTAAAATTACAAAATTAATTAATTACATTTTTTAAATTTTAGTGCAATTTTTTAAAATTTATTTCCGATCGATAAATCATTTTTTGTTAACTAATTTGTTGGTGTGAATGTAATAGTCGTCATAAACAACGGAAATAATTATAAATATTTACAATTAGATAAATTACAATATTAAAATAATACAACTTATTTTAAAATACTAGATCGGACAAAGTTTCTGACTTAGCATTGGCTCGCCCCCCCAGTCAAAAAGAAGTTGGCACGCCACTGCTGGTATTACATGTTATTAGAGTATGATAGGCTTCGACGTAGCTTGAAAGAAAATGGGGGGGGGGGGCACAAGGTTTGTATTTTCTTCTTAGAACATATAATGTGACTGAAACCGGTTTGCACTTCTTTACGTTAGTGTATCGAGACGATGGTTAAATGAGACGATATATAATATAAATTTATCGATAGGATAAATTAGACGATATATTATATAAATATAGAATATTTATTTCATCAGTTATTATTTTGATAATGACATGTTTTGCACGAGTTTGTATGCAATACTATTATATTTAAACATACATGTAATGGGTTTTTATTCAGGAGATTTTTTATATACTTCCTATTTGTATTTATTTTTAACGTATTGCATTACAATGTTAACCCATTGATACAGGAGCGTAAACAAATACAAACCAGTTTCATCCGAGTAAAAACAATAAAACTGTATAGTATCGCCTGATAATTATAATTTCGCTTAGAATTTCATAGTGCGTCTAATAATATGGCCAGAGACTATATATGGGGCGAAAATTCCACTCGCCAGCTAGCAATTGGCGACTGAATATTTAGAGATGACTTGTAAGTTTTGCCTTGTAAAATGTTGTGTTTTATACCAAATCACCATATTTTCCCTCACCATATTTATACCATAACACCATAGTTGGGGATGTTAACCATAGTCAAAACACAGAAACGCTTTGAAGCTACTTGATGATTCGCTTAGAGTATCTATAAATGGATCCTCTCCGTAGCAGAGTTATGGAATTTTAGTGCTTAAAAACAGTTAACAAACAAAATGTGTTCCAAAGTATAGGGACATTTCGAATTTTATAAATTTCTGTTGTTTTTTCTTGTTTTAATGATGTACCAATGACAATCAGGGTTCGCAAAAGTATGCCCATCCCCGAAAAACCCAGTAGGTTTTTTCGGATTTTGCCCATTTGAAAAAAACACATCTTAATACTCATGAAGTGTTATTATTTTTTTTAAAGATTTTATTGTTTCCAATTAATTTTCTTTTGTAATTATCGAACCAAATTGTTCTTTGAAATTCAGCTTATTGTTTTATAAATTTAATTTAGTAACTTTTTATACAAAAGTATATGAAGTAAAACATATTTTAGTAATCTGATTTTTGAAAATAAAATTATGAACAAATGAGCTAAATGCATGATTAAAAAACATTGCTAAATTATAATATATTACTTATCTATTAAACAAATCATGTGTAATATACAGCATACACATAATACTTATTGCATAATTTTTTGTATTGTAAATCCTTCAGTTTTTGTTAAAATACATCAACGGATATATGTTACATATTTCCAACATTTCAAAATGAATTAATAAGATTTTTTTAAACAAAAAATGTAGCAATTAGTGTCTCAGTGAAAAAAAAAAAAATTTATTGAGTATATTAAAAGATTAGACCAAAATAAAGACCAAATTAGACCAAAGATTAGACCCCATTTTAGATTAAGATATCTATTATAGATTGTATCTGTGTCCATCTATTGTACCTTTTGACTAAAAAAAATCTATATTTAAAAGTAAAGTTTAGAATATTAAACCCAGATTTTGGCAAAAAAAAAAAAAAAAAAAAAAAAAAAAAAAAAAAAACATAATTTAGAATATCAGTCGAAAGTCGAAACATTTGTGCAAATCAATTAACTTCTTCTCTTATGATAACGGGACTATAAAGAATATTTTCTGAATTTTATATTAGATCAGTTCAAACTGTGAAATCGCTAAGAGACTGAATAGTTTCTGTTACTTCTTGCAGCAATTTTACCTTGGCCCAGTTGAGCTCAATATTGGAATGTTTAAAATTTTAAATATTAATCCTATAAGGTCGGAATAGCCTGGTTGTTAGGGCACTGGGCCCATATCCAAGAGGTCGTGAGCTTGATCCCTGCCGGCCGAAGACTCCTCGTGTAGTAAATGGTGACTGGTGCACGTTAAATCCGGAGAGTCACAAAGTCTTAGAGAGTCACGTTCCTATAACAAAACATGCCTCTGGTGGTACTGATCCAGGAGTTCCCTTGTCTTCTGGATTGTTTCAAAATGACAAGGCTACGGAGTTGAACATTAGTAGTCGTAAACCCAAAATTGGGTCGACTGTTCAACGACGGTTATAAAATAAAAAATATTAGTTTTATATAGGGCGACTATTAGCCAATATACGTCCTATATTGGCTGAATAAGGAATATAAAATATCGGATGAATCTGACAATTCTATATAGGACCGTAATTGGTTGTAAAAATTTTTTTTAATTACAAAGGAATGATGAAGGCATTATTTAGTGAACATATAATTATTTATTAATTGAATGTGAATGCATATTGCGTATATGTGTTGTTCATATACATGTTCGTACATTAATTAATTAAATTTAATGAGTATTTTTGAATGTGCATTAGAATCTTAAATTATATGCGTGGAATATGTTTAGAATTTATATTTGTTAATCTTTTTTTCATTCACTTCAAAAGCAAATGCATAATAAAGATAAGAGTTGATAATTTTCTGTACACTGTAAGGGATATAAAGAATTTATGCATCGAAAAATACAAATGAACATACCCTATGCAACAAAAAGATAAGTGCAATTCGTTTCATGAATGTTTACAGTGCTTCTAGATATTCCATTCATTAACCTTAAAGCAAATTATAATTTTAAACTAATCACAGATCTAATCATGCTTTACGTTTTACAAAGAATCATTTCAGTAACTCTTAGAACAAATAAAAATGACTGAAATAGTTATTCTTATAACAATTTCTTTATTTTGCAATATTTTTCATCATGTAATGTACCTTATATTTATATTTAGTATATTTAAGTATGCTAATAAAATATACTTGAAAAAACTCACTTATCTTCAGGCGAAATTAGGTTTTTTTCACGAAAAAACCCACGTGGGTTTTTTCCCCCTTAAAAACATGTGTTTGTGCAAACCCGGATTATAATCTAACTATTGAAACTTAACGACAACTTTATTTTTATTTAATATTATTATTTTGCAACAGATATCATCCATCTTTTCAGTTTCTACATTCTTTTATGGTTTTGGTATTCAAAAAATTATTCGTACTACACCTGTTAACATTTTTAAAATCTTTTTCGTTTTTCGTGAAAATAGAAGCGAGGGAGAAGTTTAATTATGTGTGGCTAATATCTTTAGAACTGAAATTTCATAATTACTTCGCATTTATTTCTTCTTATTAAGTCTCGCTATCTGTATTCGTAGAGTTAATTTTATTCGAGTACACATTATTACTTTTCAAATCTATGCAATCGTCTATTTCATTACGATTAACACATTTACGTGCAAAATGTTCGATGTTTTTGTGGGAAATATTTTATATTTATGTTCGAGAAGAAATAATTACAGGGGTTAGGCAAGCGGAGCCTGCTAGCCTTATTAAAAAAGGCAATATGGTTATGAAATACTATAACGTTCGTCTTTCCTTAAGAATAAACTATTATTTCGTTATTCATGCCACTGAAATTTCGGTATCTACATTTTCCTATTTTAAAGTAAACAAGAAAATTGTAGCTAATGTTTATTTTTCTCTTAAAAAGAAAGGGAAAAAAATAATAATAATTGAAAATGCATAGAATCATTAGGCATAACTCATTCTTGCATAATCGTTAGGTAATTCCAATTTTATTGTACCACAACTTTCGTTAGCCTTGACCTTGACTTCGTATTATTACTTATTACGATATTACGAAATGTCCGCAGTATGTTTTTCATTTA
The DNA here is from genome assembly GCA_949128135.1 of Parasteatoda lunata. NCBI lineage: Eukaryota > Metazoa > Arthropoda > Arachnida > Araneae > Theridiidae > Parasteatoda > Parasteatoda lunata. The sequence continues at coordinate 115,705,564 of OX421972.1, read as the reverse complement.
TTTATTGTATTGATTAATCGTTTTTGTGGAGAGACATTATAATTTTGTTAAAGAATAAACTGTGTCGTCGGTTCTGCAAACAACATACTTTTACTCGTTTTTTTCTTCCTTCCCTTCTTCTTTTTTCTGTAATATGATTTTAAATATTCTTGTTAATGTATTTTTCAAAATATATGCCACAATTTCAAGGTAGTCACAGAACAAAGATAAGACTAAAAATTTTTCCAATCTGGAAAAGTCAGTAACATTTCAGGGAACTTAACTAAAACATGGCAAAAGTAAGGGGAAATGAATTAATTTCAGGTCAAAATGTCAAAAAATGCGACATTTTTCAACAAAAAAAAAAAAAAAAAATTTAAAAAATGGTCAAGTCATAATTTTTTTTAAAAATGAATAAATAAATTCTTCAAATTCAATTCTAATGGCAAATATAGGTGTTTTGTAATATATATATATATATATATATATATATATAGTATATATATATATATATATATATATATATATATATATATATATATATATATATATATATATATATATTATGTATAAAAATAAGCCATAACTAAGACAAGAATAAAATATATGCCACCGGAGACTAAGATCCGAGAAATTCGATAAAATAAGTCTTGAAAGACCAGGATTTTCCCCCCTTCACTCGAGGAAAGGGGGTGAGGGAAGGCTTTTAAATGCTGAAGTTAGACTAAAAAATTGGATTCTGTGTCCAAGGCTACTACTACTCAAAAATGATCGAAACCATTAAAAAAAATCTAGATATATATTTCTCTTACACGGCGACAAAAAAAAAAAGCCTCCTTACAACTCCCCGAATGGCAACGCTAGAAAATCTACCAATGATTGCCGCTGAAAATGTCACATGCCAAATCTAGCTGAGGTGACTCAATATAAAGCCCTTTTAAAAACGGAAACTGAAATAACCAGAGAGCATTCTCACCAAATGTGATCTCTTCCGAAATTCACCCTATCAGGTTGTTCAATTCAGCTGCGGCAATCTCATACTATTAAGCTAGACAGAAGTGAGTAGTCTTTGTTGATAGATCTCTATTTTAGTATTTTGTCGAAAGCGCTTTTTTTCACGTTATATTTCTCTTACACGGCGACAAAAAAAAGCCTCATTACAACTCCCCGAATGACAACGCTGGGAAATCGACCAATGATTGCCGCTAAAAATGTCACATGCCAAATCTAGCTGAGGTGGCTCAACATATAGCGCTTTTAAAAACGGAAACTGAAATAACCAGAGAGAGCATTCTCACCAAGGTTTCTGCAAGTTTTTCTTTTGTATGTAAAAATTCTAAGACTTATACATATGTTTTTAACAATGTTGTGAATCGTTCATGGTTATTATTTTTTAAAAACATAATGTTTTCTTTATGTAGGTTTTTCCATTGCAATTCACTTATTTCAATTTTTAATAGACTTAATTGTAGCCAAAATTTTAACCTTTTTAAAGAGATATCAGTTTTAGAAATTTTATCTTAAGATTTTATACTCTAGCACATTTCTAATAGGTTTAACAAATTACATGTCATTTATTTGAATTCAAATTTATTTTAATGACTTAGTATTTACTAAAAAGATGTAATTTTTTTTTTAAAAAAAAAGTTGTTATATGGATTTGAATGATTGTTTTGAATTCTTAGAATTTTGTACTGAGTTGAATGTACTTGAGTTAGTAGCGAGCGAAGCAAACCATATAAGATTGCGTAGCAATTTTCAGGGGTTGGCGAGCCCACTAGTAATAATAATTTTAGTGGCTATACTCGTAATAAAATTACTAGAAAACCACTAATTAATACTAGAAATAAAATTACTAGTGGGCAGGGGGCGCAGCCCACTAGTAATAATAATTTCCTTAAAAAAAAAAATAATAAAATAAAAATAAAAATAAAAACACGGAAGGACTTGCTTTACAATAAAACGTCACCACGTATAAATGGGAAATATTTATAGTATGTTATTCAAATAACCTACAGATCTATCAAACTTATTAAGTTAACCTTTTTTGGTTCGTTGCTTGAACTATATAGAAAAAGGGAATGAATTTGGAGAAGGCACCTGCTGTAATAATTGGTGCAAGAATTGTGGAAATTAATTCTTGAATGAACTATTTTATATGGTTTGTTTTTTCTCAGACCTTTATATGTTTGTTCCCCTTTCTTAAAGGCTGAGAAGAAGCTTGCATTGATGAAACTTTAACAATCAAGGTCAACCTTTACAGAAGAAGAAAAAAAAAGGATCATGATCCGACCCAAAAGATAAACTCTTTATATAATTGGGTTTTAGCACCGTGCATTGTGTTTGGCACAATTATGTTTGTGAGAGATAAAAAGAATCTCAAGGGAAAAAAACATAACAGTTTTACATTTCTGTTATTATTTTCTTTGAATTATTTTAAATGTCCGTGAAATAAAACATTTTGTAAAGTGAAACTGTTTCCTGAATTACAAGGATTTCAAATTTCTCACAAAAATCTTCACCTTGTAAATGAATTCCGTTTTATTTTTTGATATCGTGTAAGAACAAATATATATATGTATATATACATATATATAAAATACAGTAAATAGACAAGAGCGGATGAGAAATAATAGAAATTAACGAAGAAAATTTAGAAAAATAATAATAGGTTTTATTTACTACGCATGAGCTACAAGTACATAGAGCCCATAAAATAATTTAAAAATACAAAAGAATACATAAAAGTATAAATATTTTTAAAGATAGGAAGAAAAATCATTATTAAAATGTTGTTTTTTTTAAATATTACAAAATAAAAAATATGCGGAAAAACAAAATAATGAAAAGATATAAATCTCGCCATCAGGTCACACGATTATATCCGCAAAAAAGAGTGCTTTCTAATATTGTATTAATATAGCCACTATATCAATACAATAGTGTGGAGAGCATCCAGGAAATAGAAAAAGATCAATTGAAAAATTAGCATCAAGATCTCTTCAATAGCATTCCCTTTTCTAAACTAAAATTTGTTCTTTTGAGTTATGACTTAAAAATATCCTTCATTGCGATTTTGATTATTGAAACATTCTAACTAATATTTGTCTTTATAATTATTATCTTTACAATGGATAACATATTTTTGTTCAAATAGATGAAATACCACAAGGATCTAATATTTCATCACTTCTAACCAACAAATTTTTAGCTAACTTATTATTAAAAAAATTATACTCCTACTCTTAAATTTGTTATTAATTTTTGATGATTTAATTATTTTTTTTAATTACACAATTTTGTTAAATAATATTTTCCATGAGGAATTAATCTCGCTACATAATCAGGATGCTAACATTAATTTTAATCTTTTGGATTTAAATATTGAAAAAGAAGAAAATATCTGCTTTAATGACTTTCCCAAAGTGTGGTACGCGTACCCCCAGGGGTACGGGAACAGTTTAGAGGGGGTACGCGTTCTTTTGCGAAATATCTTGCAACAAACGAAAATTTATTTAAAAACAAAGCTAGCAATGAAAATTTACGATTACGTATTTTTCTATTGGTTATTTTTTGCGGAGTAAAGCGATAATAATTAGTGGTGTAAATAGCCAGTTCTAATTTTTAACTTTTGTGCAATTTTTTTATAGTAAAAAATGCATTAATTTTTTTATTAGTGGTAGACAGTGTTACGAAAAATTTAGAAAGGGTACACAAAAGTCATAAGTTTGGGAAACACTGACTTACACGATAAAAGGATTGATTTTAAATTTTATATAAATAAACTAATTACATGGAATTCTAAACTCTAAAAACATATATTTAAATACTATTTTTACTCACATGAATAGAACTAAAAGAATTTGTTACTATGTTTATTTATCCAAGAAACAAATAAGCAAACTCTTCCAAAGTTTGATTTAAACAAAACAATGGATATCCAACTAATGTAATTAAATTCTATATAAATGTAAATAATTTCTCTAAAAATCATCAAAATGAAAATTTTGTAATTAAAATTTAACCTTTTATTAATTAAAAACTTAGACTTATCCAGTATAATATAATAATATATTTACCTTGCACAGTAAATACAGTAAGGACGCACCATAAAATATAACCAACTATCCTCTTTTTACGCTTCTATCTTCATATTTTGTAATCTGAAAAACTTGCTGCAATAATATTTTAAATCATTTTTGAAAGATGCCGATGAGTAAAAAGGCATTTGAATTAGCTATTCGCTTTATCTATTAAATTTTATGTTTTATTTTGTATTTTTTCCTTAACATGTTCTTTTTTAGTTTAATTTATTTATTTATTTTTTTTTTTTTTTTGGTGTTCCTCACACTATATATTTTTCTATGGCTATATTAATATAATATTAGAAAGCGCTCTTTTTGTGGATATAATCGTGTGAGCTATATTGTATCTTTTCCTTATTTAGTCTTCTGGGATTCTAATTTTGTTTTTTTTTTTAAATTTTTAATTCATTAGTCGCTTTATGTGTTACATTTTGAGTTAATTTGTTCTATTTTTTGTGCTCCTTACACTATTGAATTCATATGTTTTGCTCTGACTATATTAATATAATATAAGAAAAGGATCTTTATAGCGGATATAATATCGTGTGAGGTGTTGACGATATTATATCTTTTCCTTATTTTGTTTTCGGGCTTCTGAATTTTTTTAAATTTTTAAAAATTATTTTATTTGTTAAATAATTTTCTTCTCTTCAAAATTTTACACGCACGCACACACACACACACACACACACATATATATATATATATTATCATTATTATTATTATTAAGATGAATTGTGCGTTAAAGTGTTTTAGTACTTTTTTAGTTAATTTCATGATATCTTAATCTAAATTTTATATTTACTAAATATTATTGAAAAAGTTGAAAGAACTCGGAAGGTTGAGATGAATACGTGTAAAATAAGATAAAAGTAGGAAACTGTATGGAAAGTTTTTAAAAAATATTTAGTGCGCTTCTCCTGCATGTTAATGTTGGAAAGAGAGTGCGAAATAGTGATCTTAAAATGAGTCTACGATGGCGTTAAAAAACAGGACTTCCTACAAACGAATAAGTTAAAAGTGAGAATCAGGTTAGTGTAACAAATGGGTTATTGTCCTCTTCCTCTCTTCACTCACTGGTTTCTCGGTGCAGACGAGTTATATGAATCTCTTTTTTATTAATTTCTTTCATTGAAATTGCATTTAATGACAATTACTTGCACTCTTAAATGTCAATACACTAGCAACAATTGTACCTTGGCCCCAGTTGGGCTCCTATATGAGCATGCTCCGGGGGATCAATAGTGGCATGTCTAGACTTTTTAATATGGGTCCTATGCAATGTCAATATCGGCCTACATAGGGCTTATATTAACTGAATAATGATAATAAAATATAAGGCTCATATTGGTTTTAAAGTGTCAGTAAAATATTGTGTCATATCTGACAATTCTATATAGGGCCCATATCGGAAAAAATATCGGCTCTTATTGAGCCAGGATTCGTGAATATCGGTCTGATGAGGGCCCCAAGTTATTTTGCTGCTAGGGAATAGTGTGTCGAAACGTCTTGACCAAGAACGGTTACACCTATTTTTCAGAATTTCAATAAATGACCCCCTGAAGAGCAGTTAAAAGGCTGTACATGGTTCATATATAATAAACAAATAATTTCATTATAGTTACTTCCATATAAGTTATACCATAAAAATTATTTGATAAAATTTTTTTAAAATAAATGTTATTGTTCCAATGCAATGATTTCAAGGAAACGAAGTTTAAGTACTATTACTAGTTTGTATGTATAGTAGCTATTTAGTGTAGCTTATAAAATAATGCATCATCTTTTTCACATATAACTTAATGTAATACTTTTCATAGTCACCTTTTTTCCGTTAAAAATTCTTTTTTAAGTATAATTTTAATATATTTTGCTTTCATAATGCTCACATTTTTGACTGTCCTACGAGAAAAGTTTTTAATTGTTGTGATACAAATTACTAACTCTTTGTTAAATACAGAATATTACTCAAAATTGAGAGATTTTTTTTTCTACATTTTTCCTCTCTTTTACCTTTGATTTAATAAAATAATATATGAGGGATAAAAGGCTGGTTTACTTATACTATATGATCGTGGATTTATGAGGCTCTTCATAAGAAATTCATCAGCGCTTTAAGTAGTTTTGTGATTTTGAAAAGGAGAAATAATATTGATGTAAAATCAAGTAATGTAAATCCATTATTGTCTGAATTAATGACAAAACAAGATTTTATTAATATATATATATATATACATGTTATTATTATAATGATGTACGAAACATAACTACTTGTGCTACAGGACCAGATCAAAAATAAATTATATTGCCCCTTGGTCTACATCAATGTGAATCTCAATGTGCCATTAACCATACGAACTCTTTTAAATCCCAAATCTAGTGTATTTAATTGAGTCCCTTAAGCCCACGATCTATATAATAACGCCTATACTATAATTTTAATTAGCTGAAATCATTGTACAGTAAGGTATTGTATTAAAATTGTGTATGTTTTATGACCAAATGTAAAATTCGTTATAAAATTTGCCGTTGTCTTAATCTCATAAATTATAAACCCTTTCCACTCGAATGGTGACTGTTTCTTGTAAATTATCCACCTCTCTGTGAAATTCTTTTCATCTTTTTGTTTAGTTACCACTTTATACAGTGATCTCCGGGTATTATATGGTAAGTTTGTAAAAAATCTTTCAAAATGTTAGTGGTTGCGTCCATTTTTTTAAAAATTATTATTAACTGCTGAAAGGACTTCGAGTGCAAAGGGTTAAATTAGGCCATGTTTTCTTTTCTTTTCTCTTTTTTTAGTACTAAGCTTTGTTTGTAATTTTTTTTTTTTTTCAGAGGATGGTAATGTTTGCGTGACATGGAAGGGCGTTTGTCCTCCTCTCGCAGGCAACGCTATAGGAACTGTGCAGGTAATTTTTTATTTTAATCCAACTTCTCTCAAGTAACTGTTGGGCTCTCAGTGTCCTTTACTATTATTTTATTTTTCGAGAAAGAAAAAAAAAACATTTTTTCATTCATTTATTTTAAAGAGTCTTGATACGTTCCTTCTTTGTCTTTAGGTCAAAAAGTTATTTAAACCATGGATGACTAAAGAAAACGTTGTCAAAAGTCAAGTAAAAAATAAACATCAACATGTGTTTATATAATAATCATATGTAATATTTTCCATTAAAAGTAAAGTATTCCCTCTACAGCCGGTTGTAAGCCAGAGGTTAAGGCTCTGCAATTTCCTTATCAACTGCATGATTGTGGCATTGAGGGCAACAATCGTCTTTACTTCGCAAACAAGCGGGTACCCATTGATCTGAATCTGGCTGAACTTCAAACCATCACTACCACTGGGGACCCAGTTCTTCACAATAACATTTCACTGAGCCATCACGGCTAAACGTTTTTTACTATAAACATATAAATTCAACTTATAGTTCAAAATTAACTGTTATGCAGCTAAAACACATCACGTTGTTAGCATCGGGAATTACTAATCTAAGTATGGCTAACTTGGTTTAAAAAAATATCAAATACAAGAGCTGCATTAAGCGCTTACCTGTTTAATAATTATCTAGAATGAAATGTTTTACATTTAACCTAACTGACTGAACCTTAAAAGTGTTCGTTAACAGTAAAACCAAAATTTGTATTTTTGTTATTATTATATTATTTTGAAAAATTTCCACTGCTCCACTCCCAGCTAATAGCACTAAAAGGTTTACTAAAGGTGCACATGCTATTTCAAAAAAAGGCCTGAGAATAAATAAATAAAATTAAAAACATTGGCTTATGGAAGGCTTATAACTTATTTATTTCTTAGTGCAATTCGCAATCGCAACGATCGCAACGTAATGCCCAAAATATTGGGCATTAGTTCCACCATAGTCATTGGCAATGACGGACGCCATTTTCTTAGCAGCAAATAAGAAGCAAAATTTCCCTAAGGAAAAGGTATAAGAACTTGAAAAAACTAACCAGAACATGCCAAACATTGAAGCAGAACACGCCAAGCATTTGAAGAACAATTTTTAAATAATTTTTACCTTTCTATTACCAACAACATTACTTCCTATTTCATGATCACTTGCTGCTTCAGATGTGTGTATTACGGTTAAAAAATTATTTCTGTCTTCAATTCATTACAAATTAAAGTGAAGTCAACATTGCTTTCGTCATTCCAATAAATAAATGTAAATTCAGAACGTACACAGAACCATAGACATAATATCCCTAGTGTAGTCCCTGACAGAACTGTATAGTTATTGAATATTCTTCTTTTTAGAATAGTATATATTTCTGTATCTATATTATTCGGAAAACACCAATAAAGAATCATCGGAACTCCTTGAAATAGTTTCATTTGTGCTGATTATTAAAAAATTTGTTATCGTTTTCTTGTTAAGTAAATTTTAGATTTGAAAGAATAATTTCAACTAGAATTCAGCCGTTCTGTTTTTAAGCTACATATTCAAATTCATATCGAGATCTTACAATTAGAAAATATTGCTGTGTGGTATGTTATCTAAAAGTAACAAAGGGATAATCTGCATATATATGAAAATAAAAATTTCAAACGAAGAACATATGGTTTGGAACTCTCCGGATTTATAAATCAGGTGAGTGTTATGATTTTTATATTAAAAAATTTGCTTGTAAATAATTTTTTTTCTTATTTGATGATCGTTCTCTACAGAATGGTTTTTTACGTCTAATTAAGAACTATAAGAATAAAAAACAACAACAATATGAAAGTTTTTATTTCAATATGAGGAATTTTTAAAATCGTTTTTTTATCCTACGAATTCCTTATTTTACGTTTCTTAGTTTATAATTTTTTGATAAAAATTGTTGTCAAAATATTTTTTTTGAAAAATTAAATGGTATAACATAATGTGTTCATGTATACTTCTTGCATATTCTAATGTTTGAAGCAATATGATTCTGAAAAGTATGTAATAAAAATTCGGTATTTATGTATTAACGCCACCGCCGCTACAGATTTGGCGGTTTTTAAGTGCCGCCAATCTACACCTAAAATTTTTACGACAAATCATAAAATAAAACACTTTATTTCAAATCAAAGTAGTCAATCGGATTTCGGTGGAAAATGGGCCGATATAGAAATTAACATAGATTCAAAACAATCTAAATTTTCTTTCACCTTATGCCGCCATATGAAAAAAGTGTCACCGCCAGTCGGGTTATGTATGAACTCTAATTAATAAGATTCCAAGTGAAAGATCATTTCCAAAATGTACATTTACTAAGATAAAGTTTCATGTGATGGGAATTGGTACATTTTCGAATTTTCGGTAAAATATTTTGCTCCTGATAAAATAAAATTGCATCTTGTTTTGTTTTCGGCAAATCCCAAAGACGCATTTTCGTAGCACTAAAAAATGGCGTCAAAAAAGAATTGTTTTTCTTTTTCTTTTTTTTTTTTTTTTTTATTTATTTCGTTAGTATTCTTTATTTTACGTTTTTTAGCTTCTAAATAATGATTTTTATTGAAACTTAATTTTTTGATATAAATTGTTGTCAAAAAACTTTGTTTACAAAATTAAATTAGATAAAATTATGAGACTTTATGTCCTACTTTTTGTTCATTTTAATTCTTGAAGTAATATGATTCTTAAAACTATGGAATGTAAAGTTTAAATGGGCCTTTCATGTTATATCATTAAATTTAGTAAAACTATTTCTTAGGCATTGGGTTTTATAAGAAGATACATATTTTTTTCTGTTTGCTTGCAAATATTTTTCCGATGTGTTTTGGATGTTCCTTCTCTAATTAGAGATACCACTTTGTTTTCGGTTGCATAAGAAAATATATCAAAATTTTTTCTTTTTTAAATATAATAAGCCACAATAAAGAAGGAACGTTACAATGTTACACGCTACATTAAAGACGTCTCCAGAGTAACTGAATGACAGTTCATATGGAAATCGCAGGTATTCGGCTCATACAACAACGCCCCCTATAGTTCGTTGCGATCGCGAATAGGGATAATACCAATTTGTCTTCAAAAAATTCAGAAACAAGGTATATGTTTAATATTTTAGAATTAAACTTACGCAGTTGTGCATATTTTTTCATCTTTGAAAACATTTAATTATTTGCAGGCGTTTATCTTTCTCTTTGGAAAAATTTATTTCTTTATTTTTTTTCCCCAGTGCATCCATCTTAAATGTTTGAATACTTTTTCTTACTAAATAATTGTTTTAACATGCTTTGGCTAATGTTGAAAAATTCATTTAGATATTTTAACACCTTGAATTAGTACCTCTCATGGTTCGCCAAAATGGGCTCAGCCAGAAAAAGGATTTTTTTTTTTTTTTTTTTTTAAAAACTGTTCTAAATCAATAGATTTTACTTCAAAAGTAAAATAATTGTTATCTATATTGTACCAAGCACAGAGGTTCGTTTCGATTGGAGATGAATTAAACAGTCCTTACAAGACCCTATAAGTTTATTATCAGAATGTTCCTGAGTATACAGCTATTTCTAGCACTCAAATAACAGTCTATTGCACAACAAACATAGGCTTCGAAACTTCGGACAGTTCAATGAACTCACTAGAGACTCGCAAAGCAGAACTTGGCGAGGAACTTTCGTCATGATTCCAGACAATTCTCGTATAACTAACTCCATAAATATTTAACTTATCGCTTTAAAACTCGAAGTTTCCAGAACTTTATAGCCAAGTCTTGCCAAGATTATCCAAGTCGGCAAAACTGTCGCCAAACCGAGTCTTCTATATCGAATACATTTGTCGTCATTTTTTCTCTAAATTACGTTAGAATTACGCCACTTTCTTCTCGTTTTAAGCATGGTGTCGAACTTGAGTGCAATTTGTTTCTCTTGAAGTCCAGCTTGAAATATTTTTCTTGTAAGAAGTCTCTGGTCCGCGGATTAATTCGACATTGATACCAACATTTGCCACATGATGGTTACTGATGGCGTTTCCAAGTGTAATCTTCAGGTGGACTTTTCAATCAACATTGACTTTGTTCCAGTCACAGTCTCCAGTGCAACGTGAACGGAGTCAAGATTTATTTTGCGTCCAGTTTGTGTGCCAAATCTGTTCTGATAATGGTGAAGTTAGCTCAGATATCAATTTACGTACGGCATCTATCAAGAAATATGAAGCTCTTTGACTCCGTGCTTGTCACTTTCAACATCCTTACCTTTCTGACAGCTTTTACGTACACTGAGCCAGAAAAAACCCACCCTGAATAACTTTTGATCTAATGATCTTCACTTTCGAGGGGTTGACCTCAAATATGCCAATGCTGGTCATTTTACAATTATTAAACAATAAATAGTTATTAAATTTCTTATGCAATTTAATCAAATTTTTTGATTGGGAAGCGACACATTGATGGTCCCCTAACCGCAAGTTGTGCGCTCTTAATTTAGACTATTATAAAGCCCATCATACATTGATAAAAAATGCAAACAATTGATGTCACACACTTCACCTGTATTTTATTGACAAAGATAATATAAATATTTTATACAGAAAAAATGCAGTCGTCAAATGCACTTCGGAATGGAAAAATACCTTATAAAACAACTTTGTGGCGTCTCTTATTTTGAAATTCTTATGAAACTAAGCGTCCGCGATTTTTTATTACTTGTTAAATTGTAGTTGTAATTCATTTACGTCTCACTAGATCTACACTATTGGCAACGGTCTGGAAGCATCCCTGAGGATGATCCGTAGACATGCCATCACAATTTTGATCCTCTGCAGAGGGGATGGCACCCCCGCTTTAGTCCGACGACCTGCACGCGAAACAGAGCACTTTACGGTAGAACAGTTTAACGAGGACCAATACCGCACACCCTCGGTCCCTACGCAGACTGATCCAAGTGGTCACCCACCCGCACACTGACCGCGGTGATCTGGTGGGAACCGTGTTTTAACGATCAGTCCACTGCGGGACTTACTTGTTAAATAAATTGATTTGTGTGACGATGATGTTATTTGATGCACGTTTAGTCAGTGCCTCGATTTAATCAGAAAAAACCTTTTAACTTGTTTAACATTAATAATTGTCCTTTAAGCTAATTTCAATATATGTATAAATAAAATTAAAATTCCAAAGAACAAACAAAATATGGAAATCTTTTGCTTCTTATTAAATTCTTTTAATGAAAATTTACTTTAACCAAAATATGTTTTAAAAAAGTTAAAAGTATGATTTGAAATATTAAAAAATAAAGAGAAGAAATGCAATTAAGGTGTTTGAATATATCAAGGCAAGTTTAAAACTTGCTGTAATTTAATTTCACTAACGAAAACAATTCCTGTGAAACATCAAGTTTTTATCTACTTCTAATATGGGTTCTTTGTAAATAGATAAAATTAAAAAAAAGAAAGAATAAAAAGACGTAAAAGATGCTTACTGGATTTAGAAATCTTCCTTCAAGTTAATTTTTCGTTCTACTTTGTTTATTTATCAAGACGTGAAAAAAATTTCGAATTACTTATATGTATGACCAATGTTAAATCGTACGAAAACATATTAAGATTTTAAAGTTTGATATTGTATTTTTGACGTTAATCTGAATTATACTGTTTTAAGAGTGTAGTGGCATTTTCGTGTTCCATTTGTATTCTATTTCGTATTTATCTAAGCCAGAATTTACCCCTGTTAAAAATGTCCTTTAAAAAAAGTTCTACTTGAAAGTGGTTTTTAATTTTTCCAATGGTCTCGAGTTTTTGCCTTATGCAAATGATTATTTACACAGACGATTATTTTGTAACTCATTTTATTACTTTCGACTTGTAATTTCGCAAAGACTAATGCAAAATAAAAAAAATGTTTCCTAATATCTTGAAGAGATCTAGCTTGACCTCGTTTGAATGTTTGACGTGTTCTTTTGAGCTGCTTTGTTTACTTTTCAAAATAATATTTTTAAGTTAATTTCAGTCTAAATTAGTTTTGAATTGTTTTTAAGCCCCTTTCTACAGCTTTACAAACGTGCGTGAAGTGATTTTGGTTTTTCTTTGACTTTAGTACTTCAATTTGCAAATGCGCCAATCCAACATGGCGTCTTTCTTGCATTAGTGAAACGAAGCACTTACGATTTGACATTTCTTGGGGAAACTGGGGAGCAGGATGGCAGACTGTGAGGATGATGCATTTTACTCCTCTCTTGAAACGTACTCAAATATTGTAGAAAACGCCCTTATTTCTAAATGCAATATGAATCAACAAATGCGTGAAGATGCTAGGAAAGCGTTGGGTGAGTTGAAATTTCTTGTTACAAGGCAATTTGAGAAAATAAAGTCTGTTGTTTATCGTGAGGTTTGCAAAGAAAATGTTGCGAGTTACGTTCAAAAAAAATTATATAGCGAAGTCGTGGCGTCGTCATCTGTTGTTAGTAAACAGAGTAAGGGGAATTCATCAAATTGTGCTCTTTTAATATCGGCTGAAAATTATAAGTCGGAGGACGTTAAGAAACTTTTCAAAGCACAGATTGACCCTAAAAAAGATAAAATAGGAATTAAGCAAGTTAAAAGTGTTTCTGAAGATAAAATTTTAGTTAATTGTGCTTCTGAAGCTGACAGAAATAAATTATTAACGAGCATTGAAACAAATTCGGAAATTTTGAAGCCAACTTTTCCTAAGCGAAAGAAACCTACGTTGTTAATTAAAAATGTACCAAATGATATAGAAAATTCACAAATATTAGACATTATTCGTGAGCAGAACCCAGAAGTTTTTGATTCTGATGAACATTGGAACGAGTCAAGGATTCGTTTTGTTTTGAAAAAATTCCAACATGTTCGATCTGTTGTTGTGGAGGTGCATCCAAAAGCTCGGAAAAATATTATTACCTTGGGATCTTTGAAAATTATGTGGAACATGTGTAGTGTTGAAGATTTCGTAGCTATAAATAGGTGTTTTTCTTGCCTCGGCTATAATCATAGATCTATGGAATGCAGAAATAAGTTGTCTTGTTATTTTTGTTCCGGAGAGCATAGAAGTTCGGAGTGTCATAATTGTGAAAATCAAGTTTGCGTAAACTGTATTAGATACAATAAAAAATTGAAAAGTGGAAGTAAAAAAGTGGATGTTAGACATAAACCTTTTTCTCAAAGCTGCTCTTGTCATATTTTTATGAGGGATCAAATGACTGCTCGAATTGATTATGATGGCTAAGGTCTCTAAGAATCACATCAGTTTTGTACAATTAAACTTGCATAAGTCAAAGAAAGCTACTCAGCAGCTTATTTTAAATCTTGAATGTGATGATGTTGATGTTGCCCTTGTTCAGGAGCCCTACTGTCTTAATGGCAAATTACTTGGCTTTCCAAATACTTACAGAATTTTTTCTGATGAAAAATCAGACGTTATTAAGGCGGCTATCATTGTTCGTAATAGAGCGATAACTGTTTTTTCTGTTTCAGAAAATTTTGATTATAATGCTGCACTAATTGATGTTTCGTATAGAGGACACAATTTTACTCTTTTCTCTTATTATTTCCAGCCTTCCGTTAATATTGATTTAGATCTTAGGAAGATAGAGCATATTTTTTCGAGTAAAAGTCTAAAGAGACTTATTTGGTGTATGGATGCCAACAGCAAATCTGAAGTCTGGTTTAGCCCTATTACTGACTCCAGAGGTATTAGGTTGAGCGAATTCTTTAGTGTTTGGAATTTGTTTTCGATAAATGAAGACTACGGACCTACATTTAGTTCGATTCAGGGAACAAGTTATATTGATGTTACCGTTGTCGGAATGGAACTTCTTCAGCTGGTTGAGAAATGGTATATTCCTGAGTATGATTCCCTGTCTGATCATAAAATGATTTCTTTTGAAATGAAAATCTCAAGAGCTAACTGTGATTTTACCATTTCTGAAACGAAAAACCTCTTTAATATTAAAAAAGCAAACTGGGAACTTTTCCATCTTCTCTGTTCTGATTCCATATCTAATATTTTGAATTCCATTGAAAATTGTGAACGACCAGATATGTTGGAGGTATGCGTTCAAAATTTACAAAATTTAATTATTTATGCGGCAGAAAAATCTATTCCTTTGAAAAGGAGTGGATCGCATCAAGTTCCTTGGTGGTCGGTAGAAATTTCTTGTATGCGGAAAAAATTAAATGCTGCTAGAAGAAGATATCAAAGGACTAGAAATCTCGTTTTAAGGGAGATTTATAGAAGCAGTTATCTTCGTATTAGGTCTGAGTATAACTTAAAACTTGAGGAAAGCAAACTAAATTCTTGGAAGGATTTTCTTGGAGATATTACTGTGCAAAATGTGTGGAATAAAATTTATACTTATGGAGTTAAGACCAACTTTGCTAAAAGGCTTGAAATCTCGGGTATTGAAGATTCCCCTGGTCATTTCACCTCTTCTTTTGAAGATACGATTGATGCTATATTGAAGAAAGCGTTTCCTCGTGATTCTGAAATGCAGGACCATTTCAGTCATAAGCTCTTACGTGACGAGGCTGAATTGATTTATGACGCTAAAGATGATGTTCCCTTTTCTAGTGCGGAGGTTGATTGCGTAGTCAAAAATTTAAAGGTGAACAAAACTCCAGGATACGATAGAATAACGAATGAACTAATTAAAAATTTGCATGTTAGTTGTCCTTCTGTACTGATAACCTTGTTTAATGTTTGTTTAAATCTTAGTATTTTTCCGAAGATCTGGAAAAGAGCAAAAGTTGTACCGATTCCTAAAAATTCTGAGTTATCAAGGTCACATATTGATAACATTCGATGTATAAGTCTACTTCCTTGTTTAGGTAAATGTCTTGAAAAACTCTTCATAAATAGACTCAACTTTCATCTACGTCAATCAAGCCTCTTAAGTAAGGATCAGTATGGTTTTACACCTCAGAGGTCAGCTGAAGATGCTTTGATCCGGCTTTGTAATCTAGTTAGACAGGGTAAACATAAAAATTTTGTCACTTGTCTTATTTCCTTAGACATTAGAGGAGCTTTCGATAATGCTTGGTGGCCTGGAATTCTGCACTTGCTAAGACATCTCAAAGTTCCTAAGAATATTTTTTACTTAATAAAGAGTTTCTTGCACGGTCGATCTGCTGATCTTACTCTGGGCAATATCACAAAAAACTTTGTTTTGGAAAAGGGTTGTCCTCAGGGGTCCGTTACGGGACCTTTTATTTGGAACCTTATTATGAATGACTTGCTCTGTGGTTTATCAGAATTTCAAAATAGTTATAAAATTGCATTCGCTGATGATCTACTTATTGTTGTTCAGTGCAAGAACTTTAATGATGCTTGTGTTCTTTCTCAGAATATCTTGGATTACGTTTTTGAATGGTCGAAACTTTATAAGCTGGAATTCAATCCTTTGAAATCTAAAGTTATGATGATACATAAAAAGTCGATGCCGACTGATGTTATTCAGTTAACTCTTGGGAATGAACCTATTGAAGAAGTAAAGCAGATAAAGTATTTGGGAGTTATTGTTGATAATAAACTGCAGTTTAAGCAGCATTTATCTTATGTTTCCAGTAAAAGTGAAAAACTTCTTCTTGCTTTATTGCGAATTTCAAAAATACTTATGGGGTTAAAACAGATGTTCTTAAATTAATATATAATCAAGGTATTGTACCACTTATTTCATATGCTTCAGGATCTTGGGGAAACTCTTTGAGAAAGAAGATTAATATTAGAATCCTTAGAAGAACTCAAAGAAGAATTCTTCTACGCATTATTCGGGGCTATAGAACTATTAGTTATGATGCGGTCTTTGTTATCTCTGGTCTTCCACCTATTGATTTAATTATCATAAATAATCTTGAATTAAAGGAGAAGATAAAAGACAACGATTGTCTAACCCTGGACGGGAAGCTTCCTATTTCATGTTTGCCCCACCCAGCATGTAGGAAACCTGTTATAATTATTCCTTATGTAAATAATGCTTTTCAGGCATATAAAACTATCTGTTTTACGGATGGTAGTAAACTTGATGGAAGGGTTGGTCTTGCTTTTGTAATTTATGAAAATGGAACAGAGAAGGTTACTGCCAAGCACCGACTACTTAATGAATGTTCTGTTTTCCAGGCTGAACTTTTGTGTATAAACCTGGTTGTTAAGTGGATACAAAATTCTTTTAGTGAAAACAAAATTTCTAAATACCTCATTTGTACAGATTCTCTTTCTTCACTTTTTCTTTTGCGTGACACGACTTCTACTGAGAAGCTTGTGGTGGAAATTCACTCGATTTTGAACGCTCTTGAAAACGTAACTATTCATTTTTCTTATGTTCGTGGCCATAGCGGTATTTTGGGCAATGAAAGAGCAGACCAATTGGCTAAGGAAGCTACGTGTGGTGAAATAGACTTAAGGGTGTCTGTTCCAGCTACTCACTGGAAGCGCATCGCTAGAGATAAAATCATTGCGGACTGGAATGCTGAATTTCTTTCTTCGCCTCGGTCGCTTTGGACGAAAAGGTTCTTTCCATCCATTTTTCACCGTTTGCAATGTAAATTCTTTGCAACTGATTTTAAATTAACCCAAATTTTAACAAACCATGGAAATTTTAAGAGATATTTATTTCGTTTCCATCTGGAGACCAGTGGAATTTGTGCTTGTGGTGATGCTGATGAAGATGCTGAACATATTCTTCTTCATTGCGATTTGTATGCGAGTGCCCGAATGAAATTAAAGACTGATTTGAGGCGTCTTTCTATTTGTTGGCCTCCTGTCTTATCAGAACTGGTCAAAAGTATTGAAAGTCTTGCTGCCTTGCGGAATTTTGTTTTTAATTTAAATTTGTAAATTTTTCTTCTTTTGTTTTCTACTTACAACTGTAAGCCTCATGTTATACTTTGTGGTGCATGAGGAGTTTTAAGTCGTTTTATAATAAAAAAAATAATATCTTGAATAATTTTTGAGTTTTATTATTATTTTCTAAAATTTCACTTTTTCAAATTAAAAAAATATATATATTTTGACAGGTCGATTATTAGCATTTTACCAACTGATTTCACGGTGTAATACACAATATAAAGTGTTATTGAAAAAAGAGGATTTAGGCACTAATAGGGTAGAGAGATTCGAATTTCGTGTCGAATGTTTTAGAAAGTTCCCGCTTGGAGGTAAGATCGATAGAACCGCCATTTCAATCTTCTCTCGGATGTTGGTATTTTGGTGGGCGAGACGTTATGGCGGCACCTCTTCTTCAACTAATTCTACACTTAGAAGAAGTAAGCATTCCAACAAACTCATAATTAAATTATTACCTTTCCGTCAGTTATGTCATGCCGCATAATTTTTTATTATTGTTGGAAAAACCTTAAGTTACTATAATTTTTTTAAGTCTGACATTTTCATTTAGATCTAGAAAATTGATACCATATTAATGCTTTAATGTGTGCTCAAGTCTATTATCTTAGTTTTTATTTATTTACTAATTGAGAGTTTTAGTTTCCTAAACACATGAATTTTCCCCCCTGTTTGTTGACTTATATTTCATTGTTTGTAAATTTTAATTTTCACTTGCACTAAAAAAAAAAAAAAAACTAAATAAATTTAAAAAAAAACTGAATAAATAAATAAAAACTTTAGGAGTGATAAAAATTAAATTTAAAAATGAATATTTGTTTATTGATCGAATTAAAAAATTAGTTTTTGCGCGGAAGGGTTAATTTAATTAGCATGATTTACATTATTTTTCGCAATTGCAATGTACCCCATACCTATAGAAATTATTATTGGCATGCATATAAGTGATTCCATTTCAGGTCGGATCTTTTAAACTCCTTTTTTTTTTTTAATTTTTAATTTGGCAGCGAATTGAATGAAAATTATCAGAAATTTTTTTTTCCATCATTTAAATTATGGAAAAGTTGTAAACCGAAAAAAAACAGCCATTCGTGTAACGAAAACTAATTTAGAAACATGCGTCTTGTTATTAAAATTTAATAAAATCATATAAAATTTAAAATTGCTTAAATTTAAAATTGCTTGACATGCTAATTAAAGAGCTAAATAATCATTTAGCTCATCAATCATCAAATTTTCCTTTAGCTTATTTTAATTTTTTTTTTGATAAGCAGTTTTTATTAATTATATGTATTGTGGGAAGTATATTCAATCCTTTTCAATTAAGATGTTACATTTTTATTCTTTTTCAAAATTTTTCTTCTAATCTATTTATAAAATATTTTTTTACAAATATTAATAATTTTTTTTTAAATGTAAAAGCTTGATAAGAAATGAGTAATGACCGTTTTTGACATTTAAAATAAGTATTCATTGTTAGATAACCTATAATAATTGTACTATTGAATACCTGCAACAGACGTCGCGTGTGGGTTAGTAAAATTGATTCAACGTGATAATAAATTCAAGCCTTAAAGCTGTAACGTCAACACGTAATACACTAGTTACGTTGTCATTCGTTGTAAACACCCAATTAGGTACCTGCAAGTGACGTCACGCTTGGGTAAACTGTGGCATTTGTTTATGTCACGATTCAGCAGCCAATCAGGTTGGACACACACGCGTGACGTCGCTTGCTGGCATCTGTTTAAAAACTTGTTCCAACATGATAATAAACCGAAAATAATAGCTGTAACGTTAATAAGCCGTGTTTTCAGCGGTTATCTTCTCTAGCACCCAATCAACAACTAATTATCTTGATAATTTTTGGTCCCGCAGTCAGTGGCGGACTAAGGCTAAAGCGGGCCCTAGGCAACATTATAATTCCGGGTCTATTTTTCAGTCATGACACATACTTTGCGTTTTGTAGTTTGGTTTCAAAGCAAATAGTGTGTAGTTCTATTTAATTATCGGATTCCAAGAAAAAAAAGGAAAGAGATAATATACATGTACAAAAAATAAATGAACATGATTTATGAAAACAAACAAACATAAACATAATTTATTAAAACAAACAATAATACTTAAACAAATATACCCAGATTGATTAGTTACATTGCCTTTTTTCTCACTTTTAACTCTGCAAACTCGTCAATTAGTTTGTCATAATTAATAGAGTTATTTAATAACTCTTTTTCTATATAAAGTAATGATAAACTATTTAATTTTTGTTGGCCTAATGTGGATCTTAAAAAATATTTTATTCTATCAATTACTGAGAATGATCTTTCACCACTTGCATTGCTTATTGGAAGGGTTAAATAAATTCTCAGAATTATGTTTAAATTAGCGAATGTTGCAATAATATTATTTTCTTGAATAAATGACCAAATGGATACAGGCGAAATATTATTTTATTTACTTATAAAGGTCTTAAATTGTAATACTTCATTTTTCAGTTCTGTTATGTTTAAATCTTGTTCATAAAATTTTAATTCCTCTATTGAAGAATCACAAACATCACTATCATGAAACATTGTTATGAATTTATTGTTAATAGTTCTATATCCCTCAGATCTTTTTTTAATGTTGCTAATTAAAGAATCGTATGCAACAAAAAAAAATATATATATATAAACTTTAAAATGTTCCTTGCCACTGAATCTTTTTTCATGTTCTGGAATTTCATCATTTTTTGCTTCTTTTTCTAAATTGTCAAAATCATCTCTAACAGTTTGTATGAAATCTATCAATGGGTAATCATATATTAAAACTGCTGTATTTAAGGATTCGTCTTTTTGTTGAAGAGTCTTGTTCGAAGCATCTATTCTCTCTAAAATCTTTTCCCATGTAGTAAGTAACAGTACATACTCAAATGTATCAAGTTTTTATGTAAATCGGCAGCTTCGGACCTTGTTAATTGTTTTTCATCTTTTTTTGAGGAAAAATGGCATAAACAATGTTTAATTTCTTCATAATTTTCATTTAAGAATTTCACAACATTGGAACAAGCAGACCACCTGGTGTCACAAATAGGTTTAATATTCAAGTGTTTGCTCTTACAAAATTTTTGGAATGCATTCCACCTATGTGTAGAACTTGAAAAAAATACGTAAAATTTGGCTTCCTTTATTTCGTTCACTATTGTGAGTTGTAAATCTTTCGTCCACACTTGTCGTCTTTATCAATCAACGATTCGGCATAATTTGAATACGTTTCAGCAATAATTATGAATATCACGTTTTTCTGTTAAATAAGAATAAAAATTAATTATAAAATTAAAAACCTAATTTTCGGGCCCCAAACATTACGGGCCCTCGGCACGTGCCTAGGCCTTAGTCCGCCCCTGCCCGCAGTGGTTCTCAGTAGAACACCGCAGTCAAGCATCACTGGGTGACCGTTTTGATCAGCCTGCGTAGAGAGCGAGGGTGTGCGGTCCTCGTTAAACTGTTCTACCGTAAAGTGCTCGGCTTCGCGCGCAGGTCGTCGGGCTAGCAAAGCAGGGAAACCATTTGCACAGGATCATCCCCAGGGACCGTCGCCAATTAGTGCAGCTCTATAAATAAAGTACCTACCTAATTATTTTTCGAAATATTAGTTTTAGTAACCTATTGACAAAATATATCGCTTAACAGAAGCAACTTAGTAATCTTTCACTAATTATTGATTTTTTTTCTCCACAAGATATATTTGATGTCGGCAAAATATATTGCATTTAATGTTATATGCATCCAACCAAAATTATTGGTTTGACGCATATAGCATTAATCTTTGAGTAATTATTGATTATTGTAAATAGCTATTTCAATGACTCTAGCTGAACGCCGTAAATTACTAATAAATTTACCAAATAACGCGTTTTTTCTTTTTTTTTTTTTCTTCCTAAATCTTTTTTTCGCTGGTAAAATTACCTTAAAAATGAAATTCTGTTTTTAATGTTATTTTATTTTTACATTTTTTGTCGTATCTCTTGGAAGTTATATGAATCAAAATTATTTTGATATGTATAGTTACATATAACATTTATTCACTTAAAGATATTTTTCGGGAAAAGTTATTTTCATTTTTTAAAATTTTTTTTATTATTTAATATGTTAAGGACAACACTGTCAAAACCTCATGTTAAATGAAGTTATTACAAATAAAGAAAATTAAAACCAGTCGGCCGAATAGTTCAGAGAAAATGTTTTGACAATTTTAATAAAATGTCATGTTTTTTAATTTTCTTTTTCCTAGAAATATTTCACCAATTTACGTATTAAAATATTTTTATATGTACAGTTACATATAACATTTATTCACTTAAAGATATTTTTCGGGAAAAGTTATTTTAATTTTTTAAAAATTTTTTTATTATTTAATATGTTAAGGACAACACTGTCAAAACCTCTTGTTAAATGAAGTTATTACAAATACAGAAAATTAAAACCAGTCGGCCGAATAGTTCAGAGAAAATGTGAAAATGTTTTGACAATTTTAATAAAATGTCATGTTTTTTAATTTTTTTTCCCTGGAAATATTTCACCAATTTACGTATTAAAATATTTTTATATGTACAGTTACATATAACATTTATTCACTTAAAGATATTTTTCGGGAAAAGTTATTTTCATTTTTTAAAAAATTTTTATTATTTAATATGTTAAGGACAACACTGTCAAAACCTTATGTTAAATGAAGTTATTACAAATACAGAAAATTAAAACCAGTCGGCCGAATAGTTCAGAGAAAATGTAAAAATGTTTTGACAATTTTAATAAAATGTCATGTTTTTTAATTTTCTTTTTCCTAGAAATATTTCACCAATTTACGTATTAAAATATTTTTATATGTACAGTTACAGATAACATTTATTCACTTAAAGATATTTTTCGGGAAAAGTTATTTTCATTTTTTAAAAATTTTTTTATTATTTAATATGTTAAGGACAACACTGTCAAAACCTCATGTTAAATGAAGTTATTACAAATACAGAAAATTAAAACCAGTCGGCCGAATAGTTCAGAGAAAATGTGAAAATGTTTTGACAATTTAAATAAAATGTCATGTTTTTTAATTTTCTTTTTCCTAGAAATATTTCACCAATTTACGTATTAAAATATTTTTATATGTACAGTTACATATAACATTTATTCACTTAAAGATATTTTTCGGGAAAAGTTATTTTCATTTTTTAAAAAATTTTTATTATTTAATATGTTAAGGACAACACTGTCAAAACCTCATGTTAAATGAAGTTATTACAAATACAGAAAATTAAAACCAGTCGGCCGAATAGTTCAGAGAAAATGTAAAAATTTTTTGACAATTTTAATAAAATGTCATGTTTTTTAATTTTCTTTTTCCTAGAAATATTTCACCAATTTACGTATTAAAATATTTTTATATGTACAGTTACATATAACATTTATTCACTTAAAGATATTTTTCGGGAAAAGTTATTTTCATTTTTTAAAATTTTTTTTATTATTTAATATGTTAAGGACAACACTGTCAAAACCTCTTGTTAAATGAAGTTATTACAAATACAGAAAATTAAAACCAGTCGGCCGAATAGTTCAGAGAAAATGTGAAAATGTTTTGACAATTTTAATAAAATGTCATGTTTTTTAATTTTTTTTCCCTGGAAATATTTCACCAATTTACGTATTAAAATATTTTTATATGTACAGTTACATATAACATTTATTCACTTAAAGATATTTTTTGGGAAAAGTTATTTTCATTTTTTAAAAAATTTTTATTATTTAATATGTTAAGGACAACTCTGTCAAAACCTCATGTTAAATGAAGTTATTACAAATACAGAAAATTAAAACCAGTCGGCCGAATAGTTCAGAGAAAATGTAAAAATGTTTTGACAATTTTAATAAAATGTCATGTTTTTTAATTTTCTTTTTCCTAGAAATATTTCACCAATTTACGTATTAAAATATTTTTATATGTACAGTTACATATAACATTTATTCACTTAAAGATATTTTTCGGGAAAAGTTATTTTCATTTTTTAAAAAATTTTTATTATTTAATATGTTAAGGACAACACTGTCAAAACCTCATGTTAAATGAAGTTATTACAAATACAGTAAATTAAAACTAATCGGCCGAATAGTTCAGAGAAAATGTAAAAATGTTTTGACAATTTTAATAAAATGTCATGTTTTTTAATTTTCTTTTTCCTAGAAATATTTCACCAATTTACGTATTAAAATATTTTTATATGTACAGTTACATATAACATTTATTCACTTAAAGATATTTTTCGGGAAAAGTTATTTTCATTTTTTAAAAATTTTTTTATTATTTAATATGTTAAGGACAACACTGTCAAAACCTCATGTTAAATGAAGTTATTACAAATACAGAAAATTAAAACCAGTCGGCCGAATAGTTCAGAGAAAATGTGAAAATGTTTTGACAATTTAAATAAAATGTCATGTTTTTTAATTTTCTTTTTCCTAGAAATATTTCACCAATTTACGTATTAAAATATTTTTATATGTACAGTTACATATAACATTTATTCACTTCAAGATATTTTTCGGGAAAAGTTATTTTCATTTTTTAAAAAATTTTTATTATTTAATATGTTAAGGACAACACTGTCAAAACCTCATGTTAAATGAAGTTATTACAAATACAGAAAATTAAAACCAGTCGGCCGAATAGTTCAGAGAAAATGTAAAAATGTTTTGACAATTTTAATAAAATGCCATGTTTTTTAATTTTCTTTTTCCTAGAAATATTTCACCAATTTACGTATTAAAATATTTTTATATGTACAGTTACATATAACATTTATTCACTTAAAGATATTTTTCGGGAAAAGTTATTTTCATTTTTTAAAAATTTTTTTATTATTTAATATGTTAAGGACAACACTGTCAAAACCTCTTGTTAAATGAAGTTATTACAAATACAGAAAATTAAAACCAGTCGGCCGAATAGTTCAGAGAAAATGTGAAAATGTTTTGACAATTTTAATAAAATGTCATGTTTTTTAATTTTTTTTCCCTGGAAATATTTCACCAATTTACGTATTAAAATATTTTTATATGTACAGTTACATATAACATTTATTCACTTAAAGATATTTTTGGGGAAAAGTTATTTTCATTTTTTAAAAAATTTTTATTATTTAATATGTTAAGGACAACACTGTCAAAACCTCATGTTAAATGAAGTTATTACAAATACAGAAAATTAAAACCAGTCGGCCGAATAGTTCAGAGAAAATGTAAAAATGTTTTGACAATTTTAATAAAATGTCATGTTTTTTAATTTTCTTTTTCTTAGAAATATTTTACCAATTTACGTATTAAAATATTTTTATATGTACAGTTACATATAACATTTATTCACTTAAAGATATTTTTCGGGAAAAGTTATTTTCATTTTTTAAAAAATTTTTATTATTTAATATGTTAAGGACAACACTGTCAAAACCTCATGTTAAATGAAGTTATTACAAATACAGAAAATTAAAACTAATCGGCCGAATAGTTCAGAGAAAATGTAAAAATGTTTTGACAATTTTAATAAAATGTCATGTTTTTTAATTTTCTTTTTCCTAGAAATACTTTACCAATTTATTTAAATTTTGGTTTTTTTGGTAGAAACTCAGTCTACATTTATTATACAACTTTTTAAAATGTTAAAAATATTATTTTTATTTTGTATTTGTACTATTTTTATTGAAATTACTTTAAATGTCTGGTGTAATTTAACTGTTTTAGTATGTTTGTTGAAAGTAAATTAACATTTTCTTTTAGAAATAGAATTAAGTTTAAAATGATGAACTACTTCAATATTGTGCAAATAAAATTTAATGGAATGTAAAATTATAAATCTGATTATGGAAACAATGACATATGTTTTATAGAATCATTTCTATCATTCTTATTCTAGTGTTTTTTTTTTTTTTTTCTAATTTTGTTTTAAAATAAAATTAAAATTGTTTTAGATAACAATATTTTCCTTTTTATAGTTGTGAAGTTTTGTGGGTTTGTAAATTAAGTGACATTTTAAATCTAATTTCCATTTCCAAAAATTTTTTTAATGTAAAAAAAGCTTTCTGAAAATTTGCAGTAATACTTTTAATTTTTTATGAATCGAGAAAATTTTTGGAAATTAGAATTGCCTACTGTGAAATAACTATTGATCTTTCTTCAACATATTTAATTTTTGACTTAAACTTTCCTGCTATATAAAGTATATATAGTGTAGTGTTTCACAATTAATAACTTCAAATATTTATGTAAAATTCTTGAGAAATTGCATTTAAAAAAAAGTGTACACTTTAGGAGTCGTAAATTTATATTCAAGTGAAGTAAAAACAAAACCTATATCAAAATTGAAACATCTTAACCTGTTTGATTGCTGGAAAAAACACAGATGAGTGAAATGGCGATTATTAGAATCACCACCAAGTTATAGTTTGTCTAGAATAAGAACTCTCCTAGCCATTCATCTATACTCGTGGTGGTGACTATGGTAACGGGGTATAACTATTTCAAGTAGGGGTGTGGGGTCATTGTTTTGGGACAGGTCATGTGTTAGCCCTAGAGTGAAGAGAAGCTACCCTCTCTGAAATGAGCTATTCTTGTTTACATAGCAGCAGATGGCCTCAGACTTTGTGGGAGGGGGGGAGTTCATACCATAGACAAACTATATATCCTGCAATCAAACTGGTTTTGATGTTTTTCTTCCTTCCTTCCTCTATAGTGAGACAACAATTTAGTTTCATTATTACCTTAAATTAAATTCATTACCCCTGCAATGTTTCTAATATTTTTAACTTTCATTTGTGACAAGGTTATTATAATACACCATGTATATTTTTAATCCTCTAAGCTTTTTATTATTTGCAGGGAGTAATAACAACAATAGTGGGCGAGGATGGATGAAAAAGTATGTGATAGCGTGTCTTGTGTGTGGAGGTTTGTCCATCGCCCATGGCATAGTCTTTGTCATCATTTACCTTCTCCTCCGCTCCTACACTTCATCCCTACAATTCTTTGAGACAATACCCACCTATGTTCCAGGAATTGTGGTAAATATTTACTTACATTTTGATCATTTAATATAATGTTGCATTCAAGAATTTCAGATGGTGAAAACCCAAATTTTTTAAATTACATTTTAAAAAGTAAGTTGTATGGAAGTCCTATTTACAATATCAGTTTTCAAAAATTTATTACTGGAAAACAGTTAAGATCACTTTTTTAAGAAATAAATAAATAATTGCAACAAATTTATCTGGCGGCTAGCAATTATTTTTTATTCCTTTAGTTACCTGTCTTAATCTTTGACCTAAAAATTTTCCTACAGGTGGCGCTGTTAATTTCGCTTTTTTTTTTTTTTTGCTGTGTTTTGGCATATAAAAATTTCAATTTCCGATTACTACATGTGATTCTGGTAGGTGGATATTTTAAAAATAACATGAAAGGATTTTTTAAAAATTCAACAGTTTTAAAATTTGCAGCAATCTCTTTGAACATTTTTGAACTAAAACAGAAACTCTGGGAGGAAAAATGTATGCCCTGTCGCCTGATTTTGCTACAATAGTATATGTATATATTCTTTTTGTGTTAAAAATTTTTAAATATCATAACTCTTGCTTTTTTTGTATATTCCAATTTAATATAAATAATTTTAGGTTAAAGAAAATTGAATTGAGAGTATTTTTGACATACTCTTTTATTTTACGTAGAATTTTAAATTAAATGAAAGTGAATTATAAGTATTGCTGGAAGATATTTATAAGAGCTATAATTGTATGTTATAAATATTTTTCTTGTTTCTATTTTATACGCTCATTGTGATAATACTGCAGTGGTTTTACTACTCCTGTTTAAATTTTTAATGCTTTAGTTCTATAACAAATTTAAATGTAGAAAATAATGCTGGATGGAAAATAATAATTATAAAAAATATCTAAGAATTTCTAACCAATTTTTATTTATATTTGTAGAACTGATTGGGTTTTGTCTAACAATGAAATAAATGAAAAATTTATTTTACTTTGATTTGAATGGATATAAAAATCTGGAAATTCTGGACAGAAAATTCTGGAATATTTAAGAAACAAAATGCTTGTTCATAATTTTTTATTTATTTCTCTGATAATAATCAAACGTTTACTAATTTCAGAGTTTTTGAAAAAAAATGTGTGTGCTACTTATTTATTAATTTATGTTTACTTTGTTTTTAGTTCATTATAACTGGCCTCATTTTAACATGTTTTATCAAGCGAAGGAATCGATATGCATTTCTGGTAAGTTTTTTTTCTCCATTGATTTTCTTTTTTATTTATAAAATTTTTAAGTATTTCATTATTTATTTATGTACGTTACAATCAGTGGCGTGGTTATAATATATGTATGTTTGAGGTGGTTATAATACTGCAGTGGTTTTACTCTATAATATATGTATGTTTGAGGTGGTTATAATACTGCAGTGGTTTTACTCTATAATATATGTATGTTTGGGATGGTTATCTCCTCCTGATACACCTATCCTTACTTGTGATTGTCTTGGTTTTTCTTGATTTCCTCACTCAGGCAATTAAATAGTAATTGATAGTTTTATCTTTTTCAAGATAGTCAATGAACAACCGTGCATCTCCCCAAAATATTGAAGCCATAACTTTACACGCTAATTTTGAGTTTTTGGACGGCTTAAACCAACTGTTCCCCACTCAGTTGAAGATCTTTGTGACTCAGGTTGTTAGTAGTGGAACCATGCTTCAGCCATCGAGTCATATTGACACAAATAATCCTTTTTATATTACTTTAACAGTTCCAAACAATGTTCTGAATCGTCGACGCATTGTTCCTCTTGGTCCGGTATGAGTAAATGCAACATCCATTTCGAAACCATCTTGTGCAGGCTCTAACTTTCACGTAAAATTGTAAACACACTAACTTCTGATATCTTTAAGGTAGGGTGGACAAAGAGGGGGCGATCGCCTGGAGCATCAGGTAATCTCTTGGAGGTCTCAAAATGCAATTAAAGCCAAAAAAATATTTTTAGAATGCAATTTTTTTTCTTCAAATTTTAAGTAATTTATTTTAGAAGATTTATCATGCAAAAATTCAGCTGCATATGTATTATTTATTGCATGAAATATAATAAATAAATTTTAAGTTATTTACTAAATGCTTTAGAGAACTTAAATTTAAACTGAAATTTAAAATATACGTACAGGAATGAAAAAGTATTTATTAAATTTTTTTTGTTATTTAAATACATAAAACTGATTCGGGAAAAAAAATGTTTTGATGCTATGATTTAAAGTGTGATTAGAATATAGCAAGTAAGATTGATAACAAATTACACAAATATATACTAATTTATCTGAACCAAATTTTATTAGCAAATATCTTTTATTCCTACCTGATGTATCTTTAAAATAATATTTGATAGATTAAGAATTCATAAAGTTTATCTTCCTTACTTATTTTTATAAATAAACATTAGAGAAAGACTTATCTTAAAAAACTCATGAAAATTTTCATATTATCCATTACAAGGTGTAATTTTATTACATATCACAAGATATTTAAATTAAAAAAAATATTTTATTCAAACTCTATGTTGTAAATTTAATTAAAACATTGGGGGAAAAAAATAATAATCAATGTTTTACATAGAGTTGAAAACAGTATAATCTTAATAAATTTAACTCAGTCATATTTGATACTTTTTAAGCAATAAACTACCTCTTGTTTAATTTTATAAATAGTATTGTATTCTAAATGTTAAGTAGTGTTTTGCTCATAGTTTTCAAAATAATTCATTTGTACAAATTAAATTCTATAGTTCAGTATTTTTAAAATTTCACTAAAATATCAATTTTTAGAAAAATAATTTTTATAGTTTCTAATAAGAAGCAGAAAAAAAAAACTCATTCATTTTAAATAAAATAGTTTTAAATTTTTTTTTAAAAAAAGAAAATTAAGATATGAAATGTTTAGTTTAATTTTATCACTTATATTAAATTTATAGAATTAATAGAAAGAACAAATTTAAGAGATTTTGAACTCATTCCCTGTGCTCATTCATTTATTTTTTTTTTAATTCAGTTAAGTATACCATTGCCTTTGAAAAAAATTATTTTTTCTTAAAAAGCGCTTAATCTTCACTTAGCATAAAGTCTACTTTGTGACATTGCACAATATATACCTTTTTTATATCACTTTTTAATGCAACAACGTAGCTCCTCTACTAGGTATTTATAGTTTTTTGAAAATTTTTTTCTGGAATCGACATATTTTAAGTTTTAATATTTATTTTTTAAAATTAAGAATATATTATTTTCAGAACTATAAGCAAGATAAATGATGGTTACATGCTTTAAAAGGAAAATTATAAGAACCCTGATTTTGAATATTTACCCAAGGCAGAGGTAAATACCAATTTGTAAATACTCTGTCCACCGGGTATTTCCCAGACCTACATCTTTAGTCCTCAGAATAGATATCCCCCCTCCTGTTAAATTTAAGAAATGATTGAATGTTTCGATCTTTATTGTGTTGCAATATAGCTTGATTCTAGTTATTATTTATTTTAAATGCACTGTATTAACTTTAAAAATAATAGAGATATGCAATCAAACCAGTAAAAAAATGTGTATAATATCTTTGAGTTACTGTTATCTATCAGCAACTATATTTTCTCCCCTGCTCAATTTAAGAAATGATTGAATAAGTTGTCTTTTAGATTAAAATGGCTGGTGGCTGCTGCCTCGTTTGTGCCCTTCTCTGTGTCGTCATCACGGTGACGACGACCGTCGTTCACATGAATCGCCTTCAGACGCTGCACGAGTGTGTGTATACTCCTCAATCTAAGACGTGCATGTGTATTTCTGCAGTTGGAGATCACGATAACCAAGAAAGTGAGTTCTATTCGTTTAGAATTTTATTAAGCGTTGAAATTTATAAACTTGTTCTTGAATGGTCAATTACAACATTTCTTATTGGAAATTTTCACCTGAATCTTATGATAAATCAGGCATTGTCAGGCCAGTACTGTGCTGAACGGAAGCATGCATCATACACTATCAGACCAAAAGTATTTGGTCTCCCTGGAGGACAAAGTATACCCAGAAGGCAAAAGCCTTCTGGGTATACTTTGTCCTCCAGTTTTTGAATAGGACTTCCATCACAGTCAGTGCCTGGTATAATTCGTCCCCAAAGGTGTTCTACAAGGTTTAGATTGGGACTCTGTGAAGGCCAGTCCAGTTTTTGGACATCCATTTCGTCAAACCACGTCTGTGCAAGCTTCGATGTGTGAATGAGGCAGTTATCCCGCTGGAAGAGAAATGGGCTGAAATATTGCCATAGAGTGCAGCATTGTCCACATACACATCTCAGAGTTCCAACCACAGAAACTAACAGACACAGGTCAAACCCTAATCAACCGGGTGTCCAGATAGTGCTGAGGCTATTTCAATGCTCTCTTAGTCTTAATATCATTCTTTGTTTTCATCATTCAGACGACCTTAAATATATTAAAATTTGTATTGATTCAATGGATTTAAAAAAAAAAAAAACAAACTGCATGTTTCATGAAACTTAATTCAATAATACTGAAGTGATGCATTTTTCTATTACAGACAAGCAAAGGGAGAAGAATCTCTTTTTAACAAATATTACTAAAATAAAGTTTAAATGTTGAGTGATCATTTGCTTATTAAGTGGAGTAGTAAAATACTATAAAAACAAATTGAAAGTTCATTTTTGTTTTGTAAGGAAATTTAAGGAGGAAAAGTGGATACTCTCACTACTGCTATATATAATAACTCCCTTTATTAGGATAATGTCCCGACAAACTTGCATATGAATGAATGTCATCTCAATATATTCTCTGAAGCAATAAACCCCTGTAAAACTATTTTTTTTTCTTCCAAATTTCAGCATTATTTTCTCAATTTATTATTGGTTTTCAAATAATGTAGAAAATCTTATTTTATCATCTCTTGCCATTTTCTCAATCTTTTCTGACAAGTGAAGACTCACTGCCGACCACCCCAAGAGCTTTCCATTCTTAGAATTGCCTCTCTTAAGAAGATGTAACATTCCTATCTGATTTCATTTCCTTCATGTTGAAAGGTGATCATGAGTCACAAATGATTACAAGCATCACATTAACACCTGAAAGAGAATTTTTTTTCTGTAGAGGTGGAGCACCATTCACATACGAAAATCATTTTCTTGCTTTGGACACAATGCATACTTTGTTGGTGGACCTATCAATCATAAAATGAATAAACAAATAATATATTAGTGTATAATTTTGTATCCTGTTGGTGTTCTTATTTTCTAATGGCCCTTTCCTTCCTTGTTACAGCACACCGCTTTGTTTTTAATAGTACGCCAAATTGTGAAGTCGTTCATGGAAGTTTATATTCCTGTTTGCGTGTTCTCTTCAGTTTCTCTGTTTTAGGAATACTTTTGTGCATTTCTTGTTCTATGTTGCTATACCAACTTCTTAACCATGAAAAAAAACGACTCTATTGGGAACAGGTCAGTTGTCTTTTTAAGCTATTATTCCCACAGTTGATATTTTTCTTACATTAAACACCTAATATGTTATTTTACCCAGTTTATGCTTACATACTGGGTTTATGTTACTAGTATTGACTGCATATTTGTAAATGCAAAAGTATATTTTATGATTTTTTTAAATTAACATATTTATTTCTTAGCTCTATCAAATACAATACAAGATTTGTAAAACCCAATTTTAAAAACTGTAATTCTCCATAAACCGAATTGACTTTACTATATCTCTAAAGCAAACCAAAATTGATAAATGTGTTGGATTTATTTATTATGTTCCTTGATCAATTTCAAATTTTCTTTTTAAATAATAAATACTAATGTTTATATTTTTTGGTTTTAAAGGAATTGTATTTAAAAATTGTTCTAAAACATCAATATTGATCTGCTCCAGATGTATATATTGCAATGCACAGTAGGTAAATTGAATGATAAGTGAAATGATCTGGTGTTTCGTAAATTTTGTGATAAACTTCTAGGCCAAATAAGGCACATCACAAGGAAATGAAAAGGGCAGGTATGCATAATCTATACCAATGCACCGACACCATTCACCGAAAAATTTATAACTATCACGGGAATTTTTTAAGTATTATTCATTATTAAAAATATATATATTTATTGAATGTTTGCATCTTAGCTAAGTTTGCATCTTGCATCTTAACATTGAATGTTTGCAACTTAGAATTTAGATATGCAAACAAAGTCACATATAAAGTAAAACAAGATAAGTCAATAACTAGTTTCATATCATCCAAAAACTGCTAAATTGAGCAAAATATAAACTGGTTACTAATACAGAATTTTATACAAATTAAAACTGTAAAGACTGAAGGGGCTACATCCCAGATTGTTTGTATGTAGATGAATTTCTTATCCAAAATCTTAAAATATAATTAATTTAATAGAAACCTATTTCAGACTTGATTGTATAAATTCTATTCAATTTATATAACAATAAAGTTTGATTTGATTGTACTCACATATTAGATAATTTAGTTTTCTTTCTTCTTTAAATAATAATTGTGCATATGTTGAAATAATTTTATTTTTAAATGAAACTGGGGTACTTACTTGGATTATGGGATATCTACCTAATTGAAATAAAAAGAGCCACTCTGGTCCCTCCCATCATTAGGTTCTCTCTCTATATATATTTCTATAAGGCTAACACATAAAAGATTAAAGAGGGTGCAATTTGAAATAAACACATTTTATGTAGCACTAAAAATATTTTTAAATACTATATACATTAGCAAAATGTAAAATAATTTTTAAAGACTTTACATGATAAATAGTTGTTGAGAAAGAACTCTTTTTTTTTATTACATTAGAATCAAGAATCAAAAAAAATCAAGAAATTTTCTGGTTCGATTTCAGAGGGAGGTAAATGAAGCCTGGAATTGAGAATATCTTTCAGCAGAGTTGTGTGTACATAAGAGAGCAATAATCCTTCCCATCCAGCTCCGCAAATATTTCATCCAACAATGTAAAATGATTCATAAGCTATGGACTGAAAGTGCTCTTCAATGAATTATGAAAGCATTGAATCCAACCATGCCAAAACCAGGCATAATTCATGCCAAAAATAAATAATTATTATTTCAAAGAAGGAAAGCACTTTTTAAGACACCCAATAAAAAAAGCTCCTTTAAGGGCTTTTAAAAAACGAAAATAAGCACTTTTTAAAAAACGCTACTCACCGTCTTAAATAAGCACTGAAATTGGATCAAATTATAAATAGTCTGAAATACTCAACACTATTATTTTTTGTCTGAAATACTCAACACGTTATTTTTTGAATTACAGAGCAACAAAAAAAAACAAGAGGGGCCAAAGTGGTCCATCAGTTAAGTGCTTAAAACTTTTTTTAAAAAATAAATTAGCAATTTTTTTATTAAATTTCCTCAAAATGGGTTGACAACAAAAGGACTCAAACTAATTAGGTCGATAAATTGCTTGCTGAAAATTTTTTATTTGATATTTTTTGTTTACAGAAAGTTTTTCATTTTGACTAAGTCTGGTCAGGCGTAAGTGGTAGCATAGGTAGAAGGAAAGAAAACAACATAATGATTCATTTGAAATATTTATTGAAAATGATAAATACAAATGGTGTAACAGATGCTCAAAGTTTGCACCATCAGGTGCCAAACATGTCTAACACCCACCTAGCTTTGATTGCCAGACACACGAAAAGTTTATTGGATTGTAGAAGCTGCACAGTTATTTGTCACAACATTCATTTTAGACCAAATAGTGTGATGCACTTCACTTTTAATGTTTTCACAGAAAGAATCGATTAATACAGTGAGCGTGGATGTCTGGCCCACCATACCCTGTCCATCAATATTGATGATGTTCAAATGGTTACCCAATTTTATTAGCTATTATAAAAGATAAGTTTCTAAATCAAATGACCACTGCTTTTATTTATTCACCTTTAATTGCTTAATCCTAAAAAACTAAGACTTCATTTGATATTAGTATGATTTTTCCTAAAAATGGTCTAAAAATTATAATTGTATAAATATTTCCATTTTATTCTCAAAGTTTAAAATAAAATAGTACAGTAATAATAACATTGTCATATATCCGACAAACTGAGACTACAAAACTGTAAATTTAGTTTTATTTAGTTATTATTTTCCCTAAATAATATAAAATTTTATAAATAAATGTCTAAATCCAAATTATTTTCTAAATAGCAAAGAGAAAAAGCCAATTTTCTGGTAATAAATTTTATGTATTGAGATTAAATTTATTGATAGATAACTTGATTTTCTATCCAAAAAATTATACATTACATATAACTACTAATTAAAGTTAGCAATTAAATTCGCTTTTAAAATAAATTAAAGAGTGTTTTATTTATTGAAAATCATTCAGTCACGTTCATTTATTTTTAGTTAGTTATTTTTCCTAAATAATAAATATCTAACTAATAATGTATATAAAAAATACAAAATAAAAAATAATTGTTACTAAATAATTTCCTAAATTATAAAATAATTTTTTTTTCTGCTTATAGATTTTATGTGCATTAGGAAATATTTTAAAAGATAATTTAATTCTTTGATCCAAAAAACTATTCATTATATAAGTACAAAATGACAGTTTCTAATTAAATTCACTTCGAAATTATTAAAAGTATTTTATCTAATGCATTAAAACAAAGTTTAATGCTTGTGAAGTATAAAAGGTCTTCTTTTTATAAATTTTTCTCTGCTTCTAAAAAGTACAGCAGTATGTGACCATTTTTTATTGAATGATATACGTAGTTTCAAGCACAACTCAGCAATCCACTTCCATAATATAAGGCTAGAGAAAATGCCATCCTTTTAATACTTGACAATGTTATTTGCAGCGATAAAAAATAGGACTAGCTTTCTCTACATGAATTACTCATCTAAACTTAACACGCATCAAAAATCGTGGAGAGAAGGCGAAAAATAAGATATTAACTCGTCTCTTAGGACACGTAATTTTCAAACACGGGGGAAAAAACGCAACAGCAGCTTACGCATGGATGAGCTTATATTCGGAAATGTGAGATAATTTTACTCCTCTAATGAAAATTTTATTCATAATTTCTAAAATTAATTAAAGCATTATTACACTGTCTAGCTTCAACAAATCCTCAGACCGGGCAAGGTTGACTCAGCCTTTCATCCCTTCAGTGAGTCGATAAATGAGTACCAAGCATGCTTGGGAACTAAACACTGGGGGTTTCGCGTTTGGCTGACCGCATAACCGAAACATGCACCCCAGAGTCCAAGGTCAAGAAAACTGAGATGGGCACTGTAGGCCTTGGCCCTCTATGGGCTGTCGCGCCGCTGAGTTTAGTTTAGTTCTAGCTTCAACAACACTACCAAGTTAAGTTGACACAAAGTCTAGAAAACTTACTTTGTTTTGGGAACATCTATAAGACTTTAATTATTTTAATTTCTTACAGCTTGAGCTGAGACGGAGATTTCTTTATCAACGTCACTCTCATCACAGTGTTTGTGGATGTTACGACGAGTTATATCCATGGCACATTTGGGACATGATTGATTACAGACTTCTGGCATCTCATAATAATATGGCAAGTATAGGCAACGAAGAAGAGCAGTGTTCTCCTACTAACTCTGCCTTCAGGGATCAAGCATCCAGATCGGGAAATCGCCCATCTGGCTGGAATTGGCTTCCGTGGCAAAGGCAAATGACGGAAAGAACTCCAAATGAAATTGAGGATACATCCACTCAAGCTAACTTCATGCAACGATTGATGTCTCGGGAATCTTGGAATCAGCATCATACGAGTGCCAGCAATGAGGATGTAGATTCTCTTCCCTGGCGGAGTGAATGCATTCACATTTTCCGCTCCCGGAACACGAGTTGCTTTCCTCCATCATCTCACTTTGGAATTCGCCCTAGAAATTCACTGTATGGGCGGCCACAAGTCAGTCATCGAAGAACCCGGTCCAATGACGGAATATTCCATCATTTGCATTTGAATTCCAGTCCGCGTTATGCCCAGCCTTACTCCTTAGTGGACCCATGCAACTTTTCAGGATATGAAGTACCACGTTATATGTGGGGACCACCGCCTCCCTATTCTCAACCACGTTCAACTGAAAACATAGTGCTCTATGATGAAAATCAGTGCAGAAGATCTGGTATCGAGCAGCTGAGGAGCATATCTCACTGCGACCCGGTTCTCACTGGTTTAGAATTGGAGCAAGTAGGCAATGGATCGATGTCTTCGAAGATGAGTACGCCTTTATCCGAAAGACGTTTTGTGTGCCATAATTTCACTTCGGATGGCATCACTTTAACTATTGGTGGAAATTATACCAATATGTGTTCGCAGAATACTGTAACTAGAGAACATAAGAATGAAGAAACCTGTATAGTTGAAGTGCATGTGCCATATTTACTTCAAAAGAAAGATGTATTTTTCAACACATTACCTGCGAGAAACTGTAAGAAAAAAAATATTAATCCATTTAAATCACTTTCAAATATACCATTAGGACTGTCGCGAAAAATTAATGTCCAGAAAAGTGAAAAGTCTGACCCAGGTCAACTCTCTGTGATCAAAGCTGCATGTGATCTCCAAGAAAATACTGTATCACTTTACCAAGGTACAAATGTCAATAGTGTGGAAATCAATCGCTCTAGTGGATTGAGAAGTTTATCCACCCACCTGTTCTGTGATGAACCCATCTTGAACAATTTGACTGTAGACATGGATGCTACACCCAGTTACCAACCCACCCTGGTGGAAGTGCCATCAGATTTAAAGTCCAGTCTTGTGATAGCCACTAGCCCCTCCACCCCCGTGACTGAAAATGTCACACTGACTAACAAAATTTATGCCCAGTCAATGCCTAATTTAAATATGTCCAACTCCTCGCTCCCATGCCATATTCCTCGAGCCCCTTCTAGCGGCAACACATCCACGTCTCAAGACTTTGCAGATTTCGATGATGACAGCTCTCCCATAATTCTGTGCAGCCCGGTATCATCATTGCCACCCTTGCCAGATGACGATGCGACAGACAGTTCCTCTTCATATCCTCCTTGTCTGTTCAGGTGCGACGCTGCATTTTCAAATGAATCGAGTTCAGCCGGTAATAGTGATTCATCATCGTGTGGTGTCATTGTTATAGGAAAAATACCAGAGTCTAAACTGGTTGCACCATCCATCATCATAAGCAAACGTCCTCCAACCGAGTGCCCGATCAGCTGCAACATCCGCCATCTTCATCGCTATCATCCGGATGGTGGTGATCAAAAATTTGTAGTCACTATTAAAAGTGTCAATGTGTGATAAGGTAATGACTTTGTATGGGACCACTGCTGCAATTCTTGCCTCCCATATTGGGTGGTTTCTTTTGCAATTCGTGAATATATTTTTCTAGCAAAAGAGCTGTAGTTTGAAAATAATTTTCTGACTAGTGACACTTTTTGGCTACTCAGTTTTATTTTATTTTTTCAAAGTTTATTAATACTGCATTAGTTTCCTTGTTTTGTTGAATTTCAAACTTTTATTTGTTTTTGTAGATAGATGTTTTTTTTTTTTTTCCTTGAAATGAGATAATAAATAAATTTTTTAATGATGCAATTGCTTGTGATCCTTGCAATATCATTTATTTCAAATTACTAGTTATAAATGTCAAAACTTAAATGATGATCACAAATTAACAGTAGTGGCTCAACTACAGTAATTGGCACCTGTACTGTCATATTCATATTGAAAGGAAGCTTTTAACTAGTGTCTAGAGTTAGATTGTGGTAGTTAAAATTCTTTTGCAATTTTCTGAAATTTCAAGAAGCAATCTTAAAAGACTCTTATTATTAGTTTAATCTGTAGGTACTAGCATTAATCTTTGAACATACTTAAATTCTATTTATACGGTACTATTCTATAATTCTATTTTAACGGTTGCAAATCAGAATTATGTGCAGTTATAAAAATGTTTCACTATTTTCAAATTAAAATTTTTAAGACTTTAAAGATCGCAATGTTTGTGCATTTTTTAGATTAAACAGAAAATCATTTTATAGCAACATTTGAAAAATAAACATTATTATAAAATTGTTTTTGTTATAAATTTAAAATCTCTTTCGAAAAAAAAATTAGAGAATCTCCAATCTGAAGCCTTGTAGCGATTTGCATATAAAATACTAATACCACGAATCTAAACATTCCTGGCAAAGGCATTAGGAGAAATGTGGTGTGCTGAGCTTGCAAACTCTATGCCCTGTAACAGAATTTTTTCGAGCTATCTGCGAAAAAACATTCTATCACTAATATCTTTCTGCAAGATACTTTTAATAATAACAAACATATATGTTACATATTTAAAATAACAAAAGCGCTGTGCTTCCAAAAAAAAAAAAAAAAAAAAACTAATTTTTTTTAATGAAACATGTAATAATTTTTTATTCTAACATTACGGATGATATTCTCGCATTTTGTGAGGGGGGGGGATACAAATTATTTCCTTCGTCACATTTCGTAAATAATAATCACAATAATAAAAATAATTAAAAATCATGAAATCCATCATAGTAGTAATTGCCGAAAAAAGATCGACGACGAAATCACGCAAATCGGGCTCCACAAATGCGTGTTTCGTTTGGAGATTACGTTGTAATTCATAAAAAG
Organism: Parasteatoda lunata; assembly: GCA_949128135.1. Taxonomy (NCBI): domain Eukaryota; kingdom Metazoa; phylum Arthropoda; class Arachnida; order Araneae; family Theridiidae; genus Parasteatoda; species Parasteatoda lunata. The sequence goes on along the minus strand of OX421972.1, from coordinate 115,665,959 downwards.
TATTGGATTTAAAAACTATGGAGAAATCAATAGCAATAACTGCCAAGAGTTCGATAAAATTATTGCCTTGAAAAGTAAATACTCAAATGCACGATTCAAATTTTCCATATTGTTTTAAATATATCTGGATATTTAAAATCCAGGTGAATATCAATGTGGGTGGACCATGCCAACCGTCATCTATCAAAAGGTATCTCAGAATAGAATCAAGTTAGCATGCCTTATATACCAGTGAATTAATGTTTAATTTTCGTAGTGGTAGTTACGCCACCATTACTCCCCCACCAGAATTCTATCAGGGATAGAATTCGATGAACATTAGTTGCTGTACTTTGTGACAGACCGGGAGAGAGAGTCACCGGAATTTTGAGTGCTGAATGTGAGAGGTGTATTAACTTCACAGTAGTAGTAAGTCGCTCCTGTGTTGCCATTAGCAGTCGAGTGTATGCAGGCAGACGTTGTGTTTAATCGAGACGTGTGAGTAGCAACAGCGTAAGGAGGTGGATAATGCAGTCACAATTAGCAAGTCAACTGTTGAATGTGGTCTATTCATCGAAGTGGGCGTTACTGCGTGATCAAATCACGTCCGGGTCACCAATGTGGGGGGCAGTCTTATCGACCATGCCAACCGTCATCTATCAAAAGGTATCTCAGAATAGAATCAAGTTAGCATGCCTTATATACCAGTGAATTGATGTTTAATTTTCGTAGTGGTAGTTACGCCACCATTACTCCCCCACCAGAATTCTATCAGGGATAGAATTCGATGAACATTAGTTGCTGTACTTTGTGACAGACCGGGAGAGAGAGTCACCGGAATTTTGAGTGCTGAATGTGAGAGGTGTATTAACTTCACAGTAGTAGTAAGTCGCTCCTGTTTTGCCATTAGCAGTCGAGTGTATGCAGGCAGACGTTGTGTTTAATCGAGACGTGTGAGTAGCAACAGCGTAAGGAGGTGGATAATGCAGTCACAAATAGCAAGTCAACTGTTGAATGTGGTCTATTCATCGAAGTGGGCGTTACTGCGTGATCAAATCACGTCCGGGTCACCAATGTGGGGGGCAGACTTATCGACCATGCCAACCGTCATCTATCAAAAGGTATCTCAGAATAGAATCAAGTTAGCATGCCTTATATACCAGTGAATTGATGTTTAATTTTCGTAGTGGTAGTTACGCCACCATTACTCCCCCACCAGAATTCTATCAGGGATAGAATTCGATGAACATTAGTTGCTGTACCTTGTGACAGACCGGGTTGTTGTTGTAGTTCATTTACGTCGCACTAGAGCTGCACAATGGGCTATTGGCGATGGTCTGGGAAACATCCCTGAGGATGATCCGAAGACATGCCATCACAATTTTGATCCTCTGCAGACGGGATGGCACCCCTGCTTCGGTAGCCCAACGACCAGCACGCGAAGTCGAGCACTTTACGGTAGCACAGTTTAACGAGGAACAATACCGCACACCCTCGGTCCCTACGCAGACTGATCCAATGTGACAGACCGGGAGAGAGAGTCACCGGAATTTTGAGTGCTGAATTTGAGAGGTGTATTAACTTCACAGTAGTAGTAAGTCGCTCCTGTGTTGCCATTAGCAGTCGAGTGTATGCAGGCAGACGTTGTGTTTAATCGAGACGTGTGAGTAGCAACAGCGTAAGGAGGTGGATAATGCAGTCACAAATAGCAAGTCAACTGTTGAATGTGGTCTATTCATCGAAGTGGGCGTTACTGCGTGATCAAATCACGTCCGGGTCACCAATGTGGGGGGCAGACTTATCGACCATGCCAACCGTCATCTATCAAAAGGTATCTCAGAATAGAATCAAGTTAGCGTGCCTTATATACCAGTGAATTGATGTTTAATTTTCGTAGTGGTAGTTACGCCACCATTACTCCCCCACCAGAATTCTATCAGGGATAGAATTCGATGAACATTAGTTGCTGTACTTTGTGACAGACCGGGAGAGAGAGTCACCGGAATTTTGAGTGCTGATTGTGAAAGGTGTATTAACTTCACAGTAGTAGTAAGTCGTTCCTGTGTTGCCATTAGCAGTCGAGTGTATGCAGGCAGACGTTGTGTTTAATCGAGACGTGTGAGTAGCAACAGCGTAAGGAGGTGGATAATGCAGTCACAAATAGCAAGTCAACTGTTGAATGTGGTCTATTCATCGAAGTGGGCGTTACTGCGTGATCAAATCACGTCCGGGTCACCAATGTGGGGGCAGACTTATCGACCATGCCAACCGTCATCTATCAAAAGGTATCTCAGAATAGAATCAAGTTAGCATGCCTTATATACCAGTGAATTGATGTTTAATTTTCGTAGTGGTAGTTACGCCACCATTACTCCCCCACCAGAATTCTATCAGGGATAGAATTCGATGAACATTAGTTGCTGTACTTTGTGACAGACCGGGAGAGAGAGTCACCGGAATTTTGAGTGCTGAATGTGAGAGGTGTATTAACTTCACAGTAGTAGTAAGTCGCTCCTGTGTTGCCATTAGCAGTCGAGTGTATGCAGGCAGACGTTGTGTTTAATCGAGACGTGTGAGTAGCAACAGCGTAAGGAGGTGGATAATGCAGTCACAATTAGCAAGTCAACTGTTGAATGTGGTCTATTCATCGAAGTGGGCGTTACTGCGTGATCAAATCACGTCCGGGTCACCAATGTGGGGGGCAGACTTATCGACCATGCCAACCGTCATCTATCAAAAGGTATCTCAGAATAGAATCAAGTTAGCATGCCTTATATACCAGTGAATTGATGTTTAATTTTCGTAGTGGTAGTTACGCCACCATTACTCCCCCACCAGAATTCTATCAGGGATAGAATTCGATGAACATTAGTTGCTGTACTTTGTGACAGACCGGGAGAGAGAGTCACCGGAATTTTGAGTGCTGAATGTGAGAGGTGTATTAACTTCACAGTAGTAGTAAGTCGCTCCTGTTTTGCCATTAGCAGTCGAGTGTATGCAGGCAGACGTTGTGTTTAATCGAGACGTGTGAGTAGCAACAGCTTAAGGAGGTGGATAATGCAGTCACAAATAGCAAGTCAACTGTTGAATGTGGTCTATTCATCGAAGTGGGCGTTACTGCGTGATCAAATCACGTCCGGGTCACCAATGTGGGGGGCAGACTTATCGACCATGCCAACCGTCATCTATCAAAAGGTATCTCAGAATAGAATCAAGTTAGCGTGCCTTATATACCAGTGAATTGATGTTTAATTTTCGTAGTGGTAGTTACGCCACCATTACTCCCCCACCAGAATTCTATCAGGGATAGAATTCGATGAACATTAGTTGCTGTACTTTGTGACAGACCGGGAGAGAGAGTCACCGGAATTTTGAGTGCTGATTGTGAAAGGTGTATTAACTTCACAGTAGTAGTAAGTCGTTCCTGTGTTGCCATTAGCAGTCGAGTGTATGCAGGCAGACGTTGTGTTTAATCGAGACGTGTGAGTAGCAACAGCGTAAGGAGGTGGATAATGCAGTCACAAATAGCAAGTCAACTGTTGAATGTGGTCTATTCATCGAAGTGGGCGTTACTGCGTGATCAAATCACGTCCGGGTCACCAATGTGGGGGGCAGACTTATCGACCATGCCAACCGTCATCTATCAAAAGGTATCTCAGAATAGAATCAAGTTAGCATGCCTTATATACCAGTGAATTGATGTTTAATTTTCGTAGTGGTAGTTACGCCACCATTACTCCCCCACCAGAATTCTATCAGGGATAGAATTCGATGAACATTAGTTGCTGTACTTTGTGACAGACCGGGAGAGAGAGTCACCGGAATTTTGAGTGCTGAATGTGAGAGGTGTATTAACTTCACAGTAGTAGTAAGTCGCTCCTGTGTTGCCATTAGCAGTCGAGTGTATGCAGGCAGACGTTGTGTTTAATCGAGACGTGTGAGTAGCAACAGCGTAAGGAGGTGGATAATGCAGTCACAATTAGCAAGTCAACTGTTGAATGTGGTTTATTCATCGAAGTGGGCGTTATTGCGTGATCAAATCACGTCCGGGTCACCAATGTGGGGGGCAGACTTATCGACCATGCCAACCGTCATCTATCAAAAGGTATCTCAGAATAGAATCAAGTTAGCATGCCTTATATACCAGTGAATTGATGTTTAATTTTCGTAGTGGTAGTTACGCCACCATTACTCCCCCACCAGAATTCTATCAGGGATAGAATTCGATGAAAATTAGTTGCTGTACTTTGTGACAGACCGGGAGAGAGAGTCACCGGAATTTTGAGTGCTGAATGTGAGAGGTGTATTAACTTCACAGTAGTAGTAAGTCGCTCCTGTGTTGCCATTAGCAGTCGAGTGTATGCAGGCAGACGTTGTGTTTAATCGAGACGTGTGAGTAGCAACAGCGTAAGGAGGTGGATAATGCAGTCACAAATAGCAAGTCAACTGTTGAATGTGGTCTATTCATCGAAGTGGGCGTTACTGCGTGATCAAATTACGTCCGGGTCACCAATGTGGGGGGCAGACTTATCGACCATGCCAACCGTCATCTATCAAAAGGTATCTCAGAATAGAATCAAGTTAGCATGCCTTATATACCAGTGAATTGATGTTTAATTTTCGTAGTGGTAGTTACGCCACAATCAATAACTGCCGAAAATACAATAGAAGCATTACATTGATTTACGATGCTATCGGCGTAAATTGCGCTCGTAAAAAAGTAACTATCTAAATTCATGATTCAAATATTATGTGTAAATTTCAGTAGAAAAGATAAGTAATTTTTTTTCCTACTGTTCAAAAAAAAAAAAAAAAATCTTTATGCAGTTGTAATTTATTTACGTCGCACTAGAGCTGCACAATGGGCTATTGGCGACGGTCTGGGAAACATCCCTGAGGATGATCTGAAGGCATGCCATCACAATTTTGATCCTCTGCAGAGGGGATGGCACCCCTGCTTTGGTAGCCCGACAGCTTATTGCCAAACCATACCATAGATTATAAACTAGGCAATTGCAGGTGGAATTGGCGATGGATTACGCGTAAATGTGGTCGGAGAACTAAATTACAATGACCTAAACAGTGTAATTCGATATTCTGTTTCTCCTCCTCGAGAAGCCATGATAAATAAAAATAACTCATTAATTATTTTTAATAGAGAATTAAAAAAGAAAATAACCTTTTTATTGTTAGGATCACTTTACAAATATACTGTATTTATATTTTATTAATCGCTCACTTTACAAATACACTGTATTTATATTTTATTAAACGCAATAATTTATATTTTATAATACGATCTAGTTTTTTGATATAACATATTTAATTTTTTTACAAGAATTGTGTTTGCGAAGAAATAAAAATAATTTATTAATGAACCAATCACGAAAAATATAACGTAACATTTGAATACCATGTTTTAATGGAACGCTATTTTGAAGAATTAATTCTATTTAACTTTTATTGTAAGAAAACATAACCTGTTTTATTTTAGTGATATTCTCTGTTAAATCAATCTTGATAGAAGAATAATGTAAACTTTTTATTAACATTTTTTTTAGAAATTAACAAAGACATATTATTTACTAGAAAAAAAATTAGAGTATTCAAAAATGTTATCACGCTTTATAGTAAAAATTTCTTGCAAATGAAAAAATCGATATTTTTAAAATTATAAAGTTATCGGAAATTCGCTAGTGAAAAAAGAAATTTGTGAAATAATTTCAAGAAAGTAAAAATGTACAAATGAAGGGATTTTTCTCCAATGACCTATGTCGCTTTTGTTTTATTACTAGAAGCATTTATTGTAAAAAAATATTTATTAAATTATTTTTTTTTTCAATGGGATGAGATCTTAAACTTCGTGAAAAATTGATTCAATTCCTTAATATACATAAAAGTCCGTAAATACTTTATTTATTACGGAGGTCATAGATATTTTGATACTCTTTCAATATTCGAATAATAAATGCAATTAATAGATAATGCACATTTTCAAAAATATATTTTATTATTTACAAATATTGCGTGCAGGTTTATACGTAACATACGTACGTATCAGTTAAATGTTTTGGGTAATTAAATACATAACATAAATAAAAAATAACATAATTAAAAAACTAACATAATTAAAAAATTATAATATTAAAAAACTAACATAATTAAAAAATATATATATGGTGAAAAATATATATATTTTCTAATGCGATGTAGCACTACTTTGATTTTTTCTCACATTTTCAGCGAGATTTCTTTTTTTCTTTGAGTGCTGCTCACGAACTGGTGGACGCCCAGAGGGTATCCTCTACGGCTTATTGAAGAAGGTTAAACTTTAATTTTACCTCTGGAGGTTTTAGAAATGTCGGCACCAGCTGTACATTGAAAGGAGTCCCATGCACTCCGAGTTTTAACTACATCGATCCTTTTCTTTATCCTGTTTAAAAGTGTTCTGGACGTGCCAAATTTCTGATGGCATCTTCGTTGAGCCTAAAATATTAAAATAATTCTCAAAGAATTTCCAATGTTAAATACCTTTAGAATTTGCAGTAAATTATTAAAATCAGACAAACTAGTCAATAATCTTAATATTGTTTGTTTCAAGTTTCTCATTATTCCTTATGTTACGGATATCCGTAAATTAGAAAAATAGTCAAAGACATTAAAAAAAGAGATCTTTTTCGTCTTGAAATATTTATAAAAGAAATTTTAAATATTTTAAATTTGCTATCATAGAAATATTACTCATAATATTTGCTCTCATAGAAACAGAATCGTTACAAAATGTCCTATTAAAAAGAAGTCGAAAATAATATGAATATTTTATTAAAGCTCACTATACTTACTGTTTAAATGATTAGATAAAAAAAAAAACTCTTTCCAGAAACAAATACACAGGCTCATATAGGTTATCGGAAATTGAAAAACTACTGTATTTAACAGTCATATGCAATTTTAAACGAAAATATTCTTATTTTCATTCGTCTAAACGGCATTTCAATCTCGGAAACTTTTAATTTAACACTAATAGCGAAACTTCCTGTAGTCAAATATTAATAATAATTATTATTTTTAACAACTTTTTTAAACACAAATTTTTTATTCTCAAACTTTATACTATCCTTCATATGAAAATATCAGAAAATTTATTTTTAAAAACAATTATTTAAAATTGAGCTATTGGCGACAACAGAGGCTAGACGTATGTACCGAACATAAATAGATTATATGTTATCGAACTCACATTTTAGACATAGATCATTTAAATTAATTTTCACTTCTCTAAACATTAAGAAAAGAAAAACTTTTAATTACAATAAATCCTTTGTCTAAGCATTTAAATAGTTAAACAAAACTAATTGATAATTATAAGTAAACATTTTAATTAGGGGAGTGTCGGGTACCCCCGCCCACTGTCAATTTCATATGTATAGAATATTTTTTCAAGTCAATGGGCCATCGGACATTGTTATATTAAAAAAAGATTATTTTCTAAGTTTCAAGTATTTATGCAGCTGGCAACATGGTAAACAATAGTTTTGAAAATATGTTGACTACAGTAGTCAAATTTTTTAAATTTCTATTTTTTTAAGTTAAACTATTCTTTTTTTGGTTTATTCTTTTTTCATTATTTAATTAGATGATAAAACAATAGAAACATACAATAATATTGATTATCACTCAATATTATACAGAAATATACACAATACTCCTTAAGCGATACTCTCCCCTACCAATAAAACATAGCTGTGAAAGCTGATTTTTACTTTTTATAATAAATATTCATTTTACTTGTTTTTGTTTTTTTAAGTGCTCTTCAAAATGCAAAGCAAATTATTATTATCGACAAGCTAAATACTGATTATTATTATTTGATTAATAATGTATTATCAACTGTTTTAGATCAAAAGGTAGTTTTATATTTTTTTTTTTTGTCTAAAATTTTTTTTTTTTTTTTTTTTTCAAATTTCGATTTTAATGCCATTACTTCAACTTCCTTCGGGTTGTGCTAAATTTATAAATTTAATCTCTACTTTATTTTTCTCTTCAATTTTAAACTGCAAACGATATTTTCTCCATTTGCAAATGATGAAAAAAAATTTATTAATCTGATTGCGTAAACAGTTAATTCACTAAAATGGGACATTCTAAATTAATTCTTTTTAATAGTTATTTATATTGTTATTAATAATTATTTACACAAAATTATAATAATGGAAAGTTTGATTAGAAATTTAAAAGTTTTTGCTGCAAAAATCTATTTCTATTGACAAAATCCAAAAACATGAAAGAATTCAAGTAATTTTTTTCCCGGAGCAATACGCATTTTTACTTAAAAGGGAACAATATTGATTTAATATTTATAAGATAAAAGAAACTCTCTAATCGCTAACACCAATGAGAGGATTTTTTTTTTTTTTTCTTTTCTACAAAAAGTTTAAAACATAAACTGTTGTTTTTTCATTATAAAGCATTCGCATAGTATTCTCGTATTATGTAATACTTTATGAAAAAGTTACTTATCTACCGTTCTAAAATTATAAAATGAAATAAATGTGTATAATGAACATTTCAACTAAAATAATTAGTAAAAAATAGCTGCTAAAAATTTTCTTAAACATTTATAAATCTATACATTTATAAATTTCAGCTTTTCGCATTGTCGCTCAATAATCTCTACGTCGAAAATATATAAAGAATTTCATAATAACTGAAAATTAAATAAAATTTTAGAAAAAATTGTAAATGGTTATCGAGCAGAACCATTAATTTTAATTAATGAATATAGAATTGGAAACAAAGTCTCTGCTAAACAATAAAAAAAATGTAAATCTTTTAAGTAAACAAATTTTATTATAATAACCATTTCATTATTAAGGATTAAAAAATATTGTGAAATTATTTATCTTAATTAGTGGGTGAGTAGGAAAAAGAAGTTTACTATTCCAAATACATTGAATAAAAGTTATGAAAATAAAGAATTAGTTATGGAGGTAATAATGTATAATTTCTTTTTGTCTTAGATTTATTACGACCTTTTAAAGAACGCTTATAAACACAATTTAAGTTAACAGATACAAAAGATTATGTCGACGCTATAACAAAAAAAAAAATACGCTTTATATTTTATTTAATGCAGAATTTGACATTAAATCAGAAATAATGAATAAATTAATAATAATATACCCTCACAAATTTATAATTTCTTTTTGTATTTGTATTAGATGGTAATATAAATGTAAGTAGTGCACTGGCAGTCTTTTGTCTTTCTAATAGCAGCGTTACTTTTATTACGACTGCTGTGGTGGCACACATAGTGTTTTCTAAGAGGATAAGAAAAGCATAATTTAGTAACAAATTATTCAAATACAGCTAAAGAACACGTACCTGCAAATAAGCTTTTGTGTCTCAGTTGGACGAGATCTACGTGTAATCCATGATGTGCAGGTATTAACGCTGAATGCTTCAATCCAAGCTTGGATCTCAATAGATTATTTAATGGAAGAGCGGATTTCCATCATTTTTGGTGATGATATTCGAGAATTTGTTTGGAAGATCCGCTTCATTGATACTAAGAAACGTCGCATCCATATCTAACGTGTTGAATGTTACGCGATACCGAAAACAAAACAAAAACATAAGCACACAGCTGTTTGGCGATTTGCGAGAACGCTCCTTTAACGCCAAAAGAAATTTTCGCCAACCCTTTTATAATCTATGGTATGGTTTGGCATTACACACCCTCAGTCGTTACGCAGACTAATCCAAGTGGTCACCCACCCTCACATTGACCGCAGCCAGTGATGCTTGACTTTGGTGACCTGATGGGAACCGTGTCTTATGGGAACCGTGATTTTATCTTAACGAAAAATCTTATTGCAAGAACTCTGTAACGTTCTGCGACAATGTTACCGTGTCGCTGCGATTTTGCCACGGGATTCACAAAAAGACTGAATTTTAAACCTTTTTTTTTATTATTTGCTAAGGGAAGAGATTTTCACCCCTTCATTTAGCACTTTAATAATGTCATGGATTCTAAGACAGCAAAGGAGATTTGCAGCTACAAAGCTGTGAGTTTCTTAAGACGAAGTTTAAACAAAAAGCTCTAATATCTGCTTTCTTATTCGCGATCGCAACACTCGATACGCTATCTAGCGGGAGACTGTAAATATCGGGCATTAGTTCCCACATAACCATTGGCAATGATGGACGCCATTTTCTTAGCATCAAAAAAGAAGCAAAATTTCCCTAAAGAAAAGGTAAAGCTTCTTGAAAAAACTAATCAGAACATGCCAAGCATTTGAAGAATAACTTCTCAATAATTTTTACCTTTCTATTACCAACAACATAACATGATTTCATGATCACTTGCTGTTACAGATGTGTGTATTGCGGTAAAATAATTTTTCTGTCTTCAATTCATTACAAGTTAAAATGAAGTCAACATTGCTTTCGTCATTCCAATGAATAAATGTGTTCCAATGAATTCCATAAGAATATTCTTCTTATTCATAGAATAGTATATATTTATGTATCTACATAATTCAGAAAACAACAATAAAGAATAATCCGAATTATTTGAAAAAGTATCTTTTGTGCTGATTATAAATAAATTTTTTATCGTTTTCTTGGTAAGTGTTTTTTAGTTTTGAAAGAATTTCAGCCAGAATTCAACTATTCTGTTTTTAAGCTACATATTAAAATTCATATCGAGATCTTATAATTATAAAATTTTGATGTGTGGTATGTTACCTAAAAGTAATGATGGGATAAACTATGTATATATTATTTGAGAATAATGTTTTTAAACAAAGAACATATCATTTTGGAATTCTCCGGACTTATATATCAGGTAAGTGTTATGATTTTTATAATAAAAAATTTGCTTGTAAATAATTTTTTTTCTTACTTGATAATCGTTCTCTACAAAATGGTTTTTTTTACGTCTGATTAAATACTATAAGAATTAAAAAAAAGAAACAATACGAAAGTTTTTATTGAAAAATGAGGAATTTTTAAAATCGTTTTTATTTTACGTTTTTTAGTTTATAATTTTTTGATAAAATTGTTGTCAAAATACTTTTTTTGAAAAATTAAATGGTATTAAATTATGTGTTTATGTATACTTCTTGCATATTCTAATATTTGAAGTAATATGATTCAGAAAAGTATGGAAGAAAAATTCGGTACTTACGTATTGACCACAGCTACAGATTTGGCAGATTTTTAAGTGCCGCCAAATCTACACTTAAAATTTTTGGAAAAAATCTTAAAATGAAACACTTCGTTTAAAATCAAAGTAGTCAATCGGATTTCGGTGGAAAAGGGGACGATATAGAGTTTAGCATAGATTCAAAACAAACTTTTCTCTCACCTGATTCTATAGCCATTATGAACTCTAATAAATAAGATTCAAAATGAAATAACATTTCCAAAACAGACGTTTACTAAGATAAAGTTTCATGTTATGGACATTGGTACATTTTCGTTATATTTCACTCCATAAAATATTTCGCTCCTAAAAAAATAAAATTGCATCTTGTTTTGTTTTTGGCAAGTCCCAAAGACGCATTTTCGTAACACTAAAAAATGGCGACAAAAAAAGAATGGTTCTTTTTTTTTGTTTCGTAAGCATTCTTTATTTTACGTTAAAATTTAAATGGGCCTTTCATGTTATACCATTAAATTTAGTAAAACTATTTCTCAGGCATTAGGTTTGAACTCTTATAAGAATATACTTTATTACAAATGTTTTTCTTATTTACAAATCTTTATTTACAAATATTTTTCCGATGTGTTCTGGATGTTCCTTCTCTAAAAAAAAAGAGATACCATTTTGTTTTCGTTTGCATAAGAAAGAAAACAAACATTTTTCTTTTTTAAATTTAATCAGTCACAATAAAGATGGAACGTTACAATGCTACATGCTACATTAAAGACGTCTCCAGTGTAACTGAATGACTGTTCATAGGGAAATCGCAGGGATTCGGCACATACAACAACGCCCCCTATAGCTCGTTGCAATCGCGATTTATATTTCTCAAAAAATTAAATAAAAAACCAATAACGCTTAGAATTTTTATTTTTTTGAGTCTAAAAAAAAATATGTAGTAATTGGTTTTATAAAAACACTTAAAATTAGTTAATCCCTTAAGAGGTTTGCAAATGTTTGTATTAAAATAAAGATGTATAATGTTTCAGAATTTATTTTACGTTTTAATTGGATCGTACAGAAAACTAACTTACGTATTAAATTAGTTCATGGTTTTATATTTAACTCATGGGTATTCATTCTAATTTTATATATTTTTAAAACTGATAAGAGTTTAAATTGAAACATTAAACTGTATGAAACTGAAAAAACTTAGTTTTCGTTTAATAACGAAATGTTTTTGTCATTTAATTTTAAGAAAACCGTGAGGTAAATTTTGTTTATTTTAGATGAGCAAAAATTTGCTTTAAAGGTAATTTGTTTCAATGATTACTTTTTTCTCAAATCGGTTCTTGATAATTAGCATTATACTTTCCTTGTGACGTTTTTATAAGTTGAAAGTTCTACCTCATAGAATTTTTGCTCATTGCATTCCAATGGCGCCTCTGAAACGCCATCAAAAGTCTAAAATTTAAATTTTTTATATTTTAATAATTAGTAATTACATTATTTTATGAATTTTAATAGTCATGTAAAAATATAGTATTATGTATTTTAAATGATTTATTCCTTACAAAAGCCCTCAGAGTGCAAAGGCTTCATTTAGGCAAATATTAATATGGTTTCCTTTAACTACTAAATAAATTCTTCTTTTAGAAAAGTAGACATATATATAGTTATTTTCCGAAAAAAAGTGAACAAACACAAACTTTCAATACTGCCAAAAGAAACGAATAAAATTGGTTATTAAAGGTGAAATGTAAGTTAAGTTTCTCTCTGAAAATTGTCGATTTTAAATATATCATAACATTTTTTTTTTTAAGTTGCTATTTAAAAACAAAAGCAGTGAGGTGAAAAACTTTGGAGATGTGTTCAGATCACAGAAAATTCAACTTATTGTACTTCATGCAATAGAATAGATATTCAATGATAAGGAAATCTGGGATTCAAAAATTACCACAAATCATTGAAAAATCGGGTTACTAACATTGAATTTATAGTCAGAGTGAAGTTATACAGCAATCTTTATAACCTGGAAAAGCCAAGAAAATTTTTAATTTCTAAAAAAAAATAGAAAACAAGAAAATTTTTTTGAAGAGTAATTTTAAAATCTGCATTTTTTTTAATATCGGGGACAAAAATCTATTTTGACTCACTAGTGCATAAAATTTTATTGTATCCAAATGTACATTACGTTAATAATTTTTAATTTATCCTTGTATCTAAAGAATTTTTTTTTCTTTATATCTTTCTAAATAAGAAAGACAAAAAGATAGTAAAATTGTTACTCTTATTTAATGAAATAGACAAAATAAAATACTTCTTAATAAAATCTAAATAATCTAACGACGATGAAATCTAAAGTTTTAATTTCTCACTTTTAAATCATATTCCATAAAATATTGAGAAAAACATTTTGCTTTGAAGTAGGGTAAAGTCTTGTGTTAATTAAAGAAGAGTATATAAAAAAACTTATAAAGCATAAAAAACCACACATCCATAAACTTGTGAAACAAAGCATGATCTATTATTTAATTAAGATTCATAATTCTTGATTTGAATCAAAAGAAAAAAATTTAAAATACTGTGCAAAATCTTTATTTTAAATTAGTTATATTTTATTAATATAATTATGAGTGAAATATTATTGAAAACTAATCATTATAAAGTTCGAACTGCTTTAAAAAAATTATTTTTAGTATTATAAAATGCATGCAAATGCACATTTTTTGAACAATTAAAATAAACAAATCACAAAATGAAGTTCAAAGATGGTTACACCAATAGACTTTAATAATTATAATTGTTGATTGCTGCATCATCAAATACAAATCTATTTAAAATTGCAATTAAGAAAAGTTACTGAAAAGCATACATATCTGCCCCAAGCATTTTTCAGAAAAAAAAATATATTTAGAGGTACACCTTTGCAAGAACTGGTATTTATTTTTTTGTACAACAACACTTTGTGAAATTAAATGAGGCTGAAAACAAAACAATCCAAATAATGGGGAAAATAGAGAAGAAAAACATTTACTTTCTATAGAGGTTGCAATTAATTAAACCAACAACTAATTAAAATAGCAACCTCAGTCTCAAACCAAATATATCATAAAATAGTGAATAAGACGTGACTATCGAACTAAAAGATTTATTGCTAGGGTATTCCTTAATTATTGACACCTGTTTGTTTGGGGCAATAATTGAGCTTTTTCACATACCACTTGGATAGATGAAATCTTTTCAGAAAACAAAAATTTTAATTTCAGCATTTTTTTTCTTCTTTCCTTTATTCAGTTCAGCAGAGCAAAAATCAAAAAGTAATTATTTAAACAAGGACATCTGGCATATATTTCATACAAAATAATTTAGTTCCACTAAATTCAGCTATTATAAATGGGTTGCAGTATTTTTTATATGCTATAAGCAATGAAGAAAAAAAAAATTTTAAACAAGGAACATTTAACAATATATAAGCCTATATCCCGTTGTATAGACTTTTCAAAATCCCCAAAATTTTACGAAAATCAGAAAGTCTACTTATACACTGGTATCAAAGTTTGAATCATCCCTCAGCATTATACACCGAGAAATGAATAACTTTATGTCGATTGACCCCCCTTTTTTTAAACTATTTTTAATACAATTAATTTTGCATTTTCTCTCAACATATTTTCTTTGCACATATAAAGATTTATTTAGAAATAATACTTCAAAACAGTATTTCAAAAAATATAACACAATGAAAACTTTTCTTTGATCCAATTTTGCGTTTTCAACTACTAATGTTCAACTCTATAGCCCTGTAATTTTGAACCCAATCCAGAAGACAAGAGAACCTTTGCGTTAAGTAATGGAAGATATGTTGCCTTCACGGAGGGCTTTTTGATTTAACTAACCCGCATTTGCGTTACATGGGGAGGAAAACCATGAAAACCACCCATGGTTAGTTTGACAAGGGGACACAAATCCATGATCCGTCTATCATTGAGGATAATTTACGTCAGTACTGTAGCAGTGCGAGAACGGATGCAGAATTTGAATCGACTAGCTATCATTGGGATTCGAATCCAGTTCACCTCATTGGAAGGTGAATGCTCTATCCCCTGAGCCACCATGGCTCAATAAAAACCACAAAGATACAAATTTAAAGATTCCGAAAACATCATCAGTGTCAGATTCAATAATGTTAGCAGTGCTATCATATGCCTCATAGTATTTTTTAATGCATCTTTATGGCAAATGTATTATGTCAAGAGAGAACAATGTGAAATATTTTTAACTTGAAAAAATTTTGAATGCTTTTTTTTATTCTTTTTTTTTTATTTTAAGATATTTTTATATTGCCCCCCCCCCAGCAGTCTTCTTACTTTTTGTCTTAGATAGGTACTCATCCCAACATTCGTCTGGAGCTGTGGCGGTGACTATGGTAACGAGGTATGATTATTTCAAGTAGGGATGCGGGGTTTCGACGAGAGAAAAGGAGACCTCTTCATCGAAGCTACCCTCCCTAAAATCAGGCCTGTCGCTAACTGATTCGAGTGGGGGGGGGGTGTTGAAGTTTATTTCGCCGACTGTCATACACACACACACACACACACATATATATATATACATACAATTTGTATTTGGCTAAAGCTTGATAATCAAAGGTAAAACAAAACAAATAAAAGAGTTCAAATGTGTCACAAAACTTCGAAACTTGAGCTTCCAAAGTTTATTTTGACATCATTTCGACGAGTTATAAAAATAATGCTACTCATCGAAATAATTTTTACAGCACTTAAAAATGCAACCGCCATAGGTGATAAATGTGGTATTATTGATAACTAAATAGTACTAGTAATTATTCATAATAAAAAAAAGAAAATATAGTTTTCACATTTCCATTAATTTTATTATTAAATTGGTAACAAAATATTTAAAAAAAAAACTTTTTTAAATAAACTGAAACTTATTGAATTGAAATAAGTTTTCAGTAATTGTAATTAATAATTATTTGTGGAAATAATTTTTAAAAATAAAGTTGTACGTTTAAATGTTTTTCAGTGCAACTTTGAAATACTTTTACTTTATATTTAAATATTTTTTGAAAAATCACTTAGTTATTAGAATTTATCTTTTGTTTCATCTAAACGTTGTTACCATCAGCTAATTAGAGCAACTGTTTGAAGATAAGAAAGTAAGTCATAATCAGCTAATACAGTCTTCTATCAAAAATTGATTCAAAACAAAATTCATTCAAAAGTAAATTGTACTTTCATTTTTAAAAAATAAGAAAAATAATGTAGAAAAACATTTTAAATATTTGCCATTTAAATTATAAATGAAGAAATTCGCATAAAAAGGATAAAAATTTAAGATGTTATCAAAGTTACATTAGATTAATTCTATTAGCTACGTAAATTTAATTCGACGTTGTTTTAAAAGTGAAAAATATTCTACCAACTTATCAAGCTTAATATTGTCAACAATATCTTTTTCTGCTTTGAGTAAAAGCAGTGAATTTAGGCGTCCACCAGTCATTGTTGTTCGAAGATAGTTTTTAATCAATTTCATCTTGCTGAAAATTCTTTCATTTGTCATTGGTGCAGTTAACGCTAATAGATTTAACAATTAAAAACTTATGAAAAGATTTATGCTAAAATGATTATTCTTCATTTTTAATACAAAACTGTGAATTGAATTCTTACATAATTGCAAAATTATCACGTTTCTTTTTACCAATAATTAACTTAAACAAATGAAAAACTGTTAACTTTAGTCAAAAACATAATATAAAAAACATTAAATGCGTAAGAAATACAGCAAAATAGCTAAAGAGAATTATTTATCCAAAATAAAGAAGAAGAAAAATGAAACTTTTCTATTTTTAAACACATTACATTTTCAATAAAATGCGCATTAGTACATTTTTGCCGAATTTTCGATAAAATACGCATTAGTACATTTTGCATTAGTACAAAGCCTACGAAGAAATATTGAATTTGATATTTGAATTTTCAATTAAATAAGATCTATTAAAAATAATAAAATTTCAAACATAAAATAAAAAAGCTTAGTAAATAAATAACTATTTAAAAAACGGAAAAAAAATGAAAATTTTTGGAATTCAAAAATGATTTATCTATTTCTATCTCAAGCTCGTACTATTGAATATAAATAAAAAATTTTTAATTGCTCTTTTTTCTTTCTTTTAATCATTTTACTGTACAAAAGGAATTGAAAAAATAATTTTATCTGCTTCATAAAAATCAATTTTTACCCATATATATTTTTAAAAAATTCTTTTTTGAGAAAGTCTTATACTAAATTTTTAAGCAATTATTGAGGAAATAATTTAATTGGAAAATAACATATTTAATGCAATTTAATTAAACTTATTATTTGAACAATAAGACTACAAATAATAAATATTCATGAAAAATTTATACTTACATTTAAAATTTAAGCTACGGTAGATTGAATGATTGTTGGTTTGTGAGCGGATTTTCCATTTTATTGAATAATAATAAGAATTTATAAAATACGCTTTGAGTAACTAAGTACTCCTACTGGAGAGTTAAAGACAGGTTAGTGAAGTAATTGGTACCACAGCTGTATGTGCATTGAGGCCCTTTCTTCCCCTTCATAACGACATGGACAAAGATATTGTCTTTATTCTTAGAAAGAGTAAGAGAGAACTTGAGAAAATATAGCTTAGGGCATTTCTAGCTAACCACTTTTAAAACACCCTCGATTTTTCAAGTTGACAGATATCTCCTGGGTTTTGTCTGTGCTTCACAAGGTCAGAGTCTCTGGCACCATCCTTTTTTTGCGCCTTTTCATAGTGTCTGTAACGGCTTGATCAAACAGAGTTGCTGCTTTTCTGTAAATACTCGGAATCGAAGAATTCCTCTATTTTCACCGTATTTTTATTGAAATAATTAATGAATCCAATATAACAACATTTAATACTTTGAACTCGGCACCATCCACAAATTGTGTGAAATGATTGAAGTGTCGATTCGATTCAGTGTAACTCAATTTACTGTTTCAGAGTTTTTAGGATTCTTGAAAAAAAATTTTGTTTAAATAAAATATAATATTCTATTTTTAAAACAGAAACTTTTATAAAAGTGAATTGAGGATCACATATATGTTTACTATTTTCCATATAGAATATCAAATTTTGTTGTGATGATTAATTGTTCTAAAGAAAGGAACTGATCCCTGAACAATTTATTTTAGAATAAAAATATTTTAACTCAAATAATAATCTAATCATCATAGAATTCTAAAAATTACGAACTGAAGGGTAGTTAACAAATTAAATGTTTTTTTTTAATTATTATTTTTTTTTATTTTATTTTTTTTTTTTTTTATTTTTTTTTTTAATGTTAAAGTCATTTGGAGTTAGTAGAAAAATAGCTTTTGAAATACCAATTGAAAATATAAATTATTTAATAATTTGTGCTATTTAAAATGAATTTACCAATTTAAATTAGATATTTTGAATAATAAAGAATCATTTTATCTTATTTGAAATTTTTCCTAATATTTTGAAAGTAAAAGAAGAAAAAAAAGCTTGCATCACCGCATGATTTTTCATTTAAAATTTATTAATTCTTTAAAAAAGACTCATGTAAGTTCATCATCCTTTCCTTAATAAAATACTTATGCCTCTAATTGAGAATTAATATAATTCAGAGAATTAATATATGAATTTTATGATACATTATTTACTAACTAAAAATTAAGGTCACAAAATTTTTTTTAAATTTAAGAAAGTGTCGTGGAAATAATAATACAAGAGAAATGGTTTTCGAGATTTTGGCTTATAATATCGGTGATCTTCTCTCGTATTATCATAAATGGTTACTCTTGGAGGAGAGAAAAAAAAACTGAATTGGAAAACTCACATTTCACAGCAAGATTTGCCGAGTCGGGTCTGGACAAAATCCCGAAACTCAGATAACATTGAAATACGTTTAAACCTCATCACCGATGAAATATCCGACAATGAAAGAATTTCGGCAAAATCGGAATTTTAGCTAGTATTATTGGTCATCTTACTTGGAATTATCATAAATGGTTACTCTTGGAGGAGGAAAAAAAAATTAAATTTGAAAACACATTTCACAGCAAGATTTGCCGAGTCGGGTCTGGGACAAAATCCCGAAACTCAGATAACATTGAAATCCGTTTAAACCTCATCACCGATGAAATATCCGACAATGAAAGAATTTCGGCAAAATCGGAATTTTAGCTAGTATTATTGGTCATCTTACTTGGAATTATCATAAATGGTTACTCTTGGAGGAGGAAAAAAAAATTAAATTTGAAAACACATTTCACAGCAAGATTTGCCGAGTCGGGTCTGGGACAAAATCCCGAAACTCAGATAACATTGAAATCCGTTTAAATCTCATCACTGATGAAATATCCGATAATGAAAGAATTTCGGCAAAGTCGGAATTTTAGCTAGTATTATTGGTCATCTTACTTGGAATTATCATAAATGGTTACTCTTGGAGGAGGAGAAAAATTTTAAATTTGAAAACACATTTCATAGCAAGATTTGCCGAGTCGGGTCTGGAACAAAATCCCGAAACTCAGATAACATTGAAATCCGTTTAAACCTTATCACCGATGAAATATCCGACAATGAAAGAATTTCGGCAAAGTCGGAATTTTAGCTAGTATTATTGGTCATCTTACTTGGAATTATCATAAATGGTTACTCTTGGAGGAGGAAAAAAAAATTAAATTTGAAAACACATTTCACAGCAAGATTTGCCGAGTCGGGTCTGGGACAAAATCCCGAAACTCAGATAACATTGAAATCCGTTTAAATCTCATCACTGATGAAATATCCGATAATGAAAGAATTTCGGCAAAGTCGGAATTTTAGCTAGTATTATTGGTCATCTTACTTGGAATTATCATAAATGGTTACTCTTGGAGGAGGAGAAAAATTTTAAATTTGAAAACACATTTCATAGCAAGATTTGCCGAGTCGGGTCTGGAACAAAATCCCGAAACTCAGATAACATTGAAATCCGTTTAAACCTCATCACCGATGAAATATCCGACAATGAAAGAATTTCGGCAAAGTCGGAATTTTAGCTAGTATTATTGGTCATCTTACTTGGAATTATCATAAATGGTTACTCTTGGAGGAGAGAGAAAAAACTGAATTGGAAAACTCACATTTCATAGCAAGATTTGCCGAGTCGGGTCTGGACAAAATCCCGAAACTCAGATAACATTGAAATACGTTTAAATCTCATTACTGATGAAATATCCGATAATGAAAGAATTTCGGCAAAGTCGGAATTTTAGCTAGTATTATTGGTCATCTTACTTGGAATTATCACAAATGGTTATTCTTGGAGGAGAAAAAAAAAACCAAATTTGAAAACACATTTCACAGCAAGATTTAACGAGTCGGGTCTGGACAAAATCCCGAAACTCAGATAACATTGAAATACGTTTAAATCTCATTACTGATGAAATATCCGATAATGAAAGAATTTCGGCAAAGTCGGAATTTTAGCTAGTATTATTGGTCATCTTACTTGGAATTATCATAAATGGTTACTCTTGGAGGAGGGAAAAAAAATTAAATTTGAAGACACATTTCATAGCAAGATTTGCCGAGTCGGGTCTGGAACAAAATCCCGAAACTCAGATAACATTGAAATCCGTTTAAACCTCATCACCGATGAAATATCCGACAATGAAAGAATTTCGGCAAAATCGGAATTTTAGCTAGTATTATTGGTCATCTTACTTGGAATTATCATAAATGATTACTCTTGGAGGAGGAAAAAAAAATTTAATTTGAAAACACATTTCACAGCAAGATTTAGCGAGTCGGGTCTGGGACAAAATCCCGAAACTCAGATAACATTGAAATCCGTTTAAACCTCATCACCGATGAAATATCGACAATGAAAGAATTTCGGCAAAATCGGAATTTTAGCTAGTATTATTGGTCATCTTACTTGGAATTATCATAAATGGTTACTCTTGGAGGAGGAAAAAAAAATTAAATTTGAAAACACATTTCACAGCAAGATTTGCCGAGTCGGGTCTGGGACAAAATCCCGAAACTCAGATAACATTGAAATCCGTTTAAATCTCATCACTGATGAAATATCCGATAATGAAAGAATTTCGGCAAAGTCGGAATTTTAGCTAGTATTATTGGTCATCTTACTTGGAATTATCATAAATGGTTACTCTTGGAGGAGGAGAAAAATTTTAAATTTGAAAACACATTTCATAGCAAGATTTGCCGAGTCGGGTCTGGAACAAAATCCCGAAACTCAGATAACATTGAAATCCGTTTAAGGCGGTCCTAAAGTGGATTCTAGCCTCAAACTTGAAAACTAGATGGCGCTGACAATCGCACCCCGCCTCAGGCTAAGATCTAGTTCAGCTTTTCCGAAAAAGATTCTAACTCCTAGCTGATTGGCTACCTCGAAAAGAGCTATTCTATCTTTTAGCAATTTCTGGAAGTAAATAAATCAATGCATCGCAATGATATATATTGATGTAAATATGCAAAGAAGAGCTTCTAGTATCGCAAAACAAATCAATATTTTTGAATAAAAAATTGCATTTTACTAAACATTATAAATTATTAAGAAATCTTTATTCATGTTTACATGAACCAGTTTGTTATTCTAAAACATTTTTTTTTTTCGAATTCCTTCATTTAATCTTCAAATTTTATTCGCCAGCGAATATTTAGCTAAAAAAATGCTAGGAAGTTATCCAATATTTGCAATTTTAAGAATTTAAGTACATCGAAATATGCTCCTTTCTTTTGAAATTACTTCAATGTTTTTCACAAGTGTACATTCACGCGTGATTATATGTTCATATTGTTAAATTATCTATTATTCATAATGGCTAGTATAAATATTAGTTATATGTGATTCTAAATACATAATTCTTGTTAATGCTCAGCTGCAGCCACAGGGATATTTTCATTGCTATTGGACGGATTTGCGAAGATTTGCCCTCCTCAAATTTTAAAAAGTGGTCACGTTAGAACATTGTTGCAATTCTAAACTAACGTTAAAAGTAGTTGCTGGAATTTCTATAAACTACTAAGGATTTTTTTACTGCTCTACTCATTACACTATTTATTTATTTATTATTTTTTTTTTTTTTAAAAAAAGCACGTTACACTAAAAAAGAAAAAAATATTAGTTTTACTACTTGTAGTTTCGGTTGTACCAGTACTGGTTGTTGTTTCCTAACAAAAATTTGGTAAATACTGTTAACCCATGTTTATTGACAAGTAGTAGTTTGTTATTTACAGCTGATTCGAATGTATGTCAGCTGTTATTTGTATATATTATATATTTTATATGTATTGGAATATATTTCTATATTATAGCTAATATTTAGAGTTATTAATAATTACAAAAACTTAAATTAGGAAATTTTTCTTTATTTCGAATGCATACATCATTAATAATCATAGATAAAAATATTTTTTTATACTTTTAACACATTTAAACACTTGATTATTTTACAAGAATTCAATGTAAAAAGTACACGCTAAGTGAAATAAATAGAATAACTTTTTTCTATGTTACTTTTATTGAATAAATAAGTACTCAATTTAACAGTAGGATTATTCAATATTTTACAGTATCCTTATTGCTATTGTAAATTTTTTAATGTTTATCTGTCTTTTGTGAAAAGGAAAAATTTTTCTTATTCAGTTTTTTTTTTTATTAACTCCTAAAATTCTGCTTATTAAAACTTTCCTGTTATTTGAGTGTTTTTCTGTATATATGTGCAGCTGCAATAAAGTTATAGTGTCTAATGAGATGTTCACAAAAGTGGCATAAACAATAAGAATTTTTAATGAGGATGGTAAAAACCATGAAGAAATTATTTATTTTACAAAACAGCAAAAACTGAGGGAAATCTTTTTTTTTTATAGAGTGAAGAAACTATAGGAAAACTTGTTTTTTCCCACGACCTTAAAAACTGCATATGGTAAATACTATGCCAAACCATGCATCTGCATAGAATCTTGCTTTTCCCTCGAACAATGCACAATAAATAAAATTACATCTTGCGAATAAAATTTTTGCGACGAAGAAAAAGATTTGTATTAATGTGTTTTTTCTTAATGTTTGTGTTAGGGCACCACATAAGGAATAAAATATGCTGATTATTTTAGTCTTTGGAAATTGTAAAATAGATTGTGTAGATAATTGTATATGCTTTCTTTCTTTTTAATGAAAATATGACCTTATGAACCGATAGATGCAATGCAATAAATATTTTTTTTTTTTTTTTTTTGAACATTCGTTTTAATCTTGAAAAGTATTTTTTAGTCATAAACTCATGTCAAGTAAAGGAATATATTAAGTACTGAGTTTTCTAAAGAGTGTCTTTTAAATTTACAAAGTGTCTTTTTAAACTTTTTTAGGTTTACTGCTTTTAAGTATTGGGTGACAAATTTATGGCTTAAGAACCAAATGTCTGGCATTGGAGAAACAATTACCTTTAATTTCTTCAGGCAATCAAACGTATTTTGATATTTTTTATCAAACTTCCTTGTTAAATATCTTATAAATAGTATAAATTATTCACCTAGGTAACCTAATAAATTATAATTAAATATAAGAATATAATTAAAAACAGCCTTATAAAATGTATTTAAATATGAAATAAAAGCTATTAGGTGCTTTTGTAATAAATAAGTAAAACACAAATAATTTTGTTCATTTAATAGTTAAAATAAATAATATAATGTTATTTTTTGTAATTGTATATATGATCTAATGCTTTAATAGATTATTTTTGATAAATAGCTTGCATGCATAACTAACAAACGATGCATTTTTTCTAATTAAGCAAGTTAACATTAAATTTATATATAAAAAAAACTAATTTCATATGATAACTAGTCTCATTTCCTAAGATACAATATAGATTATTTAAGTAAAATTTTCAAGCCATAGTCATATCAACAAAATGTAATGACATTCATCTTTATTTTGATGATAATATCTGAAAAAAAATTAATTATACAATCAATTAAAATTACATTACACGTTTGTGTAAAAAATTATTTAGAAGGTGAAAAAAAGCACATTTTTCATTTAGTTTTCCACTAAGTTGATTACAAAAGCTCAGCATCATAAGTGGTGAGATTATAATTTTTTTTTTTTTCCTGTGGTCTTTTAAAAAAGGGTTTCATATTTAAATCTAAAATAATCGCCCTTTCAAAAACGAGTTATTGCGAAATGCACGATCTATTAAAAAAAAAAAATTTTTAAACAAAAGCAAAAACTTCGAAAAATACATAACTTAACAATCAAACTGTATATGAGTCTCAAAATGCTTAAAATGTATTCAAATAATATAAAGTAAGAGGACACTGCTTCGGAAAATCATAAATTTTTTTCAACCATTAAAATTCAGTTTGGTAAATAAAACTAATACTTTCCATTCAGTGTCATTAACAAATCAAAGAGGCTGTTTCAGAGATTTCAATTAATCGATCTGTTTTAGAAGGGGATAAAAAAAATGTGATTTTTCCCATAAATCATTATTAACCATTCTAATTCCATAATATTTTATCTTCATGTTGATATAAAAGGAGAAAGAAATGTCTATTTTGACACTGATAATACGAGAAACTTAATTCCCACGCATATTATTAGAAATGTAGGTAACGTTCGTTGATGAAGTTTATCGAAAAAGGTGTGTTTGAGGGATTTTCGGTAGAAATCGAAATAATTTACGAAAGTGATACGTCCGATGATTTTTGTTTTTATGTGTACCAAAGATTGAATTATTTTCTCCTTTTAAAACGACTTAGAAAAAGTAAATTTTTTAAAAAATAGTTTATTCATTTGTAGTTTTTGTATTTGATAGTAAGTTCATGCAGGAAAGAGGTTATAATTTCAATTAACGACAAAATGTAGATTAATTGCGCTTGTGACATTTTGAAAGAATTATACAATATAGGCACTCTAGCTAGTCGGAAATGGTACGAAATTTCAATTTACGATAAATATCATTTGATAGGGGGATTCTGATAGTAGCGGTCGGGAAAAAAACCTATATCATCACCCAATAAAATTAATGAGCTCTAGCTAGTAGGAAAGTGATAGGAATTTCGATTGCGAGAAGCCATAAATAAGTTTTTAAGTTTTCAGATACGATAAATTTTCTGACAGATACAATATGCGAAAGCGGTCACAGGTTGTCAGTTCTTAAAAAGTTTTTTACATTTCATTATATTACATACATTTTTCATTTTTGATCTGATTAAATATCTTTTCTCCTTTTTCGTCTACTTGTTTTTAAGATATTTATTTTATTTTCCCAATTGTAATTTATTTATTTTAAATAATCATTTGGATATTACTCTTAAACTCTTTAGTTTGATGGAAATATAGTTCAAAATCTAACTAAGTTCTGATTATCACAAAATATAAAGAAAATATAGATAAATTAGGCTAGGGTTGTAAGTAGAGATTAATCGCTTTGGCCTGAGCTCCTAAAACTTAAAAGAACTTTAAGAATTAATAATTTTTTAATTGTTTTCTGGATAGTTTAGAGGAATCGCGTCCCCCACATGAATATTTGTTATTCACTCATCTAATTGTGAGACATAGTACCCTATAAGCACATTCAATTGCAACATGTTAAATAAATCACACGTTACATTTAAAATTAAATACAAATAAAACAAAAATAGGATAATTTGTTTCTTATTAAATTTATTGTGACAATAGGTTAAAAAAAGAATAATTTCCAGTTTTAGGGAAGGAGGGACACATTCACCCTGGGGCAAAGTCTATGAATGGAATTTAAATACACTTCTCCCCTTTGTTATTGTTCACTTTCGAAAAACAGGTTTTTTTACATTCTTCTCCACTTCCTCCGACCTCCAGGGAGCTATATGCCAAGAAATTTACGTCAAGCAAGCACATATTCTTTTCTTTCATGCATTGAACATAAAGCTAACTGAAAGTACCTATAACTTAGATTATTATCTTGAAAGTTTTCAACGTTTCAGTTTTCAGAAAACCAATGATTTTTTTACGCAATTTTTTTCCTATAAATCTGTAATAGGAAATCTAATTTTTTAAAAAACACTAATTAAATAAACTATTTAATGAATGGGGGAAGGGTTTTAATAAATTATGTACCAAATTTTTTGTAAACTTAATAATATTAAACTTGTAATATTTTTCAAATCGATAGAAAACTTGGTTAAAGTTTCTGTTTTTTTTTTTTTTTTTTTTTTTTTTTTAGTTTCAATAGTGATCAGCGTAACTAACTAGCAGATAGCAAGATGGGATTTCTATCCCTATGAGCCAAATTCTTGAAAAATAATCAAAATTAAATTCTAGACTAAAATCCTTTTTTCTTTTATATATTCAAAGTTTAATTTGCTACTTGTAGGCTCCATAACTTCTTCAAATTTCTATTTGCTTCACGAAAAAATTGAACGAGATGTTTATTATTATTGCTGTGTATGTAGGGCGTTTATTATATTTAACAAATTTAAAAAACAATTTTAAGTGCGTTTTATTTAAGTTATCAACCATATATGTAAGGAGAGCAAAAACTTAGTTTGTCCCCGGTTGCTGTAGATAATGAAAGTTCATAAGCTGGTATTTTTGTTACTTTTTCATTTTATTAGTTTCATAAAATCACATGATTCATTGAAACTAGTTTGTATGTACGTAATTTGGATTTTTCGGAATAATAGATGCAAAAATAAATGTTGCACTAACAGTAATTTCTATATGAATAAAATAAAAAAAAAATATTATTTTTATTTTTGTTATTTAACTTGTTTTTTGATATTTTTAAAACGTAAAGAAAATATTTTCGTTCTTTTTTCTTGTACACGCTAAAAATGGTTTTAAATTTTTTGCTAGACGTGACATTATTTTATTAATAATATTATTAATGCTATTTACTGCTGTAAAAATTACAATATATATACATATAAATATTTTTTTTCCTTAAATAGTAATTAAAGTAAATTTAAAAAAATAAATTTGTACACTGCCAAATTAAACGTTTTTTACAAAGTATCTGTTATGGGAATTGATTTTTCAAATAACTTTTTGAAGAGTTTTCAATTGCAATCACATATTATGTGATCTTAGAACCGAATAAAAAATTATTTTCACAATTCTAGTGATTTAATTTTTTTAAAAAAATTTCCTGGGCCACAAGTTATTTTTTTCAAACTTTCTGGGTGTTCCGTAATGCTTTCAAATATACTTATTAAATTTTTACTAAAAACTAAGTGAAAAAAATATTCTTATTATGGATTCCAAGTTAATATTCATGTAAAAAAATATTCGAATTTTAAATAATTATTATAGAAAATACAAAAAACGTACAAAATCTCAATCTAGTATAAAAACGGAATTAATTATGAATGAAAATAACAAACAACTCTTTTTATCTCTGAAAGGTTGAGAAACCTGTAACAATCTTCATGAATTTATAAAAGTTTTCTTATTACCTACAGCATTTATTATTATTAATAACTTAATTAACTTGCAATCGAAATTTCCACTTCTTTCCGTCTAGCTAGAGTACTCGTTTCTCTTCTGCGGCTCTGTGCTTATTGACAATACAAGTCGTTTCCTGATCAGTGATCACAACAAAGTTTATTACCAATTTGCAAAGGAGACCGTATAAATATTTTGAACTCATTATAAGTAGCCGAAGTGCGCCAAATTTAACCATTATTCTATTGACAAAAGAAGTTGCGTTATCTCCGAGATAATTAAGTTTATCATTAATTTATCGCTAAATGAATTTTTTGATAAACAGAACTTTTTCGCCGTATAAGTAAAAGTTATTGGCAATCGAAGTTTCAAGAAACGGAGAGGAAGGTCAATTAATGTTGGTAATAGGATTCTCCAGGGCCGGATTTAAGTTTGGCGAGGCCCCAAGCTACTGAAAAAGATAGGGCCCTTATAAATTCAATTTATATACACATGAGGAAAACTGTCATTTTTATTGTTGAGTATTAACATTAAATTATTAAAAAAATTTCTTTACGTTGCATTTTGCTTTGCTGCTCAAAATCCATAGACTTGGAAACATGAAATTATGAAGGTGTGTAGAAAGTATGCAAGGAGTTAGAAAGAAATACAATTTGATTATTAGTTTTATTCTTTTTATGACCACCGTTGAAACACTAACTCAATTTTGAGTTTACAACTACCCATGCTTCACTACGTAGCCTTGTAATTTTGAACTCAATGCAGAAGACAACGGAACTTCTGGATCAGTACCCAGAGGTATTGATTTGTTATGAGAACTTAGTGGGCTTTGTGACCCAGACAGATTTAGCATGCACCAGTCACCATTCTATACAGCTGGATTCGAACTCCCATTCTCGTGAATACAAGTCCATAGTCCTCAACCAGGCTATTACAGCCAAATTATTCGATTATTTTATAACAGTCATTGAACAGCCCACCCAATTTCGAGTTTCGACTACTAATGTTCAACTCCGTAGCCTTGTAATTTTGAACCCAATCCAGCAAACAAGAGAACTCCAGGATCAAGTATTTGATGAAATTTTTCCCTTCGTGGAGGACGTTTTGATGGAACCAACCCGCATTTGAGTTACATGGAGAGGAAAACCACGAAAGCCTCCGTCGGTTAGTCTGACAGCAAGGGGGCTCTAACTCATGATCCGTCTACCACTGAGTATATTTTACGTCAGCACTGTGGTCGATGCAAGTCGGGTGTAGAATTCATATCGACCAGCAGCCAGCACTGGCATTCGAACTCGGTTCACCTCATTCGAAGGCAAATGCTCTATCCCTCGAGTTCATCTTCACTGAGTAATAAATTTGCGGGGGGAACCAATTTTATTGATTTGCTTAAATTTATTCATCTTTAAAATGTAAATGACAATCGTAATTTTTGTGTAAAAAAATGAGAATAGCCGTTTTTCCTCATATCTGCAATGATTAATGAAAAGCAACCACGAGGGTTAGTGAGCAAAGAGAACAATGGGCGGAGCTTTCTAGTTTTTTAAATAATTGTTAAATTATTAGTTTTACATGCACACTTTAAAAAAAAAAGAAAAACATTTTTCAGTATTAAGAAATAAAATAAAAAACTGTCATCAGCTGGAATAGAAGTCACGATCTCACAGTTTCGTGTTAGATTTCATAATCTTCAGCCCCAAATATGCATACCTGCCTTGCGAATTTTCTTTATAATTTTTTTTTTTAAATTTAATAAATTAAGTCATTTGAATACTTGACGTTCTTGATGTAAAACTTTTAGACTAGTGTTTTTTTCCCCTTCAATTTTGCGAAAAAATAATTTTTTTTTAAAAATTTGAGAAAAAATATCTGTTTGCATGCGACAATACAGTACCTTTTACGAAATGCGAATCATGGGACTGACCACACTGAGAAAAAAAAAGTATGGTCAAAACTATTAGAATATAGTAAAATTTACGGTATTTATGGGAACACCAAAATACAGGATAGTTTTTTTCAATATTGATCTGGTTATGACTTCTCATGAAATTAACATAATAAAAATATAGTTTTTTGCCATGCTGTTCGGTAGTAAATGTGTTAAATTTTTTAATTTTATCATGATACCTTAGGAAAGTAGTTCCAAACTGTCTTCTATGGAACTTTATGGTTTTAGAGCGAATTAGTACTTTTTACAACCGGGGATGAATACTTTTATAACTTCTAGTTAGTTCTTTTATAATCTCTGATTATATTTTGATCCAACAATTAAATCATATCATATATAATCTTTCTGTTTCCTTTATTAAATTATTTGAAGTAAAATACCAATTAAATAGAAATGGCATTTTTTAAATGAAAATATATTTCTAAAAACATAAAGTGTTTAATGTTGATCAAATTAGGAAAAAAATAAGCATTTATAAAATATTACATTAATATTTTTTACCGCACTTTTCAAATCAATATAAAATAACTAAATTCTTTTATAAATAATAATGCTTTCTAAATTATCATTAGCTAGAAATAAACTATAATTCGGCTTATCTTATTCATTTTCAGCTTTTGTATAGACACCAAAAAACAATTCGCATTTCCTTGTGCTCAACTAGATATAGCACAAGGATTGCAAATTTAACTATCGGCTATAAAACCTTATTTAAGATTGTTAATGATAAAACAATGAAAACTCTTCATTCCTTTAATTAAATATTTTTAAAATAGTCTTTTTTTAGGTTATAACGTTCACAATTACCTTAATAAACTTTAATCGTAATATCGGGTTCCGTAGAGGGAAGCCTAAATAATAATTGGGAACAGCTGTCTTGGAGTATGGCATAATAATCACTAATTCGGTTCATTTTATTTTTGACTTTTTATTAAATGTGTGGTAATAAGAGCTATAATTTTAAAAACCTGAATTTTCGATAAACTGCTGCATTGTGAACAGAAAAATTACCAAATGGATGATTTAAATACCATATATTTTGGTTTTGTTACCAAAATTGTTTTTTTTGTTTTTTTTTTTCTTCTTCTTTTTTGCGAGATGAGTGTCGTAATTTTTTCTCCGTGAGTTATTTTGTGTTCTAAAACTTTCGCACTATTTATTTAGACATATATACTAAAAATGGCCTTTAGCATTGAAATGTCAAATCCAATCATGGAAATAGGGCTATTTTTTCCCACTAGGACTTCTACACTTATTTTAAATATTAATATTGCAGATAAATTATTTTTATAAAACAATACAATTAAACTAAGTATACCAAATTCATTTAGAAATAGTATAAGGAATAAGAAATTAATACCTTACTTTTTATTTACATAAAAAGTGTGTATAACCAACAATTATTTTATACACTTCGATTAGATTTTGAAAAGCATCCGAAAATGTAAAAAGAAAACAAATTATAATGGGCTTCATAGGGCCCCAGCTCCGAATAGAACTTTAAAAAAAGAAAAAAAGTGGGATCTCGGGCCCCAAGCTACAGCTTATACGTAAATCCGGCCACGGGATTGTCTCCCCCCCCCCTTTCCGTCGCTAGAAAGTGACGCGTCTAACATTTTTTTTTTTTTTTCAGGAGTGACAAAATTTAACAATTTCTTTTTTCCCCAATGACTTGAAAAACACACGTGTAAAATTTTATTTTACATTATTTTATTTATTACAACCAATCAAAAACATTCTATACATTTAATATGTTGAACATACAGTAAAAGTTTTGAATTAATAATAAGTATTAAATTTATAATTCAAACATTATATGTTACTTCACTTTGATTTCTCTTCTGTGATAATTAATAACAGAAAGTGAGTTTTGTATATAATTGATATACTGATAGAGCGATTACTTCAAAACACACAATAGCTTGAACTCTTAATTTTATTGTAAATTCTCAAAAAGTTAGAGAAGTAGCATGACAAAAAAAAAAAAATCTGAATTTCATATATTTATATTTTGTTTACATAATCTATTATCTGTATCCTATTTTCTTCATACGTTTTTTACTATTCAGAGAGTATTTTGTATTGTTTACATAGTCTTTCAACCGTTGAAAATGTTTGTTATTTAAAAATTAAGATAGATAAGTTTCTTAATTTTTAATTATGCTATTAAATTGATAATTGATTTTCCGCTTCATGTAACAGTCACCTATATTACTAACCAAACTGTATTTACCTATTCATTGCTACACTTTCAAATTTCTTTTTCTTAAAAGAAAAGAAGTGTTTGAAGATTAGCTATTTGTATCTTTATCTCTCAATTTCAGATGAAACTGGCACATACGCATTCGGGAATGGGAGCTCTATGAGGAGCGATTAACAAATTTGCGTTTCAGAGTAAGGAGGGGATTAGATTTAAATTGAGATGTAG
Organism: Parasteatoda lunata; assembly: GCA_949128135.1. Lineage (NCBI taxonomy): Eukaryota > Metazoa > Arthropoda > Arachnida > Araneae > Theridiidae > Parasteatoda > Parasteatoda lunata. Next base: position 115,633,947 of record OX421972.1, on the reverse strand, counting down.
ATATCTGATACGATACTTGTGCATATTTTTGTTCATCAAAAAAGTTTAAAAAAAGGTTTAATACTCAATAATTTCATTCTGTTTCATACATAAAAAATGGGAACATAAAATTTCATAAATATACAGAATGGCCAAGCAAAATTTGCAGAATGATAGAAATCCTAGGGAGGAAACAGAAGAAAAGAAAATACTGGTTGATTGTTGCAAGAACAGTTTAGTAAAGCATATCAGGTCATCACAATTTAACACAAGAGTAACTTAGCCAAACAGTAGGTTACTCATCTACAGCAGGTTGTAACTCAAGTCTCACGATAACTGACAAAGAAATTACTAAACTGGTTGGGCAGAAGCTATAATAGCATCAATGAGATTTATTCAGAGACAACTATTTTGCACAAGGAAGAATTGGGTCCTTACTTTAACTACATGCACAAAGCTAACCACTACTCACTGGTGGGAAAAAAAAATTATATATTGAAGGGAAATCAACAGATTATACAGTTTGTTAAGGGCTCGATAGAGAGCTACGGCTTGAGTGCCTCAGACAAGACGGATTTATTTAGTGTGCAATGTCAATGTGAAAAATATTCAGGATTGTCAGAAAGTTCTTTGTAAAGCTTTGGACTCATTTTAAGGGATAATTTCTATTGCCAATGTTGAAGAGCGAGTCTTTATATTTTTCAAAACTGTTTGAGAATTTCTAAAAGTCTTAGCTTGAATTTCTAAAGCAGTATAAAGCATAGAACAGTGGGAAGAAGTTTGAGGGCTCTGTTCACCTCATTGCCATAGCAATGAGCAGCTAAGGTAAGAAGATCATCTTCATGATCCAAGACACAATGAAGTGCTTAATAAATATTCTTCGATTCAAGGCACCTATTTATATCTTCAAAAGAAGAATCTTCCTCTTCTGATTTTTCTGTTGCTGCAGAGGATGAAACACTATTTAATCATAAGGTCTTTGGATTTAAAAAAGTGAGACTGATGATGCGTTTGCATTCTCATTTTAAGGGGTAATTTCTATTGCCAATGCTGAAGAGTAATGCTCAAGGTAATTATTCTGAATCATAGAAGGAAAACCATAATTAATTTAAAATAAATAATATTAATAACCATTATTTCGTAAATCTGCAAGAAACATAAGTTCAAGTATAGATGAGTAAAAAAAAGAGAATTCAGTTCAAAAAATTTAGCAAATCACAAACAGGTATATTTGATAATTTATATCCATAATAGTCAATTTTATTTACTGGTGTTTCTGATCAGATATTGAAGTTCATATAATGGCTAATATGTGCTTGCAGTTAATACGATGGCAGATATGTGCTTACAGCTTGCTTACTGCAACATTTACTAAATGTGTTTCTCTTTGTCTGGCACCTCATTACAGACCAATTCGGCAAGGGTGACCCTACCAATAGCAAATGCTATAGCCGACATAGCTCTATAAATCATTGGTGCTCACAAGCCTCTACACCTCGACAAGGTGGAAACATCTTTGTAGAGGAATTTTAATTATTATAATAAAATGTATGGCAAATTTAATATGTATGGCTAAGAATTTAATATGAAACATAAGACTTTTAATTGAAATTAAGGTTGTTATAATCTTTATAAATCAAAAATTGATTTAGGCTTTCGAATTCTTTTTTCTTTTAATTCTGGTTTCTCGGGTTGGACAGAAATTGCCGTTGCTGGTTTTAGATGTAAAATTACAGGTGCGTTACTTGTTTCTGTTGAAGTAGCATCAGAACTGAAAAGATAAAATATATCACATTAACAAATTTAGCAGTTATGACCACATAAGGGTTACCTAAACTATTACATGTATGCGCGAAAAGTAATGTATAGAAGACTCATTTTAATTCATTTTGAGTAATGAACATACATTGTCTGATTATGAGAATGCTAATTTTTAAATTTGATTTTAACATATTGTAATTGAAATTAATGATTATACAATTTTATAAATGAACATTCTATATTACGTAAAAGTTACATATGTGCTTAGACCTTGCTTTAAAATTAAAAATGCAATATAATAAATTATAACAACATACGTAATGCATACTTTTAATTTTTTATGCAAATTCAACCAATTCCACCACAAATTGAGTATATGAAGCCTTTAAAATATACTGTTAATTTTTTTTATTTTTGAAAATACTATACCTAACAATAGCAAAGTTAATATTTTAATAATTAATTTTTGTTAATTATGCTTAATTTAAAATGATTAAAATCCTCAAAATTAAATTAGTATAGTAATGTAGTGATTTTTTAAAGTAAAAAGTTCTGATTAACTTAATTACAACTAAAAAAACTTCTTCAAAACAAAAAAAACTTCACAACTCACTTGGATATAACAGGTGTTAATTTTCCATTCAGTAACTTCTCTGGTGCACAGGAATTTGATAAAAAATCACTAGTATTTCTTCCAAATCTATAAAAATTCAATTAATGAGAATAAGCAATGTTCAAAATATCAGTCGTTTTGAAGCATCATAATGGCTAATTTTCATTTAATACATTAACCTACAAGATTGGTATTTGCAAGGATCTTACTTAGAAACTGGAGACTGCATAATTTCTCCTACTAATGATGATGATGATTCCAAAGAAATCTCATGGCAGACAGATCTGAGGGGAGAAAAAATGCTACTTTGTAATAGATTCATTCAAGAACTCTAGATTCATTTCAAAGATAAAACTCTACTTAATGATTTATAAAAATAAAAAATAATAAATAAAAAAGTAATCAAGTGATTTTTCTTTAAATTTAGTAAATTCTGATCAATTTATACAAAATAATTCATAAAATACCATTATGGGTCTTTTGATGTATGAAATTTAAAGTTGCAGTTTTTATTTAAGAAAATAAATATTAATGAAATCAGCAATCTTAATGACAATGCTGTCATAGGGAGTTGGCATAATAAAGCAAGACAGTCTTTTTCAAAAGACCTAAATAGGGATGGTTATATGATGATAAAAAAATTCTTTTTTAAAAAATATCATGAAAATTACAAATTGGAATTTTAAGCCTGAGAACAAGAGAGTTTGGAACAAGATTGTTCAGCCAGACAAGGCCAAAAATACACGGTAGCGCACTAAGAAAAATAGAGTCTTTTTAATAACTTTTTTTTAAAGTCTGTCATTAAACACACAAAAATAAAATTAATAATTTTAGCTTCAAATGCATAACTTAAGATAAAAATATAAATATAGACAGTGGGAAAATACCTAGATATGGGAGAAAAGGGAAGAGTTTCCTGATATAGTGAAGATTCCATAGAGACAGGATATCCATCAAAGCTGAAAAATAATCATTTTACGGAAAAAAAAAAAAAAAAATCAATCAATTAAAGTATCTGAAATTAATTTAAATTTTTACAATTTTCATTTAGAGATAAACAAACTGCATTGTAAGAAATATGGTTTTTATAACTATAAAACAGATATTTTTGGTTTCAATTCATTTAAGGAAAACTCTTCAATTTAATTTACCATCTTGGGTAAATATTTTGAGTAAGTGTTAAAAACAATCTTCAATGGCAAATAATTTTAATAAAATGTTTTCGACGGTCTATGAAGTTAATGCAACAAAATTTAAAGTAAATTTCTGGAATGATTTAATTAGTGGTGCTTTTGTTAAATTTAAAAAAAGTAAAGTTTTTTTAATCAAAAAATTTTTTTTCAAAGGAAACCAAAATTTTAAATGATATGAAAACAGCTAGACTAAAAAAGAATTTTGTAGTTCGCACACAAAACTTAACCTTTGTCACTATTTTTTTAAGATTTACACTCATTTTATTCAACTAGGTCACTATCTAAAATTAATATCAAACAAATAATAAAAAAATATAAAAAGTATTTGCAGAATTCTAATGTAAAGAGTGCTAATTTAAACCTCTTAGGCTTTGACTGAACTGCTTCAGAATAAGAAAATATTATAAGTAAAGTAGCACAAGCATCAATACTACAAAAATCAAAACATTATGTTCACATTAAAAATACATTTTGAAACATGAGAAGCTTGAAAAATGCAAAAATTATAATCACCTAATACTTGAATTTGGCTTAACAGCATCATTTAATTCAGGCAATAATCCAGCAGTGAGCATAAAACTTTGAAAGCACAAATCATTGAAATAAATTATATGTATGATTTACTTATAGATCAATAATTTTACAAAAACTAAGAAGTTAACAATAATAATTTTGAGTTCATTATTAGAATAAAGAAAACAAAAACAAAAAAAATTACATTTAACTTGTTATTAGTAGAATACACTTATTAAAATACATTAAAAACTTAAATCCTCGAGTCCCTAATTTTGGGAGTTTTTAAAGTTTTTGCAATTAAATAAACATAACACTATTTTAAACATAACAAAATTTTAAGAACTTCACAACCCTAAGAATATAGGAATAAATTCTGCAGTAAAAAAGTTTTTTTTTTCTACTGAAATAGATGTCCAAAAAAAAAAAAAAGAAAGAAAAACATGTGATTTATATCATGTCAACCCTGGATAAAACTGGATTAGACTGAAGTTTGATTCGAAAACAGATAAATTAAAAAACTTTTTTGACATTTTCTTTATCAGTTGAAATTTTAAAAAAAATCTGATAAAAAGTAATGTGCAAAAGCACTAATAATAAAATTTTAGACTATGATTTAAAAAATTTATAAAAGATCATTCATAATTAGACAATTTTGTTTCTGATAAAAATGATGTCCTACATTCAAAGCAATAATCATTATTTATAAACAGCTCGTTAAAAAAAAAAAACACAAGTTTTAATATTAAATTATAAAACAAATGCTTTCAAACCTAGTAGACGAAGAGGCTGTATTTAGCAAAACAGTTGAATCACTTGAAATCAAGAAATCATTAGGCCTATAAAATAAAATATATACATGTATGAGTTTTACGGCGATAATAAATATTAACTTTAAATATATGACTATATGAATTTTTCCTTGCAATTCAAGTTATATAAATTATAATTTGATGTAATTAAATTTAATCTGTCTTAAATAAATAGTTTTTAATAATCTTAGTTGGATAAATAACTCAAATAAGTATGCAGATTAAATAATTCTTACATCTCTGAAGTTTCAACACAATTAACATCAGAAAAACGATCCTTCAACACCTTTGTTTTTCTTTTTCTAGATTTACGACGATTTTTATTTGGTTGACCTTTCATGTTTATTTCGAATTTAAAAGCAAAGAAGCAAATTTAAATGGAAATTGCGCGCTATCAATGTAACCATTAAAATTGCCGATGCTAGTCGCTAAATCCTGAATAGCTCTTTTTCTCACGCGTTCGTAAACAACGAGAAAAACGAAATATTCTGATTTTCGATGTTGGAAAAATTAAAACGTAGTGACTGTTCTCCCGAACAGTTACACGAATTAAATACTGATTAAAATGTCTTAGAACTGCTTTTGGAATAAAGCCAACAATCTGTATTAATACCTAAAACAAAAAGAATCTACAATTAATGAGAATATAAATATGTATTTTATGCTTTCTTTTGCAAACTGCTCTCGCAAACAGTAAACACGCACTTTTTGTAGCATTATAGCGCCATCTGATTTCTAGAAAAAGAACTACTATATCAAATGTTACAAATTATTTCTATGCTTTTAAAAAAATTTCAAAGCCTAATTTTCCAAAAATAAACATTTTAGGTTATGGTTAACAAGATTCTTGAACGTCGTGAAAAATTTCGAGACCCTTAGTACGCTATTTAATCTGTGTAACTGTTCGGCGATTTTTAACATTACAGGTATAGGGCTTTAGGACCACCTTAAACCTCATCACCGATGAAATATCCGACAATGAAAGAATTTCGGCAAAGTCGGAATTTTAGCTAGTATTATTGGTCATCTTACTTGGAATTATCATAAATGGTTACTCTTGGTTGTAGTTGTAGTTGTAGTTAATTTACGTCGCACTAGAGCTGCACAATGGGCTATTGGCGACGGTCTGGGAAACATCCCTGAGGATGATCCGAAGACATGCCATCACAATTTTGATCCTCTGCAGAGGGGATGGCACCCCTGCTTCGGTAGCCCAACGACCTGCACGCGAAGTCGAGCACTTTACGGTAGAACAGTTTAACGAGGACCAATACCGCACACCCTCGGTCCCTACGCAGACTGATCCAAGTGGTCACCCACCCGCACACTGACTGCAGCCAGTGATGCTTGACTTCGGTGATCTGCTGGGAACCGTGTCTTAACGATCAGTCCACTGCGGGACTGGTTACTCTTGGAGGAGAGAGAAAAAACTGAATTGGAAAACTCACATTTCATAGCAAGATTTGCCGAGTCGGGTCTGGACAAAATCCCGAAACTCAGATAACATTGAAATACGTTTAAATCTCATTACTGATGAAATATCCGATAATGAAAGAATTTCGGCAAAGTCGGAATTTTAGCTAGTATTATTGGTCATCTTACTTGGAATTATCATAAATGGTTACTCTTGGAGGAGGAAAAAAAAATTAAATTTAAAAACACATTTCACAGCAAGATTTGCCGAGTCGGGTCTGGGACAAAATCCCGAAACTCAGATAACATTGAAATCCGTTTAAACCTCATCACCGATGAAATATCCGACAATGAAAGAATTTTGGCAAAATCGGAATTTTAGCTAGTATTATTGGTCATCTTACTTGGAATTATCATAAATGGTTACTCTTGGAGGAGGAAAAAAAAATTAAATTTGAAAACACATTTCACAGCAAGATTTGCCGAGTCGGGTCTGGGACAAAATCCCGAAACTCAGATAACATTGAAATCCGTTTAAACCTCATCACTGATGAAATATCCGACACTGAAAGAATTTCGGCAAAGTCGGAATTTTCGCTAGTATTATTGGCCATCTTACTTGGAACTATCATAAATGTATATTCTTGGAGGAGAAAAAAAAACTAAATTGGAAAACACATTTAACAGCAAGATTTGCCGAGTCGGGTCTGGGACAAAATCCCGAACCTCAGATAACATTGAAATCCGTTTAAACCTCATCACCGATGAAATATCCGACAATGAAAGAATTTCGACGAAGTCGGGATTTTGGCTAGTATTATCGGTCATCTTGCTTGAAATTATCATAATGGTTACTCTTGGAGGAGTTTACGGGATAGCTCTAAACAAAGAACCAAAAATATTTTTGCAGAATATTGAAATGTATATTTACGAATATTAAATTATATATTCACGACAGAATCAAAAACTTTCTTTGGAGGCATATCAAGAGCAAAAGCAGCATTTATTTTATTATTATTTTTTAAATATTTTATATTTAAAAAAGTTCTGTTGATAAAAAAGAAAACACCACTTATCTCAATAATATTTAAAATTATAAATAAATGAATCTGCACAAAAGAAAAGAGAAATTAGATTTTTATTAGGAATCGGTTTATAATCTTATTTTTTAATAAACTCTTTATTTTATTATACTCTTTATTTATTTACTTATGTTTATTTCTTTAAAAAATTACTGAAACTACATTCCTTGAAGTGAAAGAAATGTAAAAGCGATAGCTGATATAACGTAGCAACCCCTTGAGAGACTGGGACAGGAATGAGGGAGTGTGGACTAAAGCTGTAATTATCCCCACAGGAGGTAATATGAGGGGTAGGATCTCAGGGCAGATTTACTGGGACACCTAACTCTCAGTCCCGCAGTGGACTGGTCGTAAAGACACGGTTCTCAGAAGAACACCGAAGGCGAGCATCACTGGATGCAGGTGGGTGACCACTTTGATTGGCCGCTTAGGGAACAATTGTGCGCGGTATCGGTCCTAGTTAAACTTTTGTACCGTAAAGTGCTCATCTTCGCGCCAGGTCGTTGACTACTAAAGCAGATTTTTAGAGGTTTTAAATGGTATTGTTTTAATATAATGGCCAAGAAAGTTTTTTTGAACTGTTTATGAACGGAAATAATGTGATAATTACGTAAAGTTTGAAAGCTAATAACCAGAAAAAGTCTCAACTTATTTTTACAAAGAGAAAGATGCAAAGTTATCATAATATCTTTGCTTGCCATCTCCGAGATTTGTGGACACAGTGACATCATGAGGAGGGAAATCGTAGTTTCAGCTCTAAGAGCAGAGTGAACTAGCCCTTCTATTCGTTTTAGCCCTGGGTTAATACGACATTCTATGAAAAATAATTTGATTCTACTAAATTCTGCTGCTATAAGAAAAATGACTTTGGTTCTTTTTATGCTATTAAGCAGCAAAGTAAAACAAAAAGCAATTGTTTATACAAAGACACACTTATGTTTATTTTAAATAATATGATTTGATTCCACAAAATTTCACTCATAAATGAAGTGCTGTCTTGTTTTCTAAAGCAGTAATTAATTGAATTTACAATAAGTATTAAAAATTTTACTTCGAAAATTATGTACTTTTTGCAAAATATTATGGATGTAAAAGATGAATAAACATATTTATAAATTTACATAAAATATTAGGTAGTTTACCCCCCCCCCCACCTTTAGCTTCTCGGTACTAAAAATAAATTTTCGCAATTGTTTTTCATTTTTTGTACATTCGTGTGAAAGCAAAAAGTTCCTTAGTGTTCACGGTTGCATAAACCCACTGAGTAAAATCCATTCTATCCACAGATCCTTAGTAAAGCCCACCCTAAAGTGGGTTTTTCTAAAATTAATTTCTTTTTTATCCTCTGTTATATTAAAGAGCTATTCTATTGATACATATAGTCTGTAGTCTAGCCTAAAACAAATGAACCTATGGTGAAAAAACTAACAACAATCTGAAAAGAAATATTATTTGCAGAATTCATGAAAAAAAAATGTATAGGTCTCATATAAAAAACAGAATAATTTGACAATAAAAGTTATTTCATAAGAATTTTAATTCAAAATAAACACAGACAGAGGAAATACATTATAAATCGATCAGTGTTATAATTCTTCAATCTTAATTTTCTATGTATTTTAACGCCTTTTGTGCAGTCAGTCTATTTCTCAATTTTGACCAAACCAGTCCACAAGTAGAAAACACTCGTTCCAGTGATGCAGAGCTGGCTGGACATTTGCTTAGGGCAACCATAAAGTTGCAAAAATCTGACATATCTCTATCATTAACACGTATTTCAACCAATTTCCACCACTGAATGACCATTGATTTGCACAAAAAAAAAAAAATCATCAAATATTTATTAAGATAAATAAGAAGTAATCCTGTGTTACAAATGTGTGATATAATAACATTTTGCTGAGAAAGACGTTTGTACCTTTAATTATGTTGAGTCAATTCCAGTGCTTATCTCGAAAGTTCTGAAATTTCCCTAAAATAAACCTCCGTTTCTCGAATTTCTAATAATATGTCAAAACTTTCTTTATCATTGCATACAGAGATGAATTTCATGAACCCACAGGAAATAGGGAGTTGGGGGAGTTTCTTGGAATTTCAATCACTAACCTTAACTAGAATGGAAATACAATGATTCTGGCAGTAAGTGAGTGGTTAATGAATTGTGAATACCAGGGGTTAGCTTTTCAACATATTTAAGAAAGCTAAGAATAGAAATTCATTTTCACCTTAAAATTGCAACCACAATGGATAATTAGGAGTTTTAAAGTGAACTATAGAAAGCAGTTGGTATGCAAACTTGTAGATGCCATCAAGGAAAAAAAGTTCTCTTGCAAAAATAAAGATGTTAGATGCTATCAGAATTTGCTGTTTTGCCTAGAGAAATGTCTTTAAAAACTGTCCAAAATGGTTTTAAGAATAGCTGTGAAGATGATGAACAAGAGGTTGAAGGCATCAGTAAAGAAGAAACTGTTGACGCTGAAAATGCAGTGCCAGAATGGAGTGCAATAAAATCTAGATTCAGGGTTCCCACTCAATTTCAGAAAAAAATTTCAATGAAAATCCATACCATATTTTATCTATACTACGAAATTTTTTATCAGAAAATTTGGATTCTTTTATTTGTTATGCCAAGTATTAGATTTTTTGTGTAAAATAAATATCATTATATGGAAACATTTCAGCATGTCTAAAATGTAAAAGTTTTACGATAAATAATTGTATTAGATGTTAGAATTATTTAACTCGGAATCTCAATAACTGAGTATTATTACTGACAATTTTAAGACTGGTTTTTTCCCAGGAATAATGAAGGAATTTTCTAGGTTTTTGTAAGAAAATTGTAACTTTCCCTGATTTTTGGAGTTGAAATAAAATTCCCTGACAATTCCAGGTTTTCCCTGACCTGTGGGAACCCTGTAGATTTAACGTTGACATTAATTTGAAAGTTTTTTACAAGTAGACAATTGCTTGGCGGAACAATGACAGATGAGGAAATCATAGATAATGTCAAAGGAATATCAGATGAAGAAGCTGAAGATCATATTGATGAACCCAAAAGAGGTAGGAAAAGCAGTAGAATTCCTATAAATTATTCTTGAATCCCAGGAAAATGTTGGCTATGATGGATTTGCGCTCTTTCTAACCTTAAAAGAATAATCTAAACAAATAAGGTTATACGTCAGAAGTCTTTGAAAAATTATTTTCAGTGCTAAATGTTATGGAAATAGATGTGGCATAATTAATTTAAAGAAATACCAAAATTTTTCTACTGAAAACAATTAAAGCACTTTAAATAGAATTTCTTAATTAAATTTCAATATTTGTACAAATTTTTCGCCTTTCCCGTGAGATTCGAGATAAACAGGTTCGACTGTATAAGCTTATGAAAATAAGTTACTTATCCCTGCCTTTTTTTTTTTTGTTGAAAAAAACCCAATAAAACAAGATAAACTCAATATAACCCACCCGGTTTGGATTTTTCTGGAAATTGGATTTTTAAGGACAACTCTACAAGTTTCAACATTTTCATTATAACAAATGTTCAAACATCAAACCTTATGTTTGAGGCATTTTCCTCAAATTGTAACGAGTAACAAATTATCAATAATATCAGGAGTTGCTTTTTCTAAATTTACTCTGTAGAATTTCTGATTGATGATAAACCTGGGAAACTACTTTTCAATAACGATATCAGCAGGTAATATCAATATTATACGGTGATTCTATATAAAATGAACCAATGTCAGGTCTTAGTAATTTGTTTAAATTTGGCGTAGAAATAGAATTAGTAGATTACATGAGAAGTACATTACTTTTTGAACAAGTAGTCTCCGAGATAAAAATGTTCAAAATATTGAAAATTAAAAAATTTTCTACAATTTTAAAATTTTTTTACCAGCTGTAACTTGAGAACTATTTGATTTCAAAAGCTGAGACATTTTTTCAGTTTCTTCAATAAAATATACCAAGGTTAAAATATTTACTTTTTAACTATCTTAAAATCTAAATTTTTTTGAAGAAAAATATTTTATTTACGATTTTTTTAGCATTGTTTACGCCAAATTTCAAAATAGGATCATAATTTAAATCACATATGATAACAGTTCTAGTAAAAATCATTCATTCAAATTAAGTCCAAAATATTCTTTAGGTTAGGTTATTTCTTTGGACTTCTTAAAGCAGCAGACATTGGAATTTAATTTTATAATGTTTGGACAGCTCAAATGCAGAAAGCTTTTGCCAGACTTACATTTTTGTACATCAGGAAAGAGTATAAGGACTCCCCTCAAAGAGCTAATTGTGCTCAGCAAAAGAAGTTTTTGAACAAAATATCATCACGAACAGCTCAGACAGTCAAAGGACGAAACACTAATGCAATAATAAATGTCCATGCAAAAAAAAGTAAGAAGATTCTGAAACAGCAAAGATCTTGAACAGGTAGAAACATGGTTCGGTTCACTTTTTTGAAAGTTCCTTTAGTGAATTGAATAGCAACACTTGCCTGAGAGATAGTTAGAGAAACACTAGGTAATAATTTTTCCAAATTGAGACTTTGATATTGCATAAAAGACTGTGTAAAACATGCTTTTGACTCCCAGAACAAAAACTGAAAGAGTCCTTAAATTTTAAATGCAAACGTTATAATAATAATTGCATTATTAGCGATCACTTTCAAATTTAATAAATAAGAACTTGTAAAAAAAAAAAGCAAAATTCAAATAAGTTTTGGAAAAATCAAAGATATTTAAACAAAAATTAACACTAAACATACCATAACCAGCCAAAAGATCAGTAATTGTATGTTGTATTGTATTTCTAACTACAATATATCTAACTTAATATTTCTATTTGATTAAGATCAGCGCTGGGGTTTTGGATGTCCTAAACTGGCTTTGGACAGGAAAATTGGTTTTACTCTCCTAAATTGACTTAAAGTATCCAAAACCTTGATAATTGGTAAAAGGTAAAAATTATATAGTTCTACCATGCGTAACCATTGCACACTTATTAATAAATATCTGATACCTTTTATCCAGTTTAATTAAACTCATTAAAGGAAAATAATATAATAGGAAAAGATTTATAACTTTCGAAGCTCCACAATTCATTGAACAACTTTATCCCGTAAATATGAATAAATATGCTTTCATTACTGATAAATTATGTTTTTGCATAAGGATAAACAATGCAATATTAAAAATAATAAACTTTTTTAATAAAACCAAAACTTGTCTTCATTTTGTCTCTTGTTCAAAAATTAACATTATATTTTTCACAATATTGTTTTTCAAATTGTGACATAATTTGAGTAAAAATGTTTTGGACAGAACGGTTTAAACCGTGGATTAATCCATTCTGTCCTAAACCATGCCCAGATGAATTCCACATTAAACAAACAGAAACTGAAAACACAATATAATAGGCTTACTGAAATCAAACTGGCTACTAATTTTTTGGTCCGATTGAAAATTAATTTTAACAATAATGTTCTAACATTAAAAAAAAATTTTTTTTTCTTCTTAATTTTATTATCTTAATTTCTCACTTAAAATCTACTGTAGAGTATAAAAATCCCTACCAACAAAAACTAATAGATAAAAGCACCAGAAATAATAATAACCTGTGCTCATAAAGTTAGGAATATGGAATAAGGAACACTTTTTTGTCCATTTTCTAAAAGAGTAAACTATGCTGAATTGGGTAAAATAAATGATAAAGTGCACATAAAAGAAACAACATATTGTGAAATACATTACTTTTATTTAAACACTTTTCTATAACAATTTACATAGGTATAAAATAAAATAAACTGCAGCTTTAATAAGCACTTCAGATGTTAAATGCTTATATGAACGTCACACATGAAGAATTGAGACACTAAAGAAATAAACACAAAAAAACATTTTTTTTCTTCCAAACTAAAAAATATTAAGCCACTTTTTCCTCACATTTATTCAATAGTTGTAATGTTAAAAGCACATTTCTGATTCTGATAATTAATTAAATAGATTTATAAAACATAATTCATAGTTATATCACCAATCATAACCCATTCTTCAATAAAAGCTTATATAGCATTATGAACATACTAAATAACTCTCTAATCACCATTTTTACAAAATTATGACAGACAGACTAATTTTTATTCGATATAAAATAAATCCCTTTTTTTCCATAGTAAAATGTCGCAGATGTTGACCAGAAAATGTTTCTGTTTTATTTTATTTAATAAATTGTAACAGCTTGTAAGTTTACTGTATAAAGGCATTGCAAAAAAAATTGATTCTTTGATATTTCTAATTTTACTCATTTTGGTGCAGAGCAGAGAATTTGTTTTCTAGATCAAGCTTTAATTCCTTCTGTGTATTATCTTTTGACCGCACACCATGCTTAACTGATTGAAAACTACGATCAGATTCCCTAAAAAGAAAGAAAAGAAAAAATATTAGTATAAACTCCAAAAAAAAATTTTTTTTTTGAAAATTCCTTTTTTTTTTTTGCTTACCAAAAGTTTAGAAACTTAAAATAAGAAATATTTGAGATTCACACAAAAATTAAGTTAACTTAAGATTGTTGCTTGATATATAAACTTTTTTCTTTAGACATGCACAGAGTGTGTAGCCAACTCTTTCAACAACAAAAATAAGCACCTTTTGAGAACTCAAAAAATATTTTTAAGCACTATATACATTAACAAAAATAGTTTTCCAAGACTTTACACGACCATGATAAAATCACTTGTGTCAGACAATAAACTCTTTTCTTGGTTATATTGGCCATTATAAAAAGATCAAGAGGTTTTTCCATTCGATTTCAGAGGGTGAAAAATGAAGCCTGAAATTGAGAATATCATGCAAAAATGCAGAGTTGCACATGGCAGTGCTAGAGTCTCACCGAACCCAGCGAGTGCGCACATGCGGACTCGCAAGTATTTCATCAAATCTGTAAAATTATTGGTGCTTTCGTGCTCTATGGACTGAGGGTATGTCGAAGTGGATTGTGGCTGAATGAATTATAAAAACTTTGAATGGAACAATGTGAAAAGCACGCTTTTGTAAGCTCACCAGACAAAAAATTAGTCACCCTAGTGCCAAAGCACCGATGAATTGTTAGGTTTAGCTAGATGACGCAGTGGTCAAGTGACATGCTCAATTGCGTGCACACTGCTTCAACATGATCTCAGGCATGTATCTATCAGTGAGATATTTTTGTTTGAAGCGGAATTTGTGTGAAAATATGGATAAGTGTAAGGATGTGATAGATTGGTAAAAAGAGGCAATTGTGTTAGGCCGTGCCCATGGTCACACAGAGAATGAAGTTGCTGGGTTTGTTGGTGCTTCGATGCAGACTGTTCAACGTGTCAACAAGCAGTGGTGTAATACACACGGTCACGAAATACGACGGCAGAATTGTGGTCGGAAAAAGATCCTGCATGAAAGGGATCGGAGACGTGTTTCACGACTTGTCAATCAAAATCGCTTCCAAAGATGACAGGAATTGCTTCAATTAGTACATTAAGGTCCATCCCAACCTCTCAGTGAGAGAACATTGAAACTGGAGCTGCAATGAACAATTAAGAGTCGAACATCTCGTAAGAGGCCATTGCTCACACAGGCACACAAAGCTGTGCAACTCCAGTGGGCTAGAAATCACCGAACAAGGACAGCTGCTGGCTGGCGGAATGTAATATGGTCTGACGAATCATGTTTTTGCTTTTTTTTTCAAAAGACGCACATCGTCGAGTGCAACGAAGAGCAGATAAAGTATTTCATCCTGACTGTGCGCAAGGTCAGATTCAAGCCGAAGGAGGGCATGTCATGTTTTGAGGGAGTTTTTCTTATTATGGATTGAGCCCTCTCACTGATGTGCTCACTAACATGTTTATTTGAACATTCTGGATGATTAGATGTGGCCTTTCAGTTAACATCTTCATGAAAAGTGTGTTGTCGATACCCCTATTTTCCCAGATGACAACAGCAAAGTTCATCGGTCTGGAAGAATATGTGACTGATTTTATGAACACTCAGACACTCAATTACATCTCCACTGGCCTGCAAAATCACCTGGCTTCAACCCAATTGAAAAAATTGTGGGACATGTTGGATCCATGGGAAAAATGCTGAAATCATCATCCTCTCAATTTGATTGATTTCTGCAATGTTATGATTGATATGTGGCAAAAATTGACAAGGTAAAGAAAAAAAATCTTATTTTTGAAAAGGGAAAATTAAACACTTTTTAAAAACAACCAACAAAAAAAGCACCTTTAAAGGCTTTTAAAAAATTTTAAATAATCACCTTTTAAAAATGCTACGCACCATAAGCAGAGATGGTATCAGCCACAATCTGATACAACTGAGTATCAGTTAAGAAAATCGGCTATTTTTAGAATCAAGCTTAATTTATAGAGGGAATTATAAATCGAACATTTTTTTATTTTTAACATAAATTTCAGTAGTTGAGTTATTAGTAGTTGAGTATTATAATATTAACCCCTCATAACCCTTTAATTAAAAAAAAAATCCATTACATTACTTTCCATTCCATTATTTTACTTTTAATGAAGTTATAATATATCCTAGGACCATAGGATAGCACAAATCAATATATTTATTACAGCTAAATAGTTAACTAAATGAAATACTTATTTTCATTTACTTATATCTGGGATTATTCATACATATTTAAAATGAAATTATTCTTCTAAATTGCTTTGAAAAATTATTTAATTACAGTTAGTTTTTTTTTTCCATCTTGGTAATCTAACATTTAAAACAAAATAATCGATTCGTAATCCTTCGTCAAAGTAGAAAAAAAAGTTTGGTAAAATTTCGGTGCACGAAATTTATTTTAGGTAATGTATGCGTGGAATATTTTATAACTTTGCAAGTTGAAAAAAAAAAAATTTAAAAATTTAACAACAACAACAAAAAAATATTAAAAAATTTAACAAAAAAAAAAAAAAAAAGATCCTGTAGAAACTTACAATCATTAATTTATGATATTTTATAAAGTAAGGAAATTGAATCTATGTCACTCTTCAAAAATCTACTTTCTAGTATGAGTTAAAAGAAGTAACTACTAGTTCGGTACTAATTCTTAAACTTATATAATCCTTAAATGTGATCCTGTAGAAATTGATAATCGTAAACATATAGTTTAAAAAGTAATGAAATGGAATTTGTACCACTCTTCAAAAATCTATCTCCTAGTATCAGTTCAAAAAAGTAACTACTAGTCCTTAAACGTATATGAACGCTGGTAATTTTGCTAGAATTTGGAAATTACAAGGACTTTTGTATCCAGAACAAAAAAATTTGAGTTCTCTATTAAAAAAATATATAAACCTATTTTGTGAAAGATATACATGAAAAGTAAATATTTTACAATTCGGGGAAAAAAAAATGAAAATTACAGAATTTTTTTTATTCAAGTTTGGATAAATTTAGCCTACACTACACTAATCCAGTTTCATATAATTATTTTGTTCTGCTAAATAGAATTTAATGTCACAAAGAAGAGGCATAATTCATTCATTTTACTGCCCCCTAGATTTGTTGTGTAATTGTGTATAAGCAGAATCACTGAATTTACAGATGTGCAAGAAATGAATGATTCTTATGGGAGTTCATACTTTTTTTACTGATACAAATGAAATGCACTTTGAATGAAATGCAAATGAATGAATAAACTTTGATATTTGGATTCATTTCCTAAAGAACGTTGGTACATATTGGATTACAAAATTTAAAGTTAAAAAAGATGCTGCCATCCAAACAATAAATTTATAAAATGAATAATTCATTTCAAATACTTGGAAATAATAACAAGGAAAAGCAAAACTCATAGCATATGTCTTTACAGGTGTTAAAAAAACTTACATTATTATTTTATCCTATACTTAAGATCTAAATTTTTAGAGAGAAACTTAACGGAAATTGTCTGCATTTCACCTTTGTATTTATTGATAACCAATTTTATTTGTTACTCAGTACAAATAGAAAAGATAGAAATAATGACATTATTATTAGTCACTAATAGTTAAAAAGATTTTTTAAAAAACAACCAACAAGATTTTTCAACATAAAAAAATAACATCTTATAATTTTTTTAACACACAAGGGGAAAAAATCTGTAAGTACCCATGATCAAACTCAAAATATAAAAACTACTTTTCAGTATGAAACAAAACAAAAAATGTACTAATGAACACAAAATGCATACTTAAATCAGATTTCAAATAGTTCTGAATGCAAACACTAACAAATTAAAACAACACAATAAAACTTGGATTACTTAATTTTAGAAATAATTTTCTTGTTTTGGTTCCATTTGGCATAAAAAAAAATAACAATTTTAATTAATTTTATTATAGCTTTACCATTGCAATTTAGCAGCAAATCTCCTTTTACTGCCTGTAAAGTCTTCAAGAATTTAGTTCGGGAGCGTTGCCTTGCAAACAAAAAGCATTAAATACATTCACCCATCTCTGATGCCCTTTATTTTATTTGTACAAGAGTAATTTCTTCAATTAACCATTTAAAAATTACTTTGGTATGAATACTATGTTGATTAGAATTGATCATTTTTAAAATAATATGAAAGAGACTAATAAATATCTGTGAAACTACAGGCAGACTTCTAACAGTTGGAAGATGGTTTTTTCCAAAATGGAAGAAACTCGCCATCCCTTCTACATGGTATCTTTCAAGAAATGGGCATTCCATTCATAAGTCTTAATTTTAATTTCCCCATACACCTGTTAAGTTGAGGATGTCTGAGTCTTCAATCTTGAATTCAGAGTTGGGTGTACTACTAAATTCAGGGTATCTGCCACATTTCAGATTTTCAAATTCATGACTTTCCATGACTAATTCCAAGAATTTTCATGACATAACAAAGTTACTATTTTCTCCCACAAAAACACAATAAATTTAAAAAAGCATTATAATAACCTTAATTGAAATGATAGGTATAACCAAAGCTGTAATAGTCTGCATCTTCATGTTTTTTCCTTCGTTTTTTAAAAGAATACCATAATTTTTAAAGAACAAGGCAAATACTTTTTTATATTTTAGTAAAATATGACTGTGAGTGGGGATTTCGTTACTAATTCAGATATTCGATACAGCATGAAATTGGAGGGAGGGGGTGGGTAAATTCCATTTTTAAAACTAGATTTTTCGGCATCTTAAATCCATAACTTTCCAAGATTTTTCTTTAAAAAAAAAGTGGTTAAAATCAGGACACTTTATGACAAATTTTGTTCAATACCGAAATTCATGACTTTCCAGGTGCGCAAATACCCTGACTATAATTTATTTTGATAGCTACAATTTAAAGAATATTGAACAGGTAGTAGGTCTGATAACTTACCCAAGTTTCCATTTGTTGCTATCCACAGCAGAGGAGAGGGAAGGAAAATGAAGTTCACTACTTATTTGTGGGGCATTTTTTGGGTGTCTTCTACCTCCTCCAGATGCAGGTGTAGAGGCTGGAGCATTCCTCAGAGCTGGAGGTCTGTACGTTCCAACAGGTTTGCTAGCAGGCGTTTCTTCCTTCACTTCAGGTTCTTCTTTAGATGGTACTAAAAAGAAAACTTAAGTTTTAATTCAAATAGATCACACAATTAATATTCACACGTAAATTATGTATGTATATATATATATGACGCCTGGTGGCTGTTGGAAATGTAAATAAATAGATGGGCAGTGTTTTCCTCTTCGCTGTGTCACTTCTCGTGGGAAGTTGCGTCACTTCCTGTTATCTCAGCTAGAAGGAAGTGGGTGTTTTGCTTTGGTATAGAGTATGTTCCTTCTCTTGTGTTACGTTTAGAGAGAGAGAGTTATGTTTAGTTTAATTAAGAGTAGTTTTTCTTTCTCTATATTTAAAGTTTTGTCTTCAATAAATATAGTTTTCTATGAAGTGAATTCTTTATTTATAATAGATTATTTTCAATATCAGAAACTCAAATAATAATGGCTCCTAATTTTCAACACTGGTTATGGGCCAGGACATTTTAGAAGGGGGCTGTGAGTATTGATAATTTGAAATATACTTTGGAAAACTTTGATAGAGAATGGCTTTGCTATCAGAAGGCTTTAACTTATTAAGTCATGATAACTGGGACAGGTGGAAAACAGACATTAAAGTTTTGTTATTAGATAAAGGCTGTTGGAAATTTATTGAAGGAAAAGAAGAAGAGTTAGAAGTTTCAGCTACAAGAAGGGAAAAACAGGAATTTAAATTAAGAAAAGAAAGATCATTTTCAACATTGTATTATGCAATTCAACCAGAATTCAGAGCGCTTATCCAAGATTGTTTAGATGGGAAAAGGGCTTGGGAGAAATCGGTTCAGCAATTTGAGCCAAAAACAAGAGCTAGACTCATTCAGATACTTGCTGAGTTTTTTAGCATAAAGTATCAAGCTAATGAAAGTATATGCATTTTTATTGCTAAACTTAAAACAGCAGTGAAAAAGCTTAGTGAAGCAGGTCATGAATTAAATCAGTTGTTTCAAGGCTTTCAAGCAATAAGGCATCTACCACCTGAATTCTCCGGCATAGTTCAGTTAATATATCGTTGGAAAGATGAAGACTCCACGATTGATAAAATTGCTGAGGAACTGATAAGAGAAGAAAGCAGACTCACACAAGTGAAAGCTGATATTCGTCCAGAGGTTAGTGCTTTTAACATTTCTTCGATAAGTAAAGATGAAGAAAGATATGGAGACAGAAGAAAATCTCGAAGTAAACTAGCAGAAAATAATAGAAAAGTCATTGGCCCATGTCATCACTGCCACAAGTATGGACATTTAATTGCAAATTGTAGAGACAGATATGCCAGAAATGTAAAGTCAAAGTGGAGTAAACAGAAAAGAAATTTTAATGACCAGTCAGCTGCTTTAGTTGAGACTTATACAAGTTGGTGAAACCATGATTAGAAATGATGATAAAATTTGGGTTTTGGATTCTGCTGCAACTACACACTTCTGTAAAAACAAAATGTTAATGTCAAGTTATGAAGAAACAAATAATGTAAACATGGCTTTGGCTGTTGGGGATACTTCCAGTAAGATACTAGGAAAAGGAACTGTTGAATTTTCAGTTCAAGTAGAAGAAATGAGTAATATAACTTTAACAAATGTCTTGTACAAACCAAGTATACGCAGAAACCTAATATCTCTTTCACGCTTAGAAGCTGCAGGAGCTAATTTTGTTGGAACCAAGGGAAAATTGTGGGTATATTCAAATGATTGGTTAAAATTATTTTATGCCACTAGAAGAGATGGATTGTACTACCTGAAGCCATACAAATATAACACTATAACTCCAATTGCTGAAGATAGTGGATTTAATGTTGGCACCTGTAAATCAAGAACAGATATAGCTACACTGTGGCATAGGAGATATTGTCATATTAATTTTGACTACCTTAGAGAAACTAGCAAGAACCAGAGTGTAAGGGGATCACCTAATATAGAAAAACCAGATGAAAATTGTGACACTTGCCTCCTTGCCAAATCCAATAGAATCTCATTAAAGTCAATTCCAAGTCGTACTTCTCAGCCACTAGAAGTAGTATGTATGGATATCTGTGGTCCAATGTCGAAAACTTCGAAAGAAGGAAAAAGGTATTTTTTGGCAATTATAGATGATTACAGCCGTGCAGTAGTTTTATACCTTATGAGGAATAAAAGTAATGCATTTAGGAAATTTAAAAATTATCATGCAAAGATGGAACACTTGACTGGAAGAAAATTAAAGTGTACCAGGAGTGACAATGGCGGTGAGTTCTGCAATAACCAATTTGAACAATACTTAGAAGAGCATGGAATTTCTGCTGAGTGAACTAATTACTATACGCCAGAAGAAAATGGTGTATGTGAAAGATTTAATAGAACTGCTCTGGATGCCATTAAATCTATGTTGAAGGATAGTAATATGAATGAAGAATGGTGGGATGAAGCAGTATGTTGTTTTGTTCATACATGGAACAGAATTTCAAGAAAAGGAAAGAAAATACCATATGAGATGTATGGAAAGAAACCACCAGTAATGTATTTTAAAGTGTTTGGATGGAAGGCTTATGTTGGTGTACCTAAACAAAAGAGAAATAAATTCCAAATGCGTGCCAAAGAAGGTATAATCAGGGTTCATGCTCTACTTTAAAAATAAAATTCAAGTACTTTTTAAGACTTATTCTAAAATTTTCAAGGACTTAAATTTTAGTAAAAGATAGACTGAATTTTAACATTTTAAACTGAAATGTTTTGACAATAATAGTTAGTTGATAATAAATGTTAGATGATAATAGCAGTATTGAAAAATAAGAATTCCATTGCTCTCTCTTGATTTTGGAAAGTGATCTAAGCATAAAAAAAGCAAGTTGATATCAAGTCAAGAATAAAATTCGTGATGAATAAAAACGTCGGATTTGAATTTTACATAAGGCCTATTTTAAGATAGGTATACAACCTCTGAATAAGCAAAGATTTGGACAAGTCATGAAGAAAAGAAGAACATTTCAAACAATCTATACAAAAATAAAAACAAAGTACACTTAAACTTATTTGTAATAACAAATTTACAATTAGAGTAAAGGAAATAGGAAACATACTAATTAAAACTATTAAAAGATATTTATTTGTAAAAAACTCAAGCGTCTTATATGATATGTAAAGAACAAAACTACCATTAACATATATACTAAATAATTTCTGAATGTGTGTGGTAAAATATAATTGAAAAAAGAGCCAAATAAAGAGGACAAAAATTAAAACAAAGCTGAATTTCTCCAACGTAGTCACTGGGAGGATGGGGTGGGGGAGGGAGTGTTCTATATAATACTGTGATATCAACTAGATATTTAAAAACAACTCTGCCCGGAGATTTTTATTTAATATTTAAAGTGGCAGAAGCATTTAGACAGTGAAATTTAAATTGTTCTTAAATATAATTTTAAAATTTCGACCACTTCTCTATTAAAGAAAATTAATCAATTATAGGATGTTGCGGCTTAATTATAATTTTTAATTTATTACCTGTCAACCATTTTAAATTGAAACAGTTGCCAACTTTCACCTCAATATCTTCTGATAAATTCTTACTAACAATTTCGGTCATTTTGACTGTTTTAATTAACCAATAATACTTTAAAATTTTTTTTAATCATCGATTATACACACTTGATATTATCGCATGAACACGAATCGCAACGAGTAGTTTTCAAATCGCGTATAAATACGAAAATCGATGTTTGATATTACAACCGCGTGATAACAAATCGCAATATTGGATTTTAAAAATGTGTGAATACGAATAGCGACATTGGATTTGAAACTTGCGGAAAAACTAATCGCGATATTGGGGTTTAAAAACGCTTAAGTACAAATCCCGATATTAGATTTTTAAATTGCGAGAATGGGAATGCGAGTACGATTTTTGAAATCACACGAAAACGAATTGCAACACTTAACTTTTAAATCAGTTAAATACGAAGATCGATATTAAAATCGCCTGAATAAGAATTGAGATTTTGTCAGAATCCGGCGCAGTTCCCAATATTTGAAACTTCTAAAATCAGCCAAACACACGTAAAATCCTAAAATCAAACAGTACGCGCCATCATCTGAAAGGCAGGAAAGTCATTCTCTCACACTTACGAGCGTCAAAAGTTAAACACAGAAATGCAGGAAATAGGGCTGTTTTCGCAAGTTTCTGATATTTTTCCAGGTCATTTGGAATTTTTCAAGGATTTAACATCATTTTCAAGTACTCCTAGGGGCCCTTGAAAATCAAAATGAAATTCAAGTACTTTTCAAGGTTTTTCCAAGGCCGCGGGAACCCTGTATAATGCTAGGTTATGCTTTTTCAACCAAGGACTATCGTATCTACTTACCTGAAGATCGTAAAGTTATAGAAACAAAAAATTTTAAATTCAATGAAAATGAATTTGCAGTGGAAGTTATCCTGGACCCAAGTAGAAAACCACCAAGAAGAACAGAATGGAATGAAAGAGAAGAATCAGATGAAGATACTGTTCCTAGGCCAGAATTTGACTCAAGTTGTAGTCATGAAAGCATCAAGAAGGTATCCGATTTAAACTGGTTAAGAAAAGCAACTAAACGATCAGATGGATCTAGAAATGATATTTATTATTACATAGAAGGATCTAAAAACCGATTTAGGTCATCAAATGACATTGAGAAATATTGTAATCGTCATGGAATTGAATTTGAAAAAGATATATTTGATTTTAGTGGTAGGAATGAATATTCTGGTAAAGTAACCAGAAATGAAGTCGGTATAGTACAAAAAAATGAAGCAAATTTGAGTATAATATTCCAAAAAGATACAAAGAAGCAGTTGAGTCAAGAAATTATGAAAAATGGAAGAATGCAATGGAAGAGGAATTTGAAATGATGAAGAAAAGAGAAGAGTGGTCATTGGTGGAGAAGCCGAAAGATACTTAAGTGATAGGTAGTAGATGGGTATACAACCTAAAAACTGATGAATCGAAAAAAATTGTGAGGTATAAAGCCAGACTTGTTGCACAAGGATTTAAGCAACAACAGAGTATTGACTATTACGAGGTGTACAGTCCTGTGGTAAATGTTTCTCTCATAAGACTATTGTTTGCTATTTTTGTAGGTTTGATGAACTGGGTTCACTATCAAGTTGATGTAAAAAGTGCATATTTATATGCAGACTTAAAAGAAGAAATTTATAGGGCACAACATGAAGGTTTTGTAGTAGATCGACCAAAAGTGTGTAAATTAAAAAAGGCAATATATGGATAACATCAATCAGGACGTGAGTGGTACACTGAAGTAACTAGTGTGTTATACGAATTAAAACTTGAAAAATTTAATTGGTACAACGGAATATTCACAGGAGATAATGTGCTGCTATTGTTATATGTAGATGATATCGTGATATTTGGAAAAAGTCAAAAGAACATAGATCTAATTTTAAAACAGTTGAATAAAATTTTTGAATTAAAGATTTTGGGAGAAACAAGGAAACTTTTAGGTATAGAATTTGAGAAAATTAATGGTCATTTAGTAATCCATCAGAAAGAATATATAGAGAATACAGTGAAGTATTTTAGCAAGTGGCCCAGAAGCAGAATATTTTCAAACGTTCTGCAACAGGACATTTATGTAAATGTTCTGCAAGCATTTCATTGCAAAAAAATTCAAGTTTACGTTAAAGTACTTAATTTTCATTTATTTAAACACAGGATCATCATTTATTTAAATAAAGGATTTAAAACAGTTACATTATTTTTTGAACCAAGGCAAACATTCTTGATTTGTGACTTTTTCAATTACTTTTGATGTACAAAATTTTGATAATGACAATGATGAGTTATTGATAAAATGCTTATGATAAGAGGGTCCAAACATTAAGATTAGGGCTGCCTTGAAAATCTTTCGCAGTGACAAGTGTCCAGGTGGTGCACCATTTGCGAAGACAAACATTCGCTGATCTGTTGTACCAACAACTTCTTCATCTCCATCATAAGCATTTGGTCTTTTTGAAACAATTCTGTCAATCATGGATCCGCACGATTCACAGATCGCTTCTGAAATAGGAATTGAAAATATTAAAATGATAAACTTTATAAAATTGGGAATTTCTGATTTCAATTCTTTTACTACTTGCTTTAGAAGCTCGCTTGATGAAAATTGTAATTGATTTTTTCTGCTGTCAGCTGAAAATTTATGTACCCATTTTAGAAAAATAGTATAGCCAAAAGCTAATTCATTAATATCCTCCTCAGAATGGCAAAGATATGGGAGAGGGACATTACTTATAAATGTGCTGAAATGTTCCTCTTCAAAAGCAACATCATTCTTGGGAAACAGCAAGTGGTCAAAGCTAAAGAGAATTTTCATTTGTTTAATGACAATATCCACATTTTCCTCTTTTCCAAAATATATTTTATGCTGCTCCAACAAGGAATCAATGTAGATTATGATTTGCATTGCATCTGAGGAAAATATAGAAAGCTCAGAATTATTTAAGACGGAGCGTAATTTTTTGGAGCTAACAGGCAAATCTGGCAGAGGAACTCCTTGAAACATACTTTCTTGGCCAAACATTTCTGATGCACTCTTTGTATTTTTAAACAATGAAGAAGGCAATGACTTCACCATATCTTGGAATTCTTTCATGCTTTCTGCATTTGCAATGAGGATAAAATGCTCTTTTACAATCTGCAATGAAGATTTCAGGTTAGTGATGTGGTCTGCATATTCCCATGGTAAAAGATCAGAAGTCTGAACCAGTTTTGATGTACATGCTAATAATGAAATTACATCTGAAAATAAAAGAATACGGAATAAGTTTCTTTTACACAACAATTTGTCTCTGAGGCTATCATTTCCACTTGTTTCACAGGCAGCAACAAGGGCTTTGTAATCATTGATGAAAGTGTTGAAAACTTCTTTGGAATGGGAGACAAACTTTAAGGTTTTAAAAATTTTGGGTTTATAAAATGAGGCACCAGTATCATCTGCACTTTGTAAAAGCAATTCATATGCTTTTCCCCAGATGAATTCTTTCATGCAATTATTGACCAATGTTACTGCTTCTTGTATAGTATGCGGAATATTAGCATGTGTTTGCAATAGTTCTAATCTATGCATGGGATCCCAAGAGACGAGCATATCTTTTGTAAGAACAAGTTTTTTCTTCAGATGCTCTCCGACATTTAACTGGATGTACTGTCCATCCACTGCAAGGCCAACAAGATGTTTCCTTAAATATGGCAAGGTTAAGCCAAACTTTTCAAGAGATTTTAAAATACTTTCACATAACCCTTTCCCAGTTACATCTGAACAGAAGTGATGCTCGATGTATATGCTAGAAAACATGTGAGAATTATTAACATCAAGAATAGGAATTCGAATCCCTACAATATGGCGTGTTCGGTGGTTCACGGTCATTTTATCTGCAATAATACCAATTGGTAGACTCTCATGTATGTCTCAACAATGTATGACAAAATCAAACTTCTTAAAGTTGAACATATATGTGGCAGAAACAAACGAGGGAATTCTTTTGAATGGTTTTTTTGCCCTACTGTTATTCCACAGTTATAGAATTCAGCTATAATGCTTTCGTAAACTTAAATAAGATGTATCCAATTTATATGTCAAATATGCAGCTGCTGCACAATTCAAAGATACTTGCTTGCCGATTTCATTTAACTCTTTTTCTCTTTCTTCCTTAATTTTTAGATCTTTACTTTTACTTTCATGCATTTTTGAAGCAAGATGGCGCTTTAAATCATATTTCAGATGACGAAATGAGTCTGGCAATAAATCATTATCAAAAATGGCTCCCTCATTTATAAAATCATAGTTGAGTGTAGTGCCACAAGCTTTGCAAAACAGACCATTGTCACTTTTTAAAAACATTCCATCAGGCACCCATTTCAATAGGGCATCAACTGTACGTGCAGAAGATAAAAGATCAGACTTTTCTTCATCTGTTAAAGAGAGAGAGGGCACCAACGTAGACTTGTGCAGAGGAGATGAACTCTGAGGTTTTACTGCCTTTAATTCTTCGACCTGTTTCTTCAGATCTGAAAATTGAAAAATAAGTACAAAAAAGAAATTAAAAATAACATCAATAATAAAAATATGTATATAATTTTTCAGAGACTCCAACATTTTGTTTCAGTTTTTTAGTAGTAATAGTAATTATTAAACTAAAATTATAGTTCTCAACTTCTTTTTATGTATTGCAATTTTCCCTATTTAATTATTTTCCCCCATTTGTCTAAATACACAGAATATTTTGTAGCAGTTATAATTGAATAATGCTGAACATTTTTTAAAAAAATAATAATTATAACATAAATGTCAAAAATAGTATAATATTTTTATTAAATTATGACAGAATTACTAATTTAGCTAATAAGTTATTTTTATAATTTATTAAAGCAAAATTTTTCAATATTTTTATTATTGATTACACTGCCCAATTAATATCAGTCGAATCTCAAAAATACAGAAATAAAAAGCACTACAAATAGTGAAAAATGTAGAAATGTAATAAAAACATGTTTATAATACTGCAGGTTTCACTGCAGATTTTTACTATTTATGAAAAAAAATTCAGCTTTTAAACAGGTATAATCTAAAAATAATTAAATTAAAAATAATTCTTTCTAGGCAAATAAGAATTAAAATACACCATTTAAAATGTTAATTTCTTTAATTTTGCTTTACATACAACAGTTGAACTTCAAAAATTATAAATAGTTCAGTACTGTCTTTGTAATATAATATTAGTGTATATTATTCAATTACAGTAGAGAACCAATTAACCGACTATCGCTATCCCGAATGTCTGAATTTCCCTGTTTTTGGATCGGCCCAAAAGTACCTATGTTATATCAGACCCAAATTACAAGAAAAAGTTAAAAACATTTCAAAATAAGAAAAAAAGAAGCAAAGATCTCTTAAATTAAAAAAAAAAAAAAGTAGAAAAATAACATTAAAAAAGATAAAAACATTTGCAAGTTTAGACAAGAAAAACAAGTTTAAAAAAATACAACATTCACATGTTTATTTTTTGATAATTAATGTTCCCAAATTAACTAATTTAAAACAAAACCAATGATTAAAAAACTCAATAAATCACTTATTTATACAAGGGTAAACAGTAAAAAAGAAACTTATTAATCTAAATAAAAACACTTGAAAATTATCGAACGGAAACTATATTTAAAAAGGCAGTAACGTAAATATTAAAACCTGGAGCAAGACAGGATATTATAAGATCAACGAAATTGAAAAAATAAACTTAATATTAAAATTTATTTTTTTAAAATAAAAAAACATTTATTGAGTACAAAATTTACCGTAAGGAAAAAAAAACTATTAGATGCAGTGGAATCAGAAAGACAGAATCAAAATTATAAAAAGAAAGCTATATGCTTCATAAAATAATCGCTGTTTTTATTAACAAATAATTTTATGTTTAAATTAATAAATAATCCTCTCCTTTTATTTTTTTTAGAAACGAAAGTTTCAAGTTCTGTAACTCAGACATTCATTGATATGCGTGTGCAATGCATATGCATTTTACCCCACCCCCTCGTAAATAATGAAAGAGAAAACGAAAACAGAGTGCCACTCCTTTAAGTTAATTGATATTAGCAGCTTATCAGAAAAACAATCCTTTAGGAGATTCATGAGAAAATAAAATAAGCGTCTCTTCTTTGGTTCTAATGAGGTATGGCGAAGAAATCCCTTTTGTACAGTTCCTCACTCGTATCTTGCCCAAAACCATGACCTATAAAAATATTGGACCTGCGCGCTCATAACACTAATGATTGAAAATTTAGTGACATAAAAACGGGAATTTTAACGTGAGGTTGCATTTTTTATTTCTCTAAAGATTTATTTAGATTATTAAAAATTTAAATAAGAACATTTTTTAAAAGTAGTATGCATCGCTCTTTTTCAATTATAAGTGCTGGGAATTTTAACATTTTTCTTCAATAAAAACGAAACGAAAGCAAAAGTTTACTTAAAAAAAGTAAATATTTAAAAACTAAAGATAAAATGTTTACTTACCATTTATGGAATTCATAAGTTGACTTATTATATCTTTATCCACGGCAATGGTTGAATTGCTTCTAGATGATGTGACTTCTTTTTGCTGTGTTGCAAGATTGATTTCTTCCCTTTTTTCACTTTCAACACCAGCCGAATTAATTACGGATATTTCATTGCTCGTACAAGCTTCCGACAATGCAGAGTCATTCACATGTGCTTTTTTTGTAGAAATATCTCCGCTTTCATTGTTCAATTTTCTTTCGTTTGACAATTGAATAAGAGTAAATACATTTTTTTTCGCTAACCGAATTGTATTTTACAATTCGGTTAGCGAAAAAACCGGAACATCTGCTTCTGCATTCCAGAGCCAAAGGTCAAGAAAACTGAGATGGGCATAGTAGGCCTTGGCCCTCTATGGGCTGTCGCACCACTGAGTTTAGTGTGTATATATATATATATAGCACAATTAAGACAAAAAGGATATAAAAAAAAAAGAGTAAAATGAAGAAGTTTTATTTACTGCACATAAGCTGCAAGTACATAGAACTCATAAAATAAGTTAGAAATAGAGAGAAAATATGGAAAATATTAAAGATTAATGAAAAGAGAAGAAAAATTATTAAAATAAAATTTTATTTTATTTTAATAACGCTCAATTTACACGATTCGAATGTACTCTGATGGTTGCGACCATCTAGTAAGATAAAATGTTCCTGAGCTTGAGATAAAATGTTCTTGCTCTTCCTGATTCTAGCTTGATTTTGAGTGGTGGTTATTTATAATCAATCTTTCGTGAGCATTCTGTTCACCAGTGATGATGATTGCATGTTGTTGTTTTTTTCATAAATACCTCAAACAGTATGGAATGCCCCTATTTCACTCTCTTAACTGTTCTTCTAGCTCCATGTCAATGATGAATTAAATAACACAAGTATTACTGATTTTTTAAGAGTGCCAAAAACAAAATGTTTGACTCACATCAAATACTTTCACTCTCTTAAAATTTCACAAGGTATCAACTTTGTTGCATAAAGATTTTAAGTAAGTTTTCAAACGATCCATTTGGACTGTATAAATTCAGACTGAATGTAAAATTAGAAGAAATTCATACTTTAAACTATGTGTCCAAAATGAAATTTGGTATTATGTGCCAGTTCAAGGGTAAAATTTATGGCCTTAATAAAAAAAATTCCACACTGACTGGCTTTAGCTAGAATTTCAGACTAACATTCTAAAAAGTAATATCCAAACAACAAAAATTCAAAAAGGTTAATTATAAAAATATATATTAGGTTAATATATTTTTTAGAACAGAAGAATATCACCAATATTAGAATATCTATTCTTTTATATCATCGCAAGATCTAGAACTGCACTGAGTGAAAATTTTTTGGCACTGGAAAAATCAGCTAGAAAACAGAACTTAAGAAAGAATGTGGAGAAAACAAAATATATGTATTGTGGTACAATGGAAACCATCCCTAAATTGTCTGAAATAGATTCTTTTAAATTTCAATCTGTAAAAAATTGTACTTATCTAGGATCAGAAATAAACTATCAAACCCTGAAATTAGAAAAAGAATAATCGCAGCCAATCACTGCTTCTATGGTTTAAGATCATTATTGAAATCTCACTTAATAAAACGAAAGACGAAGATTTTACTTGATGAGGCATTAATAAAGTCAGTTTTGACCTATGCTTCAGAGATATGGACTTTAACAAAAAGGGAAGAGAAGTTATTGGCAACCTTCGAAAGGAAGGTCCTACAAACATTCTGTGGCGCTATCCTCGATAACAACTGGAGAAAAAGATATAATTTTGAAATATATAAGATCTTTAATAGTGATGATATCATTAAATCTATTAAACTAAGTAGAATAAGATGGGCTGGGAATGTAGTGAGAATGAGCCCAGAACGAACACAGGGTGGCCACTCGAATCAGATTTCAAATTTCCCTAATCTTTCCAGATAAAAATCTTAACATTTCCAGGTTTTTGTTTCTTTTTTCTTATAAAGTGTAGGATGTGTACAAGAAAAGTGTCTATATTATAAAATATTTTATTCAAAATGTTATTTTTTTAACATATCATCTTGAAAAAAATTTATTTTGACAATTAGGCAAGATTATTATTATTTTTTTTTAATGTTTTGGTACAAAATTTTGAATCAAACATCATATATTGACCAACAAAAGAGTAAAATTAAATATTAATATATAGTTAGTTCTTAAAAAAAACTTTCTTTTTTTTTAAATTAAAAATATGTTATAAAAGGTTAAAATTAAATAGAATAAATTAGCATTAATGCAACAATTGTAACAATTTGTCTTCAAACATTGTTGCTAGCAATTGTAAAAAAATGTGTGATTGGTTGGTTTGCTGAGAAAAAATAATTCACTGATTTCTTTGAATGGGAGTAAAAAAGCTTTCAGCAGAAAAAAAGGGCAATATAAAATCTATTATTAAATTATAACCAACTAACTTTTGGAGAATTTTATAAAGTTAAAAATACAAAAACAATTTGTTAAAATAGAAAAAAATTACCACCAAAGCATCAGAACAAACTTGAGCCATAAATGGATTCAGCCCAAGGAGAGAATTTTAAAACAGAAGCTAATATCCTAATCCCTTCGTTCACCTCCAATAGAATCTTTCCTAAATTAAACAATTCCATAGCGGTCAAAGGTTTCTACATTCGTTTAGCAACCGTGTGAGAATTTTATGTGGCATTCTAGTTTGACAGAGCTGTAATGGAGCAAATTTTGATGCAAGCAAAGTATCGTTAAGTTGATGATATCTCACCTGTTTGGGGATACATTTCCGTCTAAAAAAAGTGGGTATAGTGGATGAAATAATTTAAATTAAGAAAATTAATAAATAATTTAAAATTAATAAATAATTTAAATTAGTGAAATTAAAAAAATTATCAAAGAAAAAATTTCCAGCTTTTCTTTCAAAATTCCCCGATTTTTCCAGTATAAAAAAATTCCCTGATAATTCCAGGTGGGTGGCCACCCTGGAACAGCATTAAGAGTCTTTAATGCAACCCCCTCCAATAAAAGGCCAAGAGTTGTCAATGATTTTTTAAAAATAATCATTTGATTTAAATCAACAAACCCTACCAAAAACTGGTATTAAGACATCTTCACGCTATCAAAACTAGCATTTTTCAAGTAACAATGAACTAATCCATAACAAAAGTCCCAAGAAAACTATTCAAACCATTAATTCTTCTGATGTTATTGCTGAACAAACAACATCTTGAATTCTCGATGAATGAAGGAGAGACTGAACCACCTATTCCAAACCTATGAGATCCTGGGTCTAAACTACAGTAAAAAAGTTTGGATTACTTACCAGTACTGAGAATTTGAAGTGTATATTGCACCTTCATTTAAAAATCAGAGTTTTATTGAAAAGGTTCAATGTATGAATCATTGTTTGAAAATTGCCACGTGGCAGAATTTTTTAGATCTTTCGACTATCCTTCCTAGTACTATTACCTTTCTGAAAATAATTTTTAATAATAGGAAATAGATATAACTAACTTCAAGTAACAGAAGAGTTTCCTGTTTACAAAAGAAAATAGCGTTCCAGGGTTCCCATTCTATGATGAGATTGAAATTCAAGGACTTTTCAAGCACCTCAACAAAATTTTCAAGGATCTTAATCCAAGACTAATTTTAAAAATTATTCTCTTCCATTTCACTAGAAGCTACAATGCTTGTTGTGGCAATAATTAATTTCAAATATAATACCTAAATGCTTTGCCTATATATAGAGAAGAGAGTATATGTATTATGGACTATCATTTATATTTTTTTAAAAACAACCCTACTGGTTTTAAATATTAATTCACAAAATCATTTTCAGCACAATCTATGATTTGATGTAAAAAAAACCTCTGCCCCTTGCATTTTGAAAATAATTATTGTTATAAAAATTGAAGAGAAAATAGACATCCCTTTTTATAGTCAGGGATGAGATTGGCCCAAGGACAAAAAAGCTGAATTTCCACACCAGTAAATTTTACGTTGTCGACAGAAAAACAGTTACTTTTATAGTAACTAATTCACGGAAAAAAATTACTTCTTACAATAATCGCGATAATTGATTTTAAAATCGCGTGAATATGAATCACGGTAATGGATTTTGAAATCACCTGAACATTAAACACGATATTCAATTTTAAAAATGAGCAAATACAAACTGCGTTATAGAATTTTGAAATCGCGTAAATAAAAATCATGATTCATAATTTTTAGATCGTGTGAATGAGAATCCTAATGCCTTATTTTAAAATCACGTATAAATACAAAGATTGATGTGTGATATAATAACCGCACGAAAAAAATCAAGACATAGGTTTTTAAAAATGCGTAAATACGAATCGTGATATTGGATTTTTAAATATCGTAAATAAGAATTGCAACGCGTAACTTTTAAATCATGCAGGGGTTAGTCCAGCAGTGGCGTACACAGAATTTTTTCAAGAGGGGTTTTCATAATTTTCTGAAACTACTAAAAGAAATTAGAGTATGTAATAAAGCACTATTATTTCCCTAATTTAGACAGCTAGACAATTTTGACTTTTTATTTAGACAACATTATTTAGTTAAGTTTCGATTTGATTTTTTAAGTTTAAGAACACTCTACAGAATCATTAATATTGATATTCTACAGAAAATCAATGATTTTTGACCAAAAAATAACCTACCAACAAATATGGAATTAAACCAGTATACAAACACGCTAGAAATGTATTGATTTCTACATTAATATCCAAACGCCGTTTTTTTTTTTTTTTTTTTGCAAGTTTAAAATGTCTTCTACAGCTCGGGTAAATTTTCTATGAATGTTTAACAGCACCAATACATTAATTCTATTATCACCTGTTGAATTGCGTAAATAAGTCTTTAAACGGCGCAAAGTCTAAAAGGATCTTTCGTTTGCACTCCACATTCCAAGAGCATCTGCCGCAGTTTTTGGAACACTACCTCCGTCTTCATTAATCCTTTTTAATCTTTTATACCAGAGTTTTAGTTCAAACTTAAAGCTTTCTTTACAGGCATCCAAATCTTGAGCGTAAAATTCCACTAGTGCTTCAAAAGCCTTTATGTTTGAAGGTTGGCAAATGAAAGGATCGGCAGAAAGAAGGCACTGAAATCTTTTCAAAATATCACGACGCGATGCAAATCTTAATTCTAATTGTGTTATAAAATTTTCTATAAATGGAATAAATACACTAACTCTGAAACATGTTTCGGGTGTCGATGAGGGAAAATTAGCACGATTTTTCTGTTTTCCCGTTATTCTAGGGATTTGTATGGAAGATCCAATGCAAATGCTTGTTTGCATAAGAGAAGAAGCACGCATTAATTTTAGTTCTTTAATAACATCTTGATAAAGACATTTCTCGTGCTCAGAGAATCGCTCTACTGCTTTTTTTTTCAGTTGTCAAATTTTACATTGCGCACAGTTGGCCTAAAGGTTGCTTGCCAGAACCTTGCACCACTTGGGGCGAAAAGTAGACAAAATTTGCAAAAAGCACCACCCTCAACCTCTGAATATGCAAGCCATTTGAAATGAAATTTTAATTTTCTTTTTCGGGAAAAACAAATGCTATATTGGGTTCCCAAACACTTTTTATCACACCCAGTTTTTTTTTTTTTATCCTCGTGTGTACTATCTTCTGTCAAATTCCAAAAAAAATCCAATGTCATATGGGTGGGAAGTAACATTTTGAGGGCCACTTTCACATTCATCAGATTTTGTTATGCTAGAAAAGTTTTCTTCAGCGGAAGTATCACATTTCTGTTCAACAGAAAAACTTACATTGGTACTAGATGCTGTCACCTCACTAATTTTAGATCGTGATTTTTTCTCAAAATAATAATAATTTTTTAAATTCTTGCCTTTTGACACCCTAAAGATGCAAGAACAGCAAATATATATATATATTGGCACAGAAATGTCTGCTATGCTACGATCTCAATGTTTCAAGCTGGAATGAATAACTTCAACGAGTACAGTATCTCCAGTGGTATTGTTACTGATTTCTTCACTAGTCGAAATAGTGACGGCGACGGGTTCGGCTATTGAATGGACTTTTTGTTAAGACAAAACAAAACAGATTTAGCGACGAGCTCTGAAAGACAAGCAGCAGAGATAACTCTTAGCCTGACTAACTAATTCCACTGTACTCGACTCCCCCTTTTATATAACTTTTCACAGCATCTCCAAAATTCTCGAATTGTCTCAAAGAGGACTGTACGTCTAGAATTCCAGAGTCATCGCGTAAAGATCTCGCGAATGCCAGCCAGTCTCAAAAACTATTGCGACTGGCAGGACAGAAAGGAACCAGCGATCAGGGCTCGCCCGTAACACTATCACGTGAATTTGGTTTCAAAAGTACAACCATATTATAGTAAATGTGTTTTCAGTATTCTGAGAAACACCGTGAGAAAAAAAGTAGGCATAAGGCAAATAAAAATATATAGTCTTAAAAAATAATAGCTCGCATAATTTCTACAAATTTTATTATTTTTTTTTTGCCATTTTGTCTGAGCTCAAGGGGAGTATTTAAACCCCTAAACTCCTCCCTTGCGTACACCCCTTGTCCAGACATTTTGTGAAAGGTCCGGTTATCGTGAAATTGTAAAAAATTACTCACATTCTTTCAACCAGGGTCCGGCTTTAGTGAATTAGTGCAAATAGGGTTCAGCTATTGCAAAAACAAATTTCAAAGGAGTTTTTAAATTGTAAATAGATACAAGATTATGCTCAGCACTGTAAAATTATAATTAAAAAAATTAAATTTTCAAAAATAAACAGCAATTGCTGCTTTGAAATTAGAGATGTAATATACAAATATTTGGTATTTAGCCTATACTGCTGAACGCAGAATATTCATTTCAGACGAATAATGGTAGAATAGTCTGCCCAAGACAAAACTTAATTCGCTTACATCCATCTTTCTTGTTTTCTGCTCTGGGAAAGGTTTATTCAATTAACAAAACAATAATGAAGATAAACAAATTTGTGAAGGGTCGGATTAAAAGAAAAACCATTTTGTGAAGGGTTCGTTAACAGACCCAAATTTCTTCTAAACAGACCCTTGTCATGTAAATAAGAAAAACTATGTTTGATATTAAAATCACGTGAATAAGAATGAAAATGTATGTCCTGGGCTTGGAATTTCTAAAAGGCTTGTTTGAAGCAGCGACGCCTGAATTACGAAAATACGAGCTATCTGGCAGGTGGGTAAAAATGAGGAAAATCTTACCTTCTGTGCACAAAAGCGGAGAAAACATCTAAAATAAGTAAAAATGTGGAAGGGTTGGCAGCTATGCAGTTTGAATCTAAGCAAATGCGACAGAAGATGAAGTGGAGCCCCGCCCGGGACGTGTTGATTGGCTGCCATGCTTCAGGCGCTTGGCCAGACACAGAGACGCTAGGCCCGGCTAGAAACGGTGGCGCCAAAAGCCGCGCGAGAGAGCTCGGGAACAAAACAGAAAGATCCGTGGGTGTTTTAAAAAGGGCCGCTGGCAGTATTGGATGAATTCAAAGACCTAAGACGTTTTTCAAGTACTTTCAAGGACCTAAGCTTAGCGAAAAAAAATTAAAGAACTTTCAAGGACCGTGGGAACCCTGCGTACATGTACAGAATAAAACAGTATATAATCTTCTTTAATTATAAATGTAAGAATTTTTTAAAATATATAAATAAAAGATTACATATTCTGATATTATTGTTGATATTCTCCTGTTCTAAAAATTTTGTTTGTGTAGTTAACTTTTTAAAACTTTATCAATTTCTTTTTATAATATCTATCAGTCATTGTGGAAGTATTTTTATTTTCAAAGCAAAGTAAATAAAATAAAAATGATGCGATGAAAAATCTGACGATATAAAAAAATAATTTAAAAAAATTGTGATAGCTTTATTACGATCACTGGTTATCAATTGGGAAAATGCTTTTTCTTTAGATTTAACTTCGATAAACGCTAAAACATTTCAAATTATGGGGTGCAAAAACTGTCTCAGTCGATGTTTATCGTCGAATTGGTTTTCAAATCCTTGCTATATACGTGTTTCAAGATGTCACCTCCCTTCTTCAGTAGATCATATTTATACTGAAATCACCGCCAAGACAGTAATTATACGTTAATAAAAATACTTTAAATTATTATTATGTAAATACATTAAGAATGACTGATGGTGAAAATAAAAAAAAAATAAAAAAATATATATATCCAACATAGCAACACATGCAATGACTATGTATGCACACTGTTTACTATTACTCCTGAACACAGCGGAAAAGTGTGATGAGGTCCAAATAGTGTGCACGCCATCAAACCCAAAACAAGACCAATTTTGTCACTAGGTGATAGTAATGGTTATTTCAAAGAAGTATACACATACTTTCTTCTTCCTCTTCTGTCTCAGTGACTGGCGTTTGGACAACTTTCCATGGACCAGATTGACCATCAGATTCTTTTCTCGATTCACCATTTTGTTCTGATAATAATTGTTCCTTCAACTGTTCTTCTTCTTTCTCTTTTTCACTAAAAGGAGAGGAAAAAAAAAAAAAAAACTCTCGTAAGAGCAAAATATGTGCCCAAATAAGTAACATAACCAAAATAAATTAGATTTTTATTTTAAAATTTTTTTAAAATACATTTAAACATAAAAATGTAACTTGGTGTAACATACAGGTTATCTGCTACATTTTAGATTTTCAAATTTATAACTTTTCATGACTAATTCCAAGAATTTCTCATGACTTAACGAAGTTACAATTTTCTCCGATAATTCACGATCACTCTGTTTCTGGGGTAAATAATGATCACCTAAGTTTTATTTAAAAAAATTATTTGTTTTTTTTTCTTCTTTCTTTTAATTTGAGACACTGACAAGAATGCTTGTACGCTTTACAGTGTTTTCACTACATCGCGAGATTCTCACATATTTTTCCTTTTCTCGCATTAACCTTTAGGGGACGGAGGGTACGACAGTTGTACCCTAAAAATAATTTTATTTTAAGACGGTTTCGGTACAACATTTGTACCACACATTTCTTTCCCCTTTCACTGTCAAACTTACTCTTCACCTCTTGATGTTAAGTGGTTTAAGTAGTTCCCCCTCTATTGTTAAGGCTTCGAGGGGAGGATTGTAGGAGGATTTCGCGAAATTTGGCATTGGAGGTTGGCATATATTGAACATCGATGTAAAAATAATTTAGCCAAATATTCTTCAGCTGTCTTTTCTGTTTTCTCCTCTCTGTTAGTACGTTATTTACGCAATTCCGATGGCTCCTCGTAAGCGAGGTTTAAATGATGAAGAGATCTGTAAACTCTTAGAGGAATTAGATAAAGAAAATTATGCAGATAGTGATTCTGATTGCTCTGTGCTCTGATGAGGAGGATGACGTAACTGTAAAAGCAATTTTTGGAGAAGATGAAGAACTTAATGCTATCAAAACCGATGAAATACAACAAACTTTCACACGGCGTGATATTCAAAATTTGGACCATTCGCAAAAGATAAATTTTACCGGACAATCAGGTGTTGCTCCCTCAATTACGCCTTTACAGAATGAAGTTGATTTTTTTGAATTATTCATTTCTAAAGAGTTACTTCAATTAATTTCTGCAGAGACTAACCGTTACTATAATAACCAATTAAACTTTCACCCTGAAAAGGAGAAAAGGTCGCATTCATCTGAATGGTATGAAATGAATGCAGACGAGCTGAAGATATTTTTTGCTTTAATTTTGCTCATGGGCCACATTGAAAAAGACTGTTTAAAAGACTATTGGTCTACCGACGAGTTAATTGCTACACCAATATTTGGGAAATCAATGCCTAGGGACAGATTTCTACAAATATTGCGTGCTCTTCATTTCGCTGATAATTCTACTAAACCAAAAAATGATGAAAACTATGACAGGCTATGGAAATTGCGTGATGTCTTTAAGCTAATAAACGATTCTTTCAAAAAATATTACTCTCCAACTGAAGAATTGTCAATAGATGAAGTTATTGTTAAATTTAAGGGGAGAGTAATATTCAA
Source organism: Parasteatoda lunata (assembly GCA_949128135.1). Classification (NCBI taxonomy): domain Eukaryota; kingdom Metazoa; phylum Arthropoda; class Arachnida; order Araneae; family Theridiidae; genus Parasteatoda; species Parasteatoda lunata. Next base: position 115,594,921 of record OX421972.1, on the reverse strand, counting down.
GCAATATATGCCGAAAAAACGAAAGCAATGGGGGATAAAAATGTACAAAATTGCTGATAAAGAAGGTTTTACTTATGATATGCAAGTTTATTTAGGTAAAGATAAAAACAAACAAGCTCCATCCTTACCAGCATCTTATAACGTTGTGAACAATTTAGCAAATTCTGTTAAAGGAAAAGGTCACAAACTTTACATGGATAACTTTTTTTCTTCTCCAGATTTATCTTCAGATATGCTGAAAAACTATAAAGTAAATTGTTGTGGGACTGTCAGGGCAAATAGGAAAAATTTTCCTAAATTTGCTCAAAATAAAAAATCAAAATCTGGAGAAAGTCAAATATTTTATTGTGAGGAAGGCATGGTAGCCGTATGTTATCATGACAAGCGAGATGTTTATCTCTTGAGTAATATCCATGAGCCTCATGCAGCCCTGGAGCAGCATGATAATACTAAAAAGCCAAAAATTGTCGCGGATTATACAGAGCATATGGGTTTTGTCGATTTGAGTGATCGAATGGCTAATTCATATTCTTTTGGTCGTAAGACTGTCAAATGGACAAAAAAACTATTTTTTCACCTACTAGATTTAAGTGTTTTAAATTCCTACATATTGTTTAGAAAAGTTATCGGTGGAAAAACCCATCAACAATATAGAATGAATGTCATTCGATCACTCTTAGATAAAACCCAATGCTCCACACCTCGCAGAAATGCTCTTGTGCAAAAATCTTTTTCACCGAGCAGCAAAAGATTAAAAATGGAGCACATGCATATTCCAAAAGATGAAAAAAAACGAAGACGTTGCACTGTGTGCTATAAGAAAGGCATTCAAAGACGTTCAACAATTATTTGTTTAACGTGCAATGTTGCCCTTTGCATTGACCAAGATTGCTGGATGGAACATCATAATAACATTAATAACAATTCATAAAAATTATTACATAATGAACTCATAACAAAATAGTTTTTAAATTAATTTATATTCTTCGAAAATTCTTGCAGCTTTTTTTAATACTAGTACTATCTGTTTCATTTATTTATTATTTTTCATTTTATTTTAAGTGATGTATAATTATTTTATTTATAATCTCACTATTATTTCGGTATTATTCGCAATTAATTATTCATATATATATATATAATTTTATGATTACTATATAATAATCTTTATGACACATAATGAAAATAATTAAGAAATTACAAGTGCTTATGACAAAAATTGCTATTATTATATTATTTAATGAAAAAAGTATTAGTCTTCCTTGCAGACTGGCTCGGATGTCTATTATTAGATATTTTCTATTTTATAATATTTGGATTTTATTTTCATAAGTATGTTAACTATAATATTGAAACTTGAAAAAAAGGATATTTTAGTTCAAGAAGTTAAACAGGAGTTTAACAAAACGTAATTTGGAATAAGTGTATAGGGGATTTATAAATTTACTATAATTATCATTGTATATTAAGTTTTGATGTTTTGAATTTATTCATTTTTTTAATTGGATAATAAAGTTTGTTTCAACTATGTAAGTCATTTTTTTTTCGAACAAAAATTTAAATTTTCTACAAATTCTTGATATAAAGAATTTTTATTTCTTGCTAAACATAAAAATTTGTGTCATGGTTCTTGATTTGTAAATAAAAAAAATGTAAAAGATGCGTTACTACGAGTTTTTAATTTAAAAAAGTAAATTACTAAAAAGTCGTAATAAAGTATGTTTGGAATAAATTAGTTACTAATTTATAAATAGTTACAAGACTTTATTTTATCAAAGTACATCCTTTCTTGTGCAGTTATTAGATTTATATTTTTATCCAATATAAAATCGATAATAAAATAAACATAGTACAAAAGGAAAAAAAAAGGTCCAGAGTGTTATGAAATATTTTAGAAATTCCTATGTTTTTTAAAAAAATCCTAGTTAATATAATTAAGGTAGAAAATCGATAAAAATAAAAGCAGTATTACATAATTTTAAATTGAATAGAACTTTATCAGAAGACTTTAAAAAAACTTAAGATTAAAAAAAAACTTAAAATTTTTTTAAGATTTAAAAAAATTTAAGATCGAGCATTTTTTTATATATCTAAATATTACAAAATTTAAAAAAAATTATTATAGAGTAACATTATATTATAGGAAATAATAACGTATATTAATAAAGTTTTAAACAGCAGTTAGCTAAATATTAAAAGTAAAAATAATTTTTACATTTATAAAAAAATTTTGTACTTCTTTATATTTATTTCTTTTAAAAAAATATTTTCAACAAAGTTACATATTTATCTAATTTCCTTCAAAAAAATCCCTCAAATATATTGGTTCCTGCATTAAACTTGTAATATGAATATATTTATTTTTTTAGTTCTTTCAATTCAGCTAAAGAAACCGGACAAAATAATTTTTTTCTACTTTATGCAAGGCTTTTATATTGTGTAGAAAAGTATTAACTTTTATGAAAATAAATTCTGTACTCTTACAAAGAACATAATCAGTGTAAGTTTTTAGATTTCTTTTTAAAATTTCTAATGCCATGTAAGAAAAGTATTTTCGATATATAATATTCATTCTTTTTAACTCTTGTATGATTTGCGAATTCAAACCCCTCATCAATTATTAGCTAGACTGTCTACTTTTTACAATTGCATTTTGAATGTAAGCATTTCCTTTACTTTCACACATTTCCAGAAATTTCTTCCTAACGGAAACAACCAATTATTCTATGTCCTCTTGTCAGGTTTTCCTTCTGGGTGTCTCTTTTCAAGTATGTGGCCACGTTAATGTCTCTTTTCAAGTATGTGACGTCAAAAGAAATATCATATATCATGCTATAAATTGCTTTCAAGTTCCTTTGAACTTTCTATTGATGCTAGCACAGCTTGTTGCCATGCAACTTACTTTTCACATAATGCAATTATTATTTCTTCACTAAAAGAAAAAGATACCGAAATCAATTAAGTATTGCCACTTCTACATGCAAAGTGCTATTTCTTGGTGTATGGTGTTATCTTGTCAGAATAAATAGTCTTCTTGATAATATATACTGAGGTCTGTTGTTTTTAAAATTCTTAACAATAGTTAGCTCACAATACCTGAGAAAAAGACCACACCATGATCAACGGAAATGCATGTTTTACCTTCAACCAACTGTCAACCAAGCTTGTATAGGTGTGTCTGATCACAATCGATGACTTTAAAGTTTTCATCTTCACATGCAGGTGTAAATTGTGAAAGACTTCAGCTCTGTGGATGTTTTATTTTGTACTAAACTTTTCTAACTTCTTAGAAAATAAAAATTAGGAAAAATACTTCTTTTTGCCTAATAAATAAATTTAAGGAAAACATTAGAAAATGAATCAGTTTAAAATAAGTAACTCTGATAATTAGTGTTATTTTGTTTTTAATTATATATAATACATTATTTTGGAAATAAATTAGACTTTTAGATCTGACAATAAGAGCTTCAGATATAAACTTAATAAAAACGTGGAGTATATTTTTATTATTTAATATATTTGTTGGAAAGGACGCTTTTCTTTAAATTTATTGTAAGCATGTTCTTACATATTTTTAAAGACTTTGTATTTATTTTTTAATATAAAGAAATATTCTGGTAAAATATTCATGAATTCCTATGAATACACTCATAAAACTTTTGATGTAATTCTAAAATAAAAGAAAACAAAAAGCTTTCTGAAAATTTTTTAATTATTTTTCATATTAAAAATTTAAGTAATATATGACATTTCTAAACAGTATTTTTCAATGTTAGTACAATTTATGTAGATAAAAGTTTGTAGCTTTTTTTTGTACAATATTATTCATTGAAAAAAAAATTGGTCTCGAAAATTTTCAATTTTGTTTCTCTGGCTACAACTATTGATTAAATGAAAAGAAAAAAAGTAAGCATTTTTGTTGAGCAAAAAATATTTTACTTATATATTAAGTTAAATTTAAATAACCTTTCATTCAGCGTGAACGTTTCTCCAGCTAAAGGTTAAGAAAAATTTTATTAATAAAAAAAATAATTTCTTGCAGAGGACACTTGATGCATTTATAATAAAAAGTTAGTTAGGTCAGTTTAAATATCGAAAATACAAATATTTTGCCCTTAAACTTTTATTTACTAATTACTAGTTTCCTCAGAGGAATTTCCAGAGTTTTTCTTTTCTTCAGCTTTTTACATTTTTTATATAAGAATTAGCATATTAATTTAAGTAAATGTAATATGACTTCTCTTCTTCAGAAACATATTTTGCATCTACAGTTTCCTATGACTAAAGTTTTAACAATAGAAATTAAATATTAGCTCATCCAAACTAAGCGATGCAGCATAGGGAATGATATGAAACATATTTAGCCTAAAATAAGTCACCTGATAAATATTTAGTGTTGACAAAATTTATTATTATTTATTTTTTTTTAAGGATGGTACAGAAACTTTTAGACTCTTAAAATTCTGTTAGGAGTAATTAAAAATGAGACAGCCCCTCCGGATATATATATATATATATATATATAGTAAATATAAAAATGAAATAGAAATAATATTGTTAAAAAAGTATATGTGATATATTTTACATGTAATATATTTTTACAGAAAAAAATTTCGCTTACTCAAAAATTATTAACTGGATGAATTTCTTTCAAGAAACCACATGATATAACATTATAAATTATCTGCTTGAAATATAATTTTTGTCTCGAAGAATATTTTATTACAATTTTGTATTAATGTAATGTTTGCGACTTTTAATTTTAAAAAAAGGTCAAAGAAAGATAAAAAATAAATTTAGTATAAAAAATTAATGTAAAAAAAAAAAAAATCTACATTCGTCCAAATTATTTTAACGGATAAATGAAATTTCGAAAAAAAAACCTTTAAAGTTTCAGATGCATCTCATTTCTAAGAGAACAAAAAACTATGCTTTTTAACATGAGCTAACAGAATAAATTTGTTTAAGATTTTATAGCAAGAATAATTTATTTATATCTTTCAAAAACAGTAAAAAACACTTTAAAAAAAAAAAAAATCATTAAAAATTCTAAATAACTTTTTAAAAATAAATTTGTTTTACTATTGAGAAAATATTTGTTTTTTTTTTGTAAAAAAAAAAAAAAAAAAAGTTTTATTTTAACTTTTTCTCATAATGTGTTACACGTTACAAATAAAGTATGCCAAAATATTCATAACTAAGTCAAAATGTTTGCCGATAATGATGCACGCTGCAACCCCTCTACTGCTCCCTTCTTGGAGAGTGAATATAAATTACAAAAAAACGTTTCCCATTCATAAGTGGTTAAAGTAGTTACCTCCCACTGACTGAGTGGGGGGCTGAATTTCTACAAGAAAGCGCCGGACAGAGAGGAGAATTTTTTCACATGAGTAACCGCATCCTAAAGGTTAAAAAATTATTACCGCGAGAAATTTGCGCATTCTGAAAATTAATTTCAAAATTCGCGAATTTCTTGCATTTTGGAAAATGCTTCGAATTACGCCATTTAGAATAAAATCCGTTTAACTTTTCTTCCTGGATTTTTCACTATTTTCAACATCTGCCTCGTTATCTAGCTTCCCTATTTACCAATTTTGTTCAGAACCTTTTAGAACAACAGAACCCCTTTCAGAACACATTTCTCTGCAACCACATGTTTACCATAGGTAAGGTTTCTTCATGTAAGACATTAAAATATTTTATGTACTAATGTATGATGGACAAATACCTTGTAAAGGCAAAATCTTCTATGATGATGCACCAAAAATATTCAATGCTTTAAAAACAAAAGACGTTAAAAATGTATTATAATTAAAGAAATGAATTTTTTTTTTCAAGAGTTCTTGAATTTTTTTAGTTTTTCGAAATGTAACTTAACTTTTTGAAATCTCACCCTGTTTTTGAGAAAGGGTGAGAAATTCTCACCCATTTTTTTTTTCTATGATGAAAACATTGACTTTACTAAAGTATAACTACATTTACTTAATAATAGTTTTTTGTTTAATCTAACAAAACAAGTATCTTTTAAACTGCTTTCTGTATTTTCCATTTCAAAGATGGGTTTCAAAATGTGCACATTTCTGCAAAGATCCCCCTCCTTCTCTTAATAATAAATATTTTGAGTTACTTTATTTTTCCTTGATATAAAAATAGTGTAAGTTTTTGTTTAATTGTTTCGCATCTACTGTAAACATTATTATTGATTATAGGAAACTATATCAAATGGGGGAATTTCTGTTCATTGTCATTTCATCTTATAAATAATATAAAAAATAGCTAATTGTCTTTTCTTAAATAAAACTTCATATTTATTAAGTGAAACTATAAAATATATTCTAACAGCAATCACAAAATTTGTTTTTAACTCTATGCAAGATAAATGTGTTCTGATTAACACCATTTCTGGTTTGTCTTACCTTCCTTCTATCTTAATTTTATGTGTGTACATTGTTAGAATAATTTTTAAGTTTATAAATTAACCTAATATAAATATGGGGAGAAATTATAAGCCCAAAAAGGATACTAAGCTTCTAGAAAGCAAAATCAGTGAATTTCTTTTAATGATTGAAAATGAAAATTTCAGTGTGAGAGCTGCTGTCAAAGCTGTTGACATAAAATACTTAACTTTACACTCTCACTTAATGAAGATAAGAAGTCCAGCAAAAGTAACCCATGTGGGAACTCTTTCTTATATTCCAGCAGAACATGAGATTGAGTAGGCTGCTTGCCTAAAATGTATGGCACAATGCTAAGATTTTTGGAAAATTTAATGTGTTAATCTCTATTCTTGCTTTTAAATAAATCATTTTATTAGCTGCTTAAAAATATTTTTTTGGTTTATTTGGTGGATCATGATGTCTTATTTGTTAATTACCATTGTATAATTATTTTTAAGCAGCCCCTTTACTATAAAAACTGGTGATCAGTATTTACCCCTGAAGTGATCAGGAATTACCCCATAAATGATCAAGAGAAGGGGTAATTCCTGATCACAAAAAATTTAAAATCTTTTAAATTCTAATTAGATTTTCAAACCAAAGAAGGTAGCATAGGACTCATCTCATAAACCTTTAAACTTCCAGAAAATATTAAAATTCTATCTTGAATATTTTTTTCACAAAATAGATATTTGCATTTTTTGATCAGGAATTACCCCTTCAGGTCACCCTAAATTTAAAAAAGCAGTATAATAACATTAATTGAAATGATATACTCTGCAACTTCAATCTTCATATTTTTAGATTTTAAATTTAAAAAACAGAGTAAAGAAAGAGTTGAAGCAATAAAATAGCTGAAAAAAAAAATACAAAAGCAAATAATTTGTCCTTTTTTTTTCTGCAGAAGTATATTCTAAACATACTTTTATTGTTCATTGAAAAGGAAAGAAATACTCCAGATTTTTCTGTTCTCATTTTGGAATAAAAAAAATTCACCAATGACTGGCTTGCTTTAGCTAGAATTTTTAATTAATAAAATAAAAAAATTAAATAACAAAAATTCTGAAATCGCAGAAGTTTAAAAGATAATTCGCTCTAGAAATGATGTTTTTCTTTCATTTTTTTTAAAGAACACTATAATTTTTAAAGAACATGAAAAAACATTTTACATTTTAATAAAATATGACTAAGAGTGGGGATTTTGTGACAAATTCAGATATTCGGAGTACCATGAAAATTGGGGGGGGGGGGGGGGGGGGGAGCTAAATTGCATTTTAAAAATTAGATTTTTCAGTGACCTAAATCCATAATTTTAAAAAAATAAATAAACAAATAGTTAAAATCATAAAAAATTTTGTTCAATACTGAAATTTATGACTTTTCAGGTGCCCCTGAATTGTAACAGTTCACAGTGGAGTGCACACGTATGAGTAATGCACATTTAAAAAGAATCTTAGATATGCTTAACATCAGTTGATTCAGAATTAGCCTTCTCCAATGCAGTTACGTTTTAAAAAGTTTTAAAATTTAAATTACAGCTTATAACAAATTTTCTTCCCTAAATAAAAAACAATTAACACCAACATCAATAAAATATCAAATTGCAACAAACAAAAAAATTGTGGGTTTAAAAAAGAAATAGCTATAAAAATATTCTGAAATTTTGGTAAATAAGGGGAGACCTCACTCATGCTTTATGATAAAAGAATGGCCACAGAAAAACATAAGGGAGAACAGGAATATTATTTATCTGTAAAAACTAGGAATGTGTCAGAGGAAATAAATTAATTTGATTTTCAGGTACCTAAATATCTAATATTTTCTCTAAAGAAATCAGTAATAATTTTTAAAAAAGTTTTAATTAATGGTAAAAGTGTTTTTAAGTTATTTAAATATTTTTTAATACACACTGATGGAAAAAAAAAAAATCTCAAAACAAAGCAGGAGTTGTGGTAGATGAACTAAATTTGCTAGGCTTGCATTTACAACTAAAAGAAGTCTACTCCAATTTCGTACAAATTTGGAATCAGTAACACCACAGTGAACATGCAAATCAGGGTTGCTTTTAATAAACATTCTACAATTCTTAAGCAGAATTTTTCGTTAAATTTTTTCATAGTTGCTGTTAGTCAAGAATGCCTTTAAGAAGACAAAGAAGCCGTTATTAACAGCTCAGTGACTTTTAACATGGCCGTGTAATAGGGCAGGGAGAAGGTGGATTTTCTTTCTGTGACTCTGAAGAAAGACTGGAGAGAAATGCAACCCCTGTGCATGATTTTATATTTTATTACCCAATTTTCAGTTTACGGCTACTGATGTTCAACTCCGCAGCCTTGTAACATTGAACCAATCCAGAAGACAAGGAAATTCCTGGATCAGTACCCCCTAGCCTCGCGGCAGAATTTTTTCTGGCTTTCTGTGACAAACTTAACTAGAACCAATATCTTTCTGCAAGATATTTATATCGTTATAAATAAAATGTGTAATGAATTTATAATAATGGATGCACTTCGTGTTTATAAAAAAAGCCTACATGCTTAGAATAAAACTGTGTAGAATTTTTTTTTCTTAATTTCATAATATAAGTTTGAATTTCTTAATAAGTTGAAATTTTTAAAGTTGAAATTTGCATAATCTTCGATAATAAAGAAAAATTATAAATGTATAGCTCTGCAGTCAAAAATGCTTACTAGAGTAAATATAAAGATTACCCAGAATCTGTAATAAGATAAAACTTATAAAAATAGCTAAGAATGGACAAAAAGATTAAGTATCAGTATAAAACAGTATGATTTAATGTTTCATTATAGTACAGGGCGCGTAGCCAAATCTTCGAATAAAAAATAAGCACTTTTTAAGAAATTTTCAAGCACTCAAAAAATTCACATTCAATCAATGATATTATTGAAAAACAAAAACTTTTAAAACAGTTTTAGCGTTAAAAAACCCCAAAAAGAAACGAACATATATCAAAACAATCAGTTCTTTCCCACATCACTGTTCCAATCTGAGTGAATTCAACTTGACCCTGAAAAGTACCCTTACCCCCTACGTCAAAAAAGTGTTAGAAGTAAAAATAAAATAAACAAGAATAAAATTAAAAAGAAAAACATTTAATATATCCGAATTAGCGTACTCAGGTTTCGGTTTAACACAAGTCTCAACGGCAAGCCACAACGTCGGTACGACATGAAGTCCACGTGAATGATTCCATAGCAACACCCCATTTTTCGTGAAATGCATGGATCCACCAGATATCACTGAAGGGAAAAAAATGATTCGTGAAAAAAAGCACTTTTTAAAAACGCCAGCTGAAAAAAGCACCTTTAAAAGCTTTTAAAAACGAAATCCCCCCAAAAAGCACCTTCAAGCACTTTTTACAAACGCTACGCACCCTGTAGTAGTTATATCAGGTACAGAAACAAATCAGGTGAAAAAATTAATATTGAAGTTGAGCAATCAAAATCAAAATAATAAAATAGGATTGACTATAACCGAATTCTAAAAGCAAAAAAATTAATGCAATCTTTGTGTTAATTTTTTCTATATGAAAACAATTACAGATTAATTAGATTCGATTAATATTGTACTGACTTATTGAAAGATTTCTTTAAAAAAAAAAAATTACCTTTTTTTTACTTCTTTCGTGATTAGATTAAGTTCAGAACGAAAAAAAAATACACAGCACTTGTGAAACAGAAGTCGCACTGTATTCTGCAAGCATCGATTCCACATGAAGCATGCAGACGTGGTTTCCGACTCAATACGCTCAAGTCTATTCTACACCTCAAAACTAAATAGTCTTCATCAGTACTGAAACATCGGTATTACAGCCATACTCATTGGATGCGATTTTCTTTGCAAACCTGTTTGAAAGTGCTTCGCCAGTAAATATTTTCCACCAATCTGGTTTTCATTCGCACGCCAAAAAATCGTAGATAGTGAGATATGTTTCAGGCTTTATTTCATTTATCGTTAGATTGTGAGTTTTTTTTTATATTGACGACTTAATTCGAAGGATATAGGCATTTTATCTTTAAAATATATATATATAGTTATTTTTTACATTTGACTGCTTCTATAATTTCTTGATTTGTTGGAGATGCTGTTTCATCCTTACTACTATCAACATCGCTACTAGTTAGAATATTTGGTTCGAATCTAGAACCCCCCCCCCAATATTAGTAGCGCGGGAAGCTTCTGTCCTTTTTTCCTGTCGCTTTCCAAAAAAAAAAAATCTCTGACATTGCTAGATGTTGTCGATTTCCATCTTACTTCTCTTTCGAAATGCTGTCTTGAAAAATGAGTTTTCAAATTTTTTAAAATTATTGTTGCTTCACAAGAGCAACAAATAACCTTTTCGATAGACATGATTTTTGAAAAAAATAATCTTTTTACGCATGTAATTTTCCACACAAGTGCATAAAATATAAAACGCTCTGCTCTCATAAGAAAACACAACGCAAATTACCGCGCCAGCGATAGAGGCCGAAGTTGGCGAATTTCCAAAAATAGCTTAATAAAGGGGAAGAAATGTCCCCCTTTTTATCCAATAACTGTTTGTGTTGGAGATTAACGGAGGATCACAAGCGCTTTCCCCTTCCGCGGTATGCTAGAAAAACAATTATTTTAAAACAATTCTGCAAGAATAAAATTTTTGCAGAACCATTATTGTTTCTGCAGAAATTTTCTGTTTCTGCAGAATCAATTTTGAGAGCTTTTGTTTTTTCTGCCAAACCAAAAAATTTTATTTCCCAAATAAAAAATTTTTTCTGCAAGAACTCAGTCCCTTTCTGCGACAATGTCACTGTGTTTCTGCCACGGGGCCACCTAGAGGTATTGATTTGTTACAGAAACAGGGAAGACTTTGTGACTCGACAGACTTAGTGTGCATCAGTCACCATTTACAACACAGCTTTGGCCGATGGGGATCAAACCTACGACCTCTCGGACAGTTACCCAGTGCCCTACCAACCAGGCTATCCTGGCCTTCCTGTGCATGATGGGTGGCAGCAGTGGTAAAGGGAAGTTACTGCTTTAAGAAGATAGTGTTCTGGATGACAATGCAGCACTACTCAAAGGGAAGACTTCAGTGCACAGCGTATGGATGTGGCACACCGTATTGCATCTGCACCAGAAATGTAGCTTACATGCCACTCACTCCAAACCACTGCCGTTTATGCCGTGAGTTTTGTCAAAATAGAGCTCACTGGAAGACAGTCGAGAGATCTATTGTATTTTCTGATGAAAGTCGGTTCTGTCTTGGTGCCTATGATATGGATAAGGAGGAGGCCAGGTAAAAGCTTCCTACACCATGGTCAGGGGAGCAATTTTCTATGACAGCAGGAGCACTCTAATAGTTACTCCATGCACCTTCACAGCAAATTTGTACCTGGTGATTCAACCTATTTTCTTGCCGTTCATAAGCAGCAACATTCAAGGGGGTATTTTCCAACAGGATAATGCTGTTGTAATCCAACATTCCTCTGCCTGCATCATTGGACAACAATTTCACAGACATGGGACAAACAAAATGACATCTGTACGACACAATGTATGCACCATTTGCATAAAAAATTCTGATATTTAGTTTTTTCAAATTTGAAATTGTTTTCTTCTTAATTGCATTAACCAGTGATCTTGAACACTATATTTAATAATACTCAGAAAAACACATTGCCGAAATTTTAAAACTCTACAATAATTTTTCCTTGGTGTTGGAAATCCCTCCCTCATCAATGTATACATTTATCGTGACAGGTGAATTTTTAATTATTATTTTTTAAAGCTTTTGATTTGCGATGAATCCACGCAGTTTCAGGCCATTTTCACCTGCCTATTCTTTTTCTGATCATTTTTAAAAGATGATATAGCGACAAGCGGGTTTCTCTTTTTAAGGTATAGAATTAACACTGTGTGTAAGCTATCATCTCTGCATCACTTTAATAACATAGTGAATAACTTAAACAGCGGCAAATCACAGTAAATTACTTACAAAATGTATCTGGACACATATTCTTATTTACCTCTTGTGAGTTTTTTTTCTTTTAAAGTTTTTCTTCAACTATTAGATTTTGAAACCTTGCATATCATTTCGTTTCCCTGCTTGGACAGCAAATTCATCAGTGGACTCAGAAAATTCATCTATGCAACGCAAAAATATAAGGAGTTTCTAAGGACTGATTTGGAAATCTAAGTAGTTCCAAGTACTCATTGAAGACTTTTCTATTTTTAAGGAGATTCAAAGGAGTCTGTACAAACCCTGGGAAATGCTCACCTCCATAGCACAAATAATGTTAAAATATTCAGTTTATTCCTAAACAATAGATACTTTAAAATTTTATAAAGTTTTTACCTTATTGAAAGTGCTTGTATACGAAGACCTGAATAATCAGCTTCTTTTTCTTCAATATTCTTCCATTCATCATCTTCCTGAAAATATAGAGAAAATTTTTTAAACATTGTTTCGGAGGCTGATCAAAAAATTATTATCAACAGTCAGAGCAAAAAAGAAAGAAAAAAGATATTTACTAGATAATTAAGGTCACACCACTAAAGTTTCCTCTGAGTACAGAAGAACCATAGTATACCTAAATTGCAACAGAGCATTAAAAAAAAAACGGAATCCTAATTTTCTTGTCTGCTACAACTTGAGCATACTTTGGCTCTTTTTTAAAACTAATTTTATGATCTCATTCTTCTGACGTGCCACTAGTATGCCAGGCACAAAAGATAATGCTGCAATGCTTGCATAAAAATTTTCCTATAATGTAACAACTGTTGAATATTTTAGAGAAGGTTATGCTGGTCAATACAGAACTCTTTTGAATTTGTGTAACCATGCGGTTGATTTTTATGGAATAAGTGCAAAATGGAGCTTTTTTTTTGCTACTAGCCATGGAAAGTCTGTGCTGTGACGGAATAGGTGGAACAGTTAAGAGGCTTGTGTCAAAAGCAAAGACCATTGCATGATCAAATAACTAATATACATAAAATGTAAGAATATTGTAAAGTACTGTATTGTAAGAGTAATATCAAAGGTATACATTTCTTTCATCATCAACATTGAAATGATTTAACTTCATAAAGAACCATTTAAGCGAGTACAGCATGCAATAATACTTCAGCTTCATGCAAGGATACTTCATCTTTGATATGAAGTCCAAAATCTCCGAGAATATTATTAGTAGGTCATTCACAAGAAGAATAGCTCCTTTTATAAGAATCAACAAATCTGGAAAAAATGAAGGTGACAAATATGATAAATTAAGAGTGGACAATTAGATTCTTTAAAATCTGGCGTTCATAAGCTTCAAGAAACATTCACAATTTAATAGGCTATCAAATTAGATTTAATGACAAATATGAAACATAATGTTAAACACTTTCATTTACACTACAAATTTTAAACATGCAAGTTATTTAACTATAAAAATTTACTAATATCTATATTTTATTAGTCAACGAAAAACATAATCAGAAAGATTAATGAACGATAAATAAATAAATTCTAACCCATTTATAAAGAAAATTAAAAGTGGTAATAAGATACACTATTATATTCAAGAGAGATGACTGAAGTTACTAGAAAATTGAATAACTTACTTGTTCGTTAGTAATTGAAGGAATCGCTATAGATGGATTGCTAGAACTTAATGGAATTTTTTCTTTAACGTCTTTCTTCATAACAACACCGCCGCCTTCTTCTAATTTTTTCGCTATAGTGTCCGACGTCGTATATTTTGATTTAGCCTTTCCTTTTTTTGATCTATCCTTTTTAGCGAAAAAATCATCTAAAGTGGAATCTGACATAATTATTTATTTAACTGCTTTCCCCCACCACGTAAATAAAAAGGCTGCTCTAATTTTCACAATATGTCATACAGGACATGAATACTATTACATCAACGAAAAGTTGAACAGTCAAAGGAGGAAAGTTTTTCTTAATACTAACGGTTACAGCGAAAATAAATGTATAACACAAAATTAAATTTTCTTTAACTGTTAGGGGTCACGTGTCTACCAATGTTCTACTATATTTTTTACATAGATGACGCTCAAAGTAAACATTTTTTCCCTTGGGAATGGATGGTGTTAATAATAATAAATATAATAATAAATGTATGTTAATAATAAATGTAAACAATAACAATCTCGAGCTCCATATCTGCTCTAGTTCCGGTTAGAAAGTTTGCAACTGCTTTTTACAGTTCTTTCTGCGAGGCGATATTTTCAAACGGACAATTTTGTTTTACAATAATAGAAGTAAATTAGATAATTTATGAGCTCAAATCTGCCGTATTTCATAAGTTATTCATGCTGTTATTAAGTAATTCTGGTGAGTTTGAAGTGGAATTTGTTTTAGTTATTTATAGATATATTGTTAAAAAAGGTAACATGGTTGCTAGATTTTGAATAACTCGCTTTTTTGGCAGTCTTGATTTGACGTCTTTCCATTTGTTTATTGCTGTTTATTCTTGTTGCAAGCTGTGCACCATCTTACGTTAGTGTTAGCACCTTTAGCATTGTAAACACAAGTAATAAGTAATGAAATACCACCTCTGCAAGAATCTCAAAACACATGTGTGCCAAATGGCTTTAAAATACGTCGGAAACAGTAACCCGGAAGTACAGGCGGTATAGACCTTACAGCGTTTCCTGGTGCAGAAAACACCATCCATACATTTTAATTTTTCTGATAATTTTTTCCCCATGTAAATTTTACTACATCTTATTAAAGACTTAAAAAAATACATGCATTTTTATGCAGATATCAAATAACTCATAAAAGCTAGAGGTATTATTACAAATTAAGTAATTTTATGTTACGCTTTGAAAGTGTGACTATCCCGCAGGCACTCCAGGAAACACTCACGCTTTAAGCACCGCTTGGTGCGGTGGAGAATAAGCGCTAGGAATACTGCAAATATGGTAATCCTACCTATTAATGCGTCACAACTTATCTCACAGTAACGTGCAACCCTGTTTCTTAGGTCTTGGAGGAGAATGGTTGAAATAGATTGAGAAGCTATTTTATATTTTTCCTGTATGAAAAACAGTTAAAAAATTTTATCGAACTTAAAATTTATCAGATTTCTATAAATAGAATCAGAAAACGTAGATCGCTGAATTTTCTAGAATCGTTCAAATTTTTTTAGGATCGTAATGAATTTCTAATTTTTAAAGATGTAGAGCTGTTTATTGTGAAAGATGTATTTAAGACTTATATTATTACTATATTTTTCTTTACTATCAGTATACGACTTCATAATAATACTAAAACACTTTTAAAGATTTCTTAATTGCTATCTAGTTTAATTAAGTGATTAAATTTCCAAGGTAGTATTTAATACCTCATTTTTATATAAGAGAAAATGAGAGAGCAATGACTCGAGAAAAAAGAATTTAACAAGTTTCTCAAGAAGCTAAAAGTATATCGTTTACTTCAATGTTTTATGTAAAATATCATAGCAGAACTCATTTTTTTTATATTTATGTAAAGAATTGTAAAAATGTGTACTACTATCATAATCAAATTTATATTTTACATATACAATTAAATGGACAAATAGCATATTAATCATAGTCTCAACTGCAAAGGTCATATTTCATTCACAATGCATGTTAATTTTCAATTCATTAGTAAATACTTAAGTATGAATGTTCTAAATAACTTAAATAACTTTCAGGTAATATGGTGAAGAGATTTCAGAATAAATATGTTTAATATAGATTTTGTTTTTGCATACTATTAGTCAATTAACTTTATGAAGTAGACCTAAGAATTCACTAACTTCTGCATTTTTTTTCACTAATTACTGAATTTTTATTTGCAAATTACAGAATAATTATGAAAAATTTAATAAATTGGCAAGCGTGTTTGGTTTATTACGAAACAATTGTGGGACTCATTTTTAGTTTCTTCCATTTCTGAGAGAAATACCAAGTAATTTTCAACTATTTTATTAATTGGTTCAAATTTGGTATTAATTTTAGTGGGTTTCATTTTGAAAATACCTATAAAACGAAAAATTAAAGTAGAAAAGGATTCAATTTTCATTTACATTGAGCTATTAGAAAATAGGTTTTGATATCGCAAAATTTCGAATTCTCAATTATATCGTCAAATATGGCATTTATTAGTTTTTTTTTTTTAATATTTTAGAATATACATGGTGCATAGATTGCTATAAAACACAGGTTAAATGTTAAACTACAATATTTAAATCAAATTGAATATTGAATAATACGCAATTGTAATTTTTTTCTTATAACGATTTTTTTAGAATATTTATTTATTTTAATAAGTTTTTACATAATATTGCAATTAACACTGAACTAAGATATCTATACCTTTATTCTTTATATTTTTTTGACAATTGATGCAAATTTTATATAAATATTTGCATTTGAAAGGTTCATTAGCTGTAGAGTCTATGCTGGCTAGTATTTGGAAGGAATTAATAATATTTTTCAAAACCTACATGATTAGTTTATGTACTCTTATTTACAATTCACACCTAAGCAAATTACAACTGCCACCAAATTTTACTATATTAAAGCATTTGTCTAATCCATGGCTTAAATTATAGAAATTATACAAAAAGAATAATATGACCACAATATATTAAATTCTAACACTTTATAAAAATTGTAGGAAGTAATTCTGTATTTTTAAATTTTGAATTCCGCAACTCCAGGATAATGTTCATTCATTTCAAATTTTGAGTTATAAATGCTATTTCAATGAGCAATTATAAATACAAATGAGACATTAAGATTTAATGAGAGATCAGAAATCCATTTTCTAGAGAAAAATCTGGAATAAGATTAAGCAAAGTAAAAACATAAATTGAAACACAGGGAATGCGCTTAAATTATCAATTTAGTTTAACAATTTGTATATGAGAGTTTAACTTGACATCCAATATAAAAAAATATCATTTTAGCGCCATTTAACACAGTCTTAGGCGTACATATATACAGCAACCTATAGGTCCGCATTGTGGGCCCACTATTAAGCCTATAATTGTTTCCCCTTGTAGGGTACATTAATACACGGGAATATGATACCTAGACCAATATAAATATTATGGGTCAATAAAAAAAATATAAAGTGGTCAATAAAAAAAATATAAGGTGGTCAATAAAAGGAGATATATGCCTTTGTTATAATAAAGAATATTGACTTCGAATTTCCTCATTTTAGCGCTATTTAACTCAATCTTTATATGTATATATACACAGTAACCGATAGGACCACATTGTGGGCCTCCTATTAAGCCTATAATTTTCTTCCCCGGTAGGGTACATAAGTACACGGTAATATAATACCAAGTCCAATATTAAAATTAAGGGACAATATAAAGCGGAGATATTGGATTTTGTTATAATAAAGAATGCTGACTTCGAATTTCCTCATTTTAGGGCTATTTAACATGATCCTTATAAGTATATAAACACTGTAACCAATAGGACCACAATGTCGGCTTCCTATTAAGCCAATAATTAATTCCCCTGGTAGGGTACTTGCGCACACGGTAATATAACACCTAGTCCAATATAAATATTATGGATCAATATTAAAAAGAGATATAGGCTTTTGTAATAATAAAGAATACTGACTTCGAATTTCCTCATTTTAGCGCTATTTAACATAATCTTTATATGCATATATACACAGTAACCAATAGGACCATCCCCTGGTAGGGTCAACCTGGTAGGTTACATTAGTACACGGGAATATAATACCTAGTCTAATATAAATATTAAGGGTCAATATTAAGGGGAGATATACGGTTTTGTTATAATATTGAATATTGACTTCGAATTCCTCATTTTAACGCTATTTAACGCAGTGTTAGGTATATATACACAGTAACCTATAAGACCACATTGCGGGCCCACTATTAAGCCTATAATTGTTTTCCCTGGTAGGGTACATTAGTAAACGGTAATATAATACCTAATCCAATATAAATCAATATAAATATTATGGGTCAATATTAAATGGAGTTATAGGCCTTCGTTATAATAAAGAATATTGACTTCGAATATCCTCATTATAGCGCTATTTAACTCAATCTTTATATGTATATATACACAGTAACCGATAGGACCACATTGTGGGTCTCCTATTAAGCCTATAATTTTCTTCCCCGGTAGTATGTATATCTAAAACAGTGCATTTTTCAATATTAAAAAAATGCCTCATATCAGACCTTTATATTAACCCATAATATTTTAAATGGACCGGGTATTATATTACCGGGTAATTGTGTACCCTACCAAAGAAAATAATTATACACCTCATAGGGGGTACACAATGTGACCCCGGAGTTTACTATGTATGTATATCTAAAATACGAGAAGCTTTATTTTGAGGAAATTGGCCTTCTAAATAACGTTAAAACGGCGAAATTCAAAGTCTTTTCTCAATATTAACAAAAGGCCATATATCAGAAATTAATATTAACTCTTATTTTTTTAATTGGACCAGCGATTATATTACCGGGTACTAGTGTACCCTAAGAAAGGAAATAATTATGGAAAAAAAATAGGGGTTCCACAATGTGGCCCTGTATTTTACTATGTATGTATATCTAAAACAGTGCATTTTTCAATATTAAAAAAATGCCTCATATCAGACCTTAATATTAATCCATAATATTTTAATTGGACCAGGTATTAGATTACAAGGTAATAGGGTACCCTACCAAAGGAAATAATTATAGATCTCATAGGGGGTACACAATGTGACCCCGAATTTTACTATGTATGTATATCTAAAATAGTGTTGCGAGAAGCTTTATTTTGAGGAAATTCGCCTTCTAAATAGCGTTAAAACGGCGAAATTCAAAGCCTTTTCTCAATATTAACAAAAGGCCTTATATCAGACCTTAATATTAACCCTTAATATTTTAATAGAACCAGCTACTATATGACCGGGTACTAGTGTACCCTACCAATGGAAATAATTATGGATCAGATAGGGGTTCCACAATGTGGCCCTGTATTTTACTATGTATGTATATTTAAAACAGTGCATTTTTCAATATTAAAAAAATGCATTAAAGCAGACCTTTATATTAACCCATAATATTTTAATTGGACCAGGTATTATATTACCGGGTAATAGTGTACCCAACCAAAGGGAACAATTATAGACCTCATTGGGGGTACACAAAGTGACCCCGGATTTTACTCTGTCTGTATATCTAAAATAGTGATGTGAGAAGTCTTATTCTGAGGAAATTCGTCTTCTAAATAGCGTTAGAACGGAGAAATTCTAAGTCTTTTCTCAATAATAATAAATTCACTATGCATGTATATCTAAAAAAGTGTTGCGAGAAGCTTTATTATGAGAAAATTCGCCTTCTAAAAAGCTTTACTACGGGGAAATCCGAAGTCTTTTCTCAATATTAACAAAATGCCTTATATCAGACCTTAATATTAACCCTTAATATTTTAATTGGGCCAGGTATTATATTACCTTGTAATAGTGTACGAAATAATTATAGACTTCATAGGGGGTACACAATGTGGCACTGTAGTTTACTATTTATGTATATCCAAAACAGTGCATTTTTCAATATTAAAAAAATGCCTCATATCTTGCTTTCATATTATCACATAATATTTTAATTGGACCAGGTATTGTATTACTTTGTAATAGTGTACCCTACCAGCGGAAATAATTATAGACCTCATAGAGGGTACACAATGTGACCCCGCATTTTACTATGTATATCTAAAATAGTGTTGTGAGAAGCTATATTTTAAAGAAATTCGCCTTCTAAATAGCGTTAAAACGAAGAAATTCGATGTCTTTTCTCAATATTAACAAAAGACCTCATATCAGACCTTAATATTAACCCATAATATTTTAATTGGACCAGGTACTATATTACCGGGTACTAGTGTACCTTAGCAAAAGAAATAGTTATGGACCCCGTAGGGGGTACACAATGTGGCATTGTAGTTTACTAGGTATGTATATCTAAAACAGTGCATTTTTCAAAACTAAAAAAATGCCTCATATCAAACCTTAATATTAAATGTAAAATAATTCCTAAAGATTACTGTGTATACACATATATAAGAGTGTGTTTAATAGCACAAAAATGAGGAAGTCAATATTCTAAATTATTACATGGCCCGATATCTTTCATTAATATTGATCCATAATATTTATATTAAACCTGGTATTATATTACCGTGTACTTATGTACCCTACCGGGGGAGAAAAAATTTTAGGCTTAATAGGGGGCCCACAATGTGGTCCTATTGGTTACTGTGTATATACTTATATAAGAGTGTGTTTAATAGAGCTAAAATGTGGAAATTCAAAGTCAGTGTTCTTTATTATAGCAAAAGCAAATATCTCCGCTTAATATTGACTCATAATTTTTATATAGGACCTGGTATCTTATTACCGTGTACTTATGTGCTCTACGAGGGGAAACAATTATAGGCATAATAGGGGGCACTCAATATGGTCCTAAAGGTTACTGTGTATATACATATATAAGAGTGTGTTAAATAGCGCAAAAATGAAGAAATTCGAAGTCAATATTCTTTATTAGAATAAAAGCTTACATCTTCTTTTAATATTGACCCATAATATTTATATTGGACAAGTTATTATTTTACCGTGTATTTATGTACCCTACAGGGGGAGAAATTATAGGCTTAATAAGGGGCCCTCAATGTGGTCCTATTGGTTGCTGTGTATATATACATATAAAGATTGTGTTGAATACCGATGAAATTAGGAAATTCGAAGTCAATGTTTGCTATTATTACACAGCTTATACCTCCGCTTAATATTGACCCATAATTTTTATTTTTGACCTAGTATTATATTACCGTGTACTAATGTTCCCTTCCGGGGGCGAAAAGTATAGGCTTAATAAGGCGCCCACATGTGGTTCTATTGTTTGCTGTGTATATATACATATAAAGATTGTGTTAAATAGCCTTAAATTGAGGAAATTCGAAGTCAATATTCTACATTATAACAAAAGCCTATATATTCCCTTAATATTCACCCATAATTTTTATATATGAGACGTGGTATTATATTACCGTGTACTTATGTATCCTACCTGGGGAAACAATTATAGGCTTAATAGGGAGCCCACGATGCCGTTCCGTTGGTTAGTGTGTATATACATATATAAGAGTATTTTGAATAGCGATAAAATGAGGAAATTCTAAGTCAATATTCCTTATTATAACAAAGGCCTATGTGTCCTTTTAATATTGACCAATAATATTTATATTGGACTAGGTATTATATTACCGTGTACTTATTTACCCTACCAGGGAAAACAAGTATAGGCTTAATTGGGGACCCACAATATTGTCCTAAAGGCTGCTGTGTATATACTTATATAAGAGTGTGCTTAATAGCGCTAAAATGTGAATTCGAAGTCAGTATTCTTTATTACAACAAGCCTATATCTGCGCTTAATATTGACCCATAATTTTTATATTGGGCATGGTGTTATATTACCGTGTACGAATGTTCCCTACCAGGGGAAATAATTATAGGCAGCTATTTTACAACTATTTTTCGACTCCTTTTGCAACATTTTTGATAGTCTAGCTTGCGTAATGTGTTCTAAATGTAAAATAGAGCATCTTTCTTCTTCACACATAATGGAATAACAATAATAAAAATATAATAAAAAGTCAAATGGTTAAAATTTCGAGACCGCCTGGCTCCCTTTAATATTAAGCTATAATTTTCAAACTCGGATCCAAGGATAAGACTCTATGGTCCAATCAAACCTGGTCTGGGGGTAGGATACCGCGTTTGTAGCTCGTGGCTAGAGCGATCGGACGTAGGTTCGAATCCCGGAGGCGGATAATTTTTAAAAAAAATTTCCTTTTTTTAATTTGTCTATTTTACATTTTTTTTTTTTTTAAATGTGCTTTTCGGTATTCTGCAGGGCCCTGCATATAAGAAATAAATTTTTTTTCTGGGAAAATGGGAAAAACTGGAAAAATACAGGAAAATCAGTTTATTTGCTATTTTTCGACTCCTTTTGCAACATTTTAGATAGTCTAGCATGCGTAAGGTGCTCTTAGTGTAAAATCGAGCATCTTTCTTTGTTAAAGAACGCATGATTTAATAATAATAATAAAAGAAAAGAAATGAAATGTCGAGAATAAGGTTCAGGTTTCGGGACCGCCTATTAATATTAAGCTATAATTTTCAAACCCGGACCCAAGGAAGGCCTCTATGGTCCAATCATGGCTGCTGAAGGAAATTTTTATAGATGAGTGGGCCCCCAAAGGTCTATTGCACAGCCGATTGCGAGAGGGCGTTTGAAGCGAGATTGTGGCAGGCTTGACGTGACACCCTGGTCTTGGGGTAGGACACCGCGCTTGTAACTTGTGGCTGGAATGCGAGGGCGCAGGTTTGAATTCCGGACGCGGACAGTTTTTCAAAAAATTTTCCCTTCTTTTTTTATTTTGTCTATTTTACATTATATTATTTTTTTTAAATGTCTTTTTACGTATTCTGTAGGGCCCTGCATGTAAGAAATAGTTTTTTTTATTGAGAAAATGGGAAAAATTGGAAAAATACAGGAAAATCAGTTTATTTGCTATTTTTCGACTCCTTTTGCAACATTTTAGATAGTCTAGCATGCGTAAGGTGCTCTTAGTGTAAAATCGAGCATCTTTCTTTGTTAAAGAACGCATGATCTAATAATAATAATAAAAGAAAAGAAATGAAATGTCGAGAATAAGGTTCAGGTTTCGGGACCGCCTATTAATATTAAGCTATAATTTTCAAACCCGGACCCAAAGAAGGCCTCTATTGTCCAATCATGGCTGCTGAAGGAAATTTTATAGATGAGTGGGCCCCCAAAGGTCTATTGCACAGCCTATTGCGAGAGGGCGTTTGAAGCGAGATTGCGGCAGGCTTGACGTGACACCCTGGTCTCGGGGTAGGACACCGCGCTTGTAACTTGTGGCTGGAATGCGAGGGCGCAGGTTTGAATTCCGGAGGCGGAAAGTTTTTCAAAAACATTTTCCTTTTTTTTTTATTTTGTCTATTTTACATTATATTATTTTTTTTTAAATGTCTTTTTACGTATTCTGTAGGGCCCTGCATGTAAGAAATAGTTTTTTTTATTGAGAAATTTTGAAAAACTGGAAAAATACAGGAAAATCAGTTTATTTGCTATTTTTCGACTCCTTTTGCAACATTTTAGATAGTCTAGCATGCGTAAAGGTGTTCAGTATGTAATCTCGAGCATCTTTTTTCGTTAACGAACGCATGATGGAATAATAACAAAAATAAATAAATAAAAAAAAAGAAACGAAATGTCGGGAATAAGGTGAAAGTTTCGAGACCACCTAGCTCCCTTTAATATTAAGCTATAAATTTCAAACTCGAACCCAAGGTAGGCCTCTATGGTCCAATGATGGCTGCCGAAGGAAATTTTTATATACCAATTAGGGGGGACTCTGTGGGCCCCCAAAGATCTATTGCACAGCCGAATGCGAGAGGGCTTTTGAAGCGAGATAGTGGCAGGCTTGATGAGACACCGCAGTCTGGTGGTAGAACACCAGACCATCAGCTCGTGGCTGGAGTGAGGAGTCAATGGTTCGAATCCCAGCTGTGGACGATTTAGGCTTCGAATCCCAGCTGCGGGTAGGACACCGCGCTTGTAACTCGTGACTGGAATGCGAGGGCGCAGGTTTGAATTCCGGAGGCGGACAATATTTAAAAAATAATTTCCTATTTTTTATTTTGTCTATTTTACATTATATTTTTTTTTAAATGTGTTTTTCGGAGAGCCGGGATAGCCTGGTCGGTAGGGCGCTGGGCGCATGTCCAAGAGGTCGTGGGTTCGATCCTCGCCGGCCGAAGACTCCCCGTGTAGTAAATGGTGACTGATGCACGTTAAATCTGTCGAGTCTCAAAACCTCTGGGGGTACTGATCCAGGAGTTTCCTTGTCTTCTGGATTGGTTCAAAATTACATGGCTACGGAGTTGAACATTAGCAGTCGTAAACCCATAAAATTGGGTCGGCTGTTCAACGACGGTTATAAAATAAAATAAGATGTGTTTTTCGATATTCTTCAGGGTCCTACATATAAGAAATAATTTTTTTTTATTCTGAAAATGGGAAAAAAACAAATAGATCCAGGAAAATCAGTTTATTTGTTATTTTTCGACTCCTTTTGCAACATTTTCTATAGTTTAGCACGCGTAGGGTGTTCAATGTATAAAATCAAGCATCTTACTTCGTTAAAGAACACATGATGGAAGAATAATAAAAAATAAAAAATAAAAAGTCAAATGGTTTAAATTTCGAGACCGCCTAGCTCCCTTTAGTATTAACCTATATATCAAACTCGGGCAATAGGTAAGCCTCAATGGTCTAATCATGGCTGCCGAAGGAAATTTTATAGATGAATTAGGGGGGGGGGGCTCAGTGCGCCCCAAAAGGTCTATTGCACAGCCGAACGCGAGAGCGCTTTTGAAGCGAGATTATTGTAGGTTTTCGATGACACCACAGTCTGGTGGTAGAACACCAAACTGTCAACTCGTGACTGGAGCGAGGTGTCGGGGGTTCGAATCCCAGCTGCAGATGATATTTCAAGAAATTATCTTCTTTTTTTTCTCTTGTTTATTTTGCATTATGTTATTTTTTAATGTGTTTTTCGATATTCTACAGTTTCCAACACATAAGAAATAATTTTTTTTATTCGGAAAATGGGAAAAAACTGGAAAAATCCAGGAAAATCAATTTATTTGATATTCTTTGACTCCTTTTGCCTTATTCTCTATAGATTAGCACGCGTAAGGTGTTCTATGCATAAAATCAAGCATCTTTCTTTGTTAAAGAACACATAATGGAATAATAATTAATAAAAAATAAAAAAAGTCAATCATGGCAGCCGAAGGAAATTTTTATAGATGAATTAGGGGGGGGGGGGCTCAGTGGGCCCCCAAAGGTCTATTGCACAGCCGAACGCAGGAGGGCTTTTGAAGCGAGATTGTGGCAGGCATTATGTGACACCGCAGTCTGGTGGAAGACATCAAACTGTCAACTCAGGGCTGGAGCGAGGGGTCGCAGGTTCAAATCTCGAAGAAGGACAATTTTTTTAAAAATTTTCTTTTTTTTATTTTTATTTTGACTATTTTCCATTATATTACTTTTTTAATGTGTTTTTCGATATTCTGCAGGGCCCTGCATATAAGAAATAATTTTTTTACAGGGAAATGGGAAAAAACTGGAAAAGTCAAGGAAAATCAGTTAATTTGCTATTTTTCTACTCTTTTTGCAACATTTTAGATAGTCTAGCATGCGTAAGGTGTTCTGTGTCTAAAATCGAGTATCTTTCTTCGTTAAAGAACATATGTTGGAATAATAATAAGAAGAAATAAAAAAAAAAAAAAAAGAAACGAAATGTCGAGAATAAGGTTCAGGTTTCGAGACCGCCTAGCTCTTTTAATATTAAGCTGTAATTTTCAAACTCGCACACAAGGTAGGTCTCTGTGGTCCAATCATGGCTGCCGAAGGAAATTTTTATAGATGAATTAAGGGGGGCTCAGAGGGCCCCCTAAGGTCTATTGCACCGCCGAACGTGAGAGCGCTTTTGAAGCGAGATTGTGGAAGGCTTGACGTGACATCGCAGTCTGGTGGTAGAACACCAGATTTTCAACTCGAGGCAGGAGCTAGGGATCGGGTGTTCGAATCCCAGCTGCAGGCAATTTTTCAAAAAATTTTCTTTTTTGCATTATGTTATTTTTTTAATGTGTTTTTCGATATTCTACAGTTTCCTACACATAAGAAAAAATTTTTTTTTTGGAAAAATGGGAAAAAACTGGAAAAATCCTGGAAAATCAGTTTATTTGATATTCTATGACTCCTTTTGCTTTATTTTCTATAGTTTAGCACGCGTAAGGTGTGCTATGCATAAAATCAAGCATCTTTCTTTGTTAAAGAACACATAATGGAATAATAATTAAAAAAAATTAAAAAAAAGTCAAATGGTTCAAACTTCGAGACCGCCTAGCTGCCTTTAATATTAAGCTATATTTTTCAAACTCGTAACCTAGGTAGGCCTCTATGGTCCAATCATGGCTGACGAAGGAAATTTTTATAGATGAGTTAGCCTCAGTGGGACCCCAAAGGTCTATTGCACAGCCGATTGCGAGAGGGCTTTTGACGAGAGATTGTGGCAGGTTTGACGTGACGCCCTGGTCTGGGGGTAGGAAACCACTCTTTTAACCCAGGGCTGGAGTGAGGGGTCTCAGGTTCAAATCGTAAAGGCTGAAATTTTTCAACATTTTTCAAAAAATTTTCCTTTCTTTTTATTTTGTCTATTTTACATTATATTATTTTTTAATGTGTTTTTCGGTATTCTGCAGGGCCTTGCATATAAGAAATGACTAGCGGTAAAATGAAAGAAATTCGAAGTCAATATTCTATTTTATAACAAAAGCCCATATTTCCTCTTAATATTGACTCATAATATTTATACTGAATCTGGTATTATATTACCGTATACTTATGTACCCTAGCAGGGCAAACAATTATAGGCTTAATAGGGGGCCCACAATGTGGTCCTATTGGTTACTGTGTATATATACTTATAAAGATTGTGTTATATAACGCTGAAATGAAGAAATTCGAAGTCATTATTCTTTATTATAACAAAAGCCTATATCTCCGCTTAATATTGACCCATAATAATTATATTTAACCTGGTATTATATTACCGTGAAATAATGTACCCTACAAAGGTAAACAATTATAGGCTTAATAGGGGTCCACAATATGGCCCTAAAGGTTACTGTGTATGTACATATATAAGAGGGTGTTAAATAGCGCTAAAATGAGGAAATTCGAAGTCAGTATTCTTTACTATAAAATAATCCTCTATCTTTGCAGTGAACCATGAATTTTATATTGGACCTGGTATTATATTACCGTGCACGAATGTATCCTACCAGGGAAAACAGTTATGAGCTTAAAAGGGGGCCACAATGTGGTCTTATTGGTTACTATGTATATATATATAATAGTGTGTTAAATAGCGCTAAAATGAGGAAATTCGAAGTCAGTATTCTTTACTATAAAATAATCCTCTAACTTTGCAGTGACCCATGATTTTTATATTGGACCTGGTATTATATTACCGTGCACGAATGTATCCTACCAGGGAAAACAGTTATGAGCTTAAAAGGGAGCCACAATGTGGTCTTATTGGTTACTATGTATATATATATAATAGTGTGTTAAATAGCGCTAAAATGAGGAAATTCGAAGTCAGTATTCTTTACTATAAAATAATCCTCTATCTTTGCAGTGACCCATGAATTTTATATGGACCTGGTATTATATTACCGTGCACGAATGTATCCTACCAGGGAAAACAGTTATGAGCTTAAAAGGGGGCCACAATGTGGTCTTATTGGTTACTATGTATATATATATAATAGTGTGTTAAATAGCGCTAAAATGAGGAAATTCGAAGTCAGTATTCTTTACTATAAAATAATCCTCTAACTTTGCAGTGACCCATGATTTTTATATTGGACCTGGTATTATATTACCGTGCACGAATGTATCCTACCAGGGAAAACAGTTATAAGCTTAAAAGGGGGCCACAATGTGGTCTTATTGGTCACTATGTATATATATATAATAGTGTGTTAAATAGCGCTAAAATGAGGAAATTCGAAGTCAGTATTCTTTACTATAAAATAATCCTCTATCTTTGCAGTGACCCATGAATTTTATATTGGACCTGGTATTATATTACCGTGCACGAATGTATCCTACCAGGGAAAACAGTTATGAGCTTAAAAGGGGGCCACAATGTGGTCTTATTGGTTACTATGTATATATATATAATAGTGTGTTAAATAGCGCTAAAATGAGGAAATTCGAAGTCAGTATTCTTTACTATAAAATAATCCTCTAACTTTGCAGTGACCCATGATTTTTATATTGGACCTGGTATTATATTACCGTGCACGAATGTATCCTACCAGGGAAAACAGTTATGAGCTTAAAAGGGGGCCACAATGTGGTCTTATTGGTTACTATGTATATATATATAATAGTGTGTTAAATAGCGCTAAAATGAGGAAATTCTAAGTCAGTATTCTTTACTATAAAATAATCCTCTAACTTTGCAGTGACCCATGATTTTTATATTGGACCTGGTATTATATTACCGTGCACGAATGTATCCTACCAGGGAAAACAGTTATGAGCTTAAAAGGGGGCCACAATGTGGTCTTATAGGTTACTATGTATATATATATAATAGTGTGTTAAATAGCGCTAAAATGAGGAAATTCGAAGTCAGTATTCTTTACTATAAAATAATCCTCTAACTTTGCAGTGACCCATGATTTTTATATTGGACCTGGTATTATATTACCGTGCACGAATGTATCCTACCAGGGAAAACAGTTATGAGCTTAAAAGGGGGCCACAATGTGGTCTTATTGGTTACTATGTATATATATATATAATAGTGTGTTAAATAGCGCTAAAATGAGGAAATTCGAAGTCAGTATTCTTTACTATAAAATAATCCTCTAACTTTGCAGTGACCCATGATTTTTATATTGGACCTGGTATTATATTACCGTGCACGAATGTATCCTACCAGGGAAAACAGTTATGAGCTTAAAAGGGGGCCACAATGTGGTCTTATTGGTTACTATGTATATATATATAATAGTGTGTTAAATAGCGCTAAAATGAGGAAATTCGAAGTCAGTATTCTTTACTATAAAATAATCCTCTAACTTTGCAGTGACCCATGATTTTTATATTGGACCTGGTATTATATTACCGTGCACGAATGTATCCTACCAGGAAAACAGTTATGAGCTTAAAAGGGGGCCACAATGTGGTCTTATTGGTTACTATGTATATATATATAATAGTGTGTTAAATAGCGCTAAAATGAGGAAATTCGAAGTCAGTATTCTTTACTATAAAATAATCCTCTAACTTTGCAGTGACCCATGATTTTTATATTGGACCTGGTATTATATTACCGTGCACGAATGTATCCTACCAGGGAAAACAGTTATGAGCTTAAAAGGGGGCCACAATGTGGTCTTATTGGTTACTATGTATATATATATAATAGTGTGTTAAATAGCGCTAAAATGAGGAAATTCGAAGTCAGTATTCTTTACTATAAAATAATCCTCTAACTTTGCAGTGACCCATGATTTTCATATTGGACCTGGTATTATATTACCGTGCACGAATGTATCCTACCAGGGAAAACAGTTATGAGCTTAAAAGGGGGCCACAATGTGGTCTTATTGGTTACTATGTATATATATATAATAGTGTGTTAAATAGCGCTAAAATGAGGAAATTCGAAGTCAGTATTCTTTACTATAAAATAATCCTCTAACTTTGCAGTGACCCATGATTTTTATATTGGACCTGGTATTATATTACCGTGCACGAATGTATCCTACCAGGGAAAACAGTTATGAGCTTAAAAGGGGACCACAATGTGGTCTTATTGGTTACTATGTATATATATATAATAGTGTGTTAAATAGCGCTAAAATGAGGAAATTCGAAGTCAGTATTCTTTACTATAAAATAATCCTCTAACTTTGCAGTGACCCATGATTTTTATATTGGACCTGGTATTATATTACCGTGCACGAATGTATCCTACCAGGGAAAACAGTTATGAGCTTAAAAGGGGGCCACAATGTGGTCTTATTGGTTACTATGTATATATATATAATAGTGTGTTAAATAGCGCTAAAATGAGGAAATTCGAAGTCAGTATTCTTTACTATAAAATAATCCTCTAACTTTGCAGTGACCCATGATTTTTATATTGGACCTGGTATTATATTACCGTGCACGAATGTATCCTACCAGGGAAAACAGTTATGAGCTTAAAAGGGGGCCACAATGTGGTCTTATTGGTTACTATGTATATATATATAATAGTGTGTTAAATAGCGCTAAAATGAGGAAATTCGAAGTCAGTATTCTTTACTATAAAATAATCCTCTAACTTTGCAGTGACCCATGATTTTTATATTGGACCTGGTATTATATTACCGTGCACGAATGTATCCTACCAGGGAAAACAGTTATGAGCTTAAAAGGGGGCCACAATGTGGTCTTATTGGTTACTATGTATATATATATAATAGTGTGTTAAATAGCGCTAAAATGAGGAAATTCGAAGTCAGTATTCTTTACTATAAAATAATCCTCTAACTTTGCAGTGACCCATGATTTTTATATTGGACCTGGTATTATATTACCGTGCACGAATGTATCCTACCAGGGAAAACAGTTATGAGCTTAAAAGGGGACCACAATGTGGTCTTATTGGTTACTATGTATATATATATAATAGTGTGTTAAATAGCGCTAAAATGAGGAAATTCGAAGTCAGTATTCTTTACTATAAAATAATCCTCTAACTTTGCAGTGACCCATGATTTTTATATTGGACCTGGTATTATATTACCGTGCACGAATGTATCCTACCAGGGAAAACAGTTATGAGCTTAAAAGGGGGCCACAATGTGGTCTTATTGGTTACTATGTATATATATATAATAGTGTGTTAAATAGCGCTAAAATGAGGAAATTCGAAGTCAGTATTCTTTACTATAAAATAATCCTCTAACTTTGCAGTGACCCATGATTTTTATATTGGACCTGGTATTATATTACCGTGCACGAATGTATCCTACCAGGGAAAACAGTTATGAGCTTAAAAGGGGGCCACAATGTGGTCTTATTGGTTACTATGTATATATATATAATAGTGTGTTAAATAGCGCTAAAATGAGGAAATTCGAAGTCAGTATTCTTTACTATAAAATAATCCTCTAACTTTGCAGTGACCCATGATTTTTATATTGGACCTGGAATTATATTACCGTGCACGAATGTATCCTACCAGGGAAAACAGTTATGAGCTTAAAAGGGGGCCACAATGTGGTCTTATTGGTTACTATGTATATATATATAATAGTGTGTTAAATAGCGCTAAAATGAGGAAATTCGAAGTCAGTATTCTTTACTATAAAATAATCCTCTAACTTTGCAGTGACCCATGATTTTTATATTGGACCTGGTATTATATTACCGTGCACGAATGTATCCTACCAGGGAAAACAGTTATGAGCTTAAAAGGGGGCCACAATGTGGTCTTATTGGTTACTATGTATATATATATAATAGTGTGTTAAATAGCGCTAAAATGAGGAAATTCGAAGTCAGTATTCTTTACTATAAAATAATCCTCTATCTTTGCAGTGACCCATGAATTTTATATTGGACCTGGTATTATATTACCGTGCACGAATGTATCCTACCAGGGAAAACAGTTATGAGCTTAAAAGGGGACCACAATGTGGTCTTATTGGTTACTATGTATATATATATAATAGTGTGTTAAATAGCGCTAAAATGAGGAAATTCGAAGTCAGTATTCTTTACTATAAAATAATCCTCTAACTTTGCAGTGACCCATGATTTTTATATTGGACCTGGTATTATATTACCGTGCACGAATGTATCCTACCAGGGAAAACAGTTATGAGCTTAAAAGGGGGCCACAATGTGGTCTTATTGGTTACTATGTATATATATATAATAGTGTGTTAAATAGCGCTAAAATGAGGAAATTCGAAGTCAGTATTCTTTACTATAAAATAATCCTCTATCTTTGCAGTGACCCATGAATTTTATATTGGACCTGGTATTATATTCCCGTGCACGAATGTATCCTACCAGGGAAAACAGTTATGAGCTTAAAAGGGGGCCACAATGTGGTCTTATTGGTTACTATGTATATATATATAATAGTGTGTTAAATAGCGCTAAAATGAGGAAATTCGAAGTCAGTATTCTTTACTATAAAATAATCCTCTAACTTTGCAGTGACCCATGATTTTTATATTGGACCTGGTATTATATTACCGTGCACGAATGTATCCTACCAGGGAAAACAGTTATGAGCTTAAAAGGGGGCCACAATGTGGTCTTATTGGTTACTATGTATATATATATAATAGTGTGTTAAATAGCGCTAAAATGAGGAAATTCGAAGTCAGTATTCTTTACTATAAAATAATCCTCTATCTTTGCAGTGACCCATGATTTTTTTATTGGACCTGGTATTATATTACCGTGCACGAATGTATCCTACCAGGGAAAACAGTTATGAGCTTAAAAGGGGGCCACAATGTGGTCTTATTGGTTACTATGTATATATATATAATAGTGTGTTAAATAGCGCTAAAATGAGGAAATTCGAAGTCAGTATTCTTTACTATAAAATAATCCTCTATCTTTGCAGTGACCCATGATTTTTTTATTGGACCTGGTATTATATTACCGTGCACGAATGTATCCTACCAGGGAAAACAGTTATGAGCTTAAAAGGGGGCCACAATGTGGTCTTATTGGTTACTATGTATATATATATAATAGTGTGTTAAATAGCGCTAAAATGAGGAAATTCGAAGTCAGTATTCTTTACTATAAAATAATCCTCTATCTTTGCAGTGACCCATGATTTTTTTATTGGACCTGGTATTATATTACCGTGCACGAATGTATCCTACCAGGGAAAACAGTTATGAGCTTAAAAGGGGGCCACAATGTGGTCTTATTGGTTACTATGTATATAATAGTGTGTTAAATAGCGCTAAAATGAGGAAATTCGAAGTCAGTATTCTTTACTATAAAATAATCCTCTATCTTTGCAGTGACCCATGATTTTTTTATTGGACCTGGTATTATATTACCGTGCACGAATGTATCCTACCAGGGAAAACAGTTATTAGCTTAAAAGGGGGCCACAATGTGGTCTTAATGGTTACTATGTATATATATATAATAGTGTGTTAAATAGCGCTAAAATGAGGAAATTCGAAGTCAGTATTCTTTACTATAAAATAATCCTCTATCTTTGCAGTGACCCATGATTTTTATATTGGACCTGGTATTATATTTCCGTGCACGAATGTATCCTACCAGGGAAAACAGTTATTAGCTTAAAAGGTTGCCACAATGTGGTCTTATTGGTTACTATGTATATATATATAAGAGGGTGTTAAATAGCGCTAAAATGAGGAAATTCGAAGTCAGTATTCTTTACTATAAAATAATCCTCTATCTTTGCAGTGACCCATGATTTTTATATTGGACCTGGTATTATATTACCGTGGACGAATGTATCCTACCAGGGAAAACAGTTATTAGCTTAAAAGGTTGCCACAATGTGGTTTTATTGGTTACTATGTATATATATATATAAGAGGGTGTTAAATAGCGCTAAAATGAGGAAATTCGAAGTCAGTATTCTTTACTATAAAATAATCCTCTATCTTTGCCATGACCCATGATTTTTATATTGGATCTGGTATTATATTTCCGTGCACGAATGTATCCTACCAGGGAAAACAGTTATTAGCTTAAAAGGTTTCCACAATGTGGTCTTATTGGTTACTATGTATATATATATAATAGTGTGTTAAATAGCGCTAAAATGAGGAAATTCGAAGTCAGTATTCTTTACTATAAAATAATCCTCTATCTTTGGAGTGACCCATGATTTTTATATTGGACCTGGTATTATATTTCCGTGCACGAATGTATCCTACCAGGGAAAACAGTTATTAGCTTAAAAGGTTGCCACAATGTGGTTTTATTGGTTACTATGTATATATATATAATAGTGTGTTAAATAGCGCTAAAATGAGGAAATTCGAAGTCAGTATTCTTTACTATAAAATAATCCTCTATCTTTGCTGTGACCCATGATTTTTATATTGAACCTGGTATTATATTTCCATGCACGAATGTATCCTACCAGGGAAAACAGTTATTAGCTTAAAAGGTTGCCACAATGTGGTCTTATTGGTTACTATGTATATATATATAAGAGGGTGTTAAATAGCGCTAAAATGAGGAAATTCGAAGTCAGTATTCTTTACTATAAAATAATCCTCTATCTTTGGAGTGACCCATGATTTTTATATTGGACCTGGTATTATATTTCCGTGCACGAATGTATCCTACCAGGGAAAACAGTTATTAGCTTAAAAGGTTTCCACAATGTGGTCTTATTGGTTACTATGTATATATATATAATAGTGTGTTAAATAGCGCTAAAATGAGGAAATTCGAAGTCAGTATTCTTTACTATAAAATAATCCTCTATCTTTGGAGTGACCCATGATTTTTATATTGGACCTGGTATTATATTTCCGTGCACGAATGTATCCTACCAGGGAAAACAGTTATTAGCTTAAAAGGTTGCCACAATGTGGTTTTATTGGTTACTATGTATATATATATAATAGTGTGTTAAATAGCGCTAAAATGAGGAAATTCGAAATCAGTATTCTTTACTATAAAATAATCCTCTATCTTTGGAGTGACCCATGATTTTTATATTGGACCTGGTATTATATTTCCGTGCACGAATGTATCCTACCAGGGAAAACAGTTATTAGCTTAAAAGATTTCCACAATGTGGTCTTATTGGTTACTATGTATATATATATAATAGTGTGTTAAATAGCGCTAAAATGAGGAAATTCGAAGTCAGTATTCTTTACTATAAAATAATCCTCTATCTTTGCAGTGACCCATGATTTTTATATTGGACCTGGTATTATATTACCGT
Organism: Parasteatoda lunata; assembly: GCA_949128135.1. Classification (NCBI taxonomy): domain Eukaryota; kingdom Metazoa; phylum Arthropoda; class Arachnida; order Araneae; family Theridiidae; genus Parasteatoda; species Parasteatoda lunata. The sequence continues at coordinate 115,559,789 of OX421972.1, read as the reverse complement.
GGACGAATGTATTCTACCAGGGAAAACAGTTATTAGCTTAAAAGGTTGCCACAATGTGGTCTTATTGGTTACTATGTATATATATATAATAGTGTGTTAAATAGCGCTAAAATGAGGAAATTCGAAGTCAGTATTCTTTACTATAAAATAATCCTCTATCTTTGCAGTGACCCATGATTTTTATATTGGACCTGGTATTATATTACCGTGGACGAATGTATTCTACCAGGGAAAACAGTTATTAGCTTAAAAGGTTGCCACAATGTGGTCTTATTGGTTACTATGTATATATATATAAGAGGGTGTTAAATAGCGCTAAAATGAGGAAATTCGAAGTCAGTATTCTTTACTATAAAATAATCCCCTATCTTTGCAGTGACCCATGATTTTTATATTGGACCTGGTATTATATTACCGTGGACGAATGTATTCTACCAGGGAAAACAGTTATTAGCTTAAAAGGTTGCCACAATGTGGTCTTATTGGTTACTATGTATATATATAAAATAGTGTGTTAAATAGCGCTAAAATGAGGAAATTCGAAGTCAGTATTCTTTACTATAAAATAATCCTCTATCTTTGCAGTGACCCATGATTTTTATATTGGACCTGGTATTATATTACCGTGGACGAATGTATTCTACCAGGGAAAACAGTTATTAGCTTAAAAGGTTGCCACAATGTGGTCTTATTGGTTACTATGTATATATATATAAGAGGGTGTTAAATAGCGCTAAAATGAGGAAATTCGAAGTCAGTATTCTTTACTATAAAATAATCCTCTATCTTTGCAGTGACCCATGATTTTTATATTGGACCTGGTATTATATTTCCGTGCACGAATGTATCCTACCAGGGAAAACAGTTATTAGCTTAAAAGGTTGCCACAATGTGGTTTTATTGGTTACTATGTATATATATATAAGAGGGTGTTAAATAGCGCTAAAATGAGGAAATTCGAAGTCAGTATTCTTTACTATAAAATAATCCTCTATCTTTGCAGTGACCCATGAATTTTTTATTGGACCTGGTATTATATTACCGTGCACGAATGTATCCTACCAGGGAAAACAGTTATGAGCTTAAAAGGGGGCCACAATGTGGTCTTATTGGTTACTATGTATATATATATAATAGTGTGTTAAATAGCGCTAAAATGAGGAAATTCGAAGTCAGTATTCTTTACTATAAAATAATCCTCTATCTTTGGAGTAACCCATGATTTTTATATTGGACCTGGAATTATATTTCCGTGCACGAATGTATCCTACCAGGGAAAACAGTTATTAGCTTAAAAGGTTGCCACAATGTGGTTTTATTGGTTACTATGTATATATATATAAGAGGGTGTTAAATAGCGCTAAAATGAGGAAATTCGAAGTCAGTATTCTTTACTATAAAATAATCCTCTATCTTTGCAGTAACCCATGATTTTTAGATTGGACCTGGTATTATACTACCGTGGACGAATGTATTCTACCAGGGAAAACAGTTATTAGCTTAAAAGGTTGCCACAATGTGGTCTTATTGGTTACTATGTATATATATATATAAGAGGGTGTTAAATAGCGCTAAAATGAGGAAATTCGAAGTCAGTATTCTTTACTATAAAATAATCCTCTATCTTTGCAGTGACCCATGATTTTTATATTGGACCTGGTATTATATTTCCGTGCACGAATGTATCCTACCAGGGAAAACAGTTATTAGCTTAAAAGGTTTCCACAATGTGGTCTTATTGGTTACTATGTATATATATATAATAATGTGTTAAATAGCGCTAAAATGAGGAAATTCGAAGTCACTATTCTTTACTATAAAATAATCCTCTATCTTTGCAGTGACCCATGATTTTTATATTGGACCTGGTATTATATTACCGTGGACGAATGTATTCTACCAGGGAAAACAGTTATTAGCTTAAAAGGTTGCCACAATGTGGTCTTATCGGTAACTATGTATATATATATAAGAGGGTGTTAAATAGCGCTAAAATGAGGAAATTCGAAGTCAGTATTCTTTACTATAAAATAATCCTCTATCTTTGCAGTGACCCATGATTTTTATATTGGACCTGGTATTATATTTCCGTGCACGAATGTATCCTACCAGGGAAAACAGTTATTAGCTTAAAAGGTTGCCACAATGTGGTTTTATTGGTTACTATGTATATATATATAAGAGGGTGTTAAATAGCGCTAAAATGAGGAAATTCGAAGTCAGTATTCTTTACTATAAAATAATCCTCTATCTTTGCAGTGACCCATGATTTTTATATTGGACCTGGTATTATATTACCGTGGACGAATGTATTCTACCAGGGAAAACAGTTATTAGCTTAAAAGGTTGCCACAATGTGGTCTTATTGGTTACTATGTATATATATATAAGAGGGTGTTAAATAGCGCTAAAATGAGGAAATTCGAAGTCAGTATTCTTTACTATAAAATAATCCTCTATCTTTGCAGTGACCCATGATTTTTATATTGGACCTGGTATTATATTACCGTGGACGAATGTATTCTACCAGGGAAAACAGTTATTAGCTTACAAGGTTGCCACAATGTGGTCTTATTGGTTACTATGTATATATATATAAGAGGGTTTTAAATAGCGCTAAAATGAGGAAATTCGAAGTCAGTATTCTTTACTATAAAATATTCCTCTATCTTTGCAGTGACCCATGATTTTTATACTGGACCTGGTATTATATTACCGTGGACGAATGTATTCTACCAGGGAAAACAGTTATTAGCTTAAAAGGTTGCCACAATGTGGTCTTATTGGTTACTATGTATATATATATAAGAGGATGTTAAATAGCGCTAAAATGAGGAAATTCGAAGTCAGTATTCTTTACTATAAAATAATCCTCTATCTTTGCAGTGACCCATGATTTTTATATTGGACCTGGTATTATATTTCCGTGCACGAATGTATCCTACCAGGGAAAACAGTTATTAGCTTAAAAGGTTTCCACAATGTGGTCTTATTGGTTACTATGTATATATATATAATAGTGTGTTAAATAGCGCTAAAATGAGGAAATTCGAAGTCAGTATTCTTTACTATAAAATAATCCTCTATCTTTGGAGTGACCCATGATTTTTATATTGGACCTGGTATTATATTTCCGTGCACGAATGTATCCTACCAGGGAAAACAGTTATTAGCTTAAAAGGTTGCCACAATGTGGTTTTATTGGTTACTATGTATATATATATAATAGTGTGTTAAATAGCGCTAAAATGAGGAAATTCGAAGTCAGTATTCTTTACTATAAAATAATCCTCTATCTCTGCAGTGACCCATGATTTTTATATTGGACCTGGTATTATATTTCCGTGCACGAATGTATCCTACCAGGGAAAACAGTTATTAGCTTAAAAGGTTGCCACAATGTGGTCTTATTGGTTACTATGTATATATATATAAGAGGGTGTTAAATAGCGCTAAAATGAGGAAATTCGAAGTCAGTATTCTTTACTATAAAATAATCCTCTATCTTTGGAGTGACCCATGATTTTTATATTGGACCTGGTATTATATTTCCGTGCACGAATGTATCCTACCAGGGAAAACAGTTATTAGCTTAAAAGGTTGCCACAATGTGGTTTTATTGGTTACTATGTATATATATATAATAGTGTGTTAAATAGCGCTAAAATGAGGAAATTCGAAGTCAGTATTCTTTACTATAAAATAATCCTCTATCTTTGGAGTGACCCATGATTTTTATATTGGACCTGGTATTATATTTCCGTGCACGAATGTATCCTACCAGGGAAAACAGTTATTAGCTTAATAGGTTTCCACAATGTGGTCTTATTGGTTACTATGTATATATATATAATAGTGTGTTAAATAGCGCTAAAATGAGGAAATTCGAAGTCAGTATTCTTTACTATAAAATAATCCTCTATCTTTGCAGTGACCCATGATTTTTATATTGGACCTGGTATTATATTACCGTGGACGAATGTATTCTACCAGGGAAAACAGTTATTAGCTTAAAAGGTTGCCACAATGTGGTCTTATTGGTTACTATGTATATATATATAATAGTGTGTTAAATAGCGCTAAAATGAGGAAATTCGAAGTCAGTATTCTTTACTATAAAATAATCCTCTATCTTTGCAGTGACCCATGATTTTTATATTGGACCTGGTATTATATTACCGTGGACGAATGTATTCTACCAGGGAAAACAGTTATTAGCTTAAAAGGTTGCCACAATGTGGTCTTATTGGTTACTATGTATATATATATATAAGAGGGTGTTAAATAGCGCTAAAATGAGGAAATTCGAAGTCAGTATTCTTTACTATAAAATAATCCTCTATCTTTGCAGTGACCCATGATTTTTATATTGGACCTGGTATTATATTTCCGTGCACAAATGTATCCTACCAGGGAAAACAGTTATTAGCTTAAAAGGTTTCCACAATGTGGTCTTATTGGTTACTATGTATATATATATAATAGTGTGTTAAATAGCGCTAAAATGAGGAAATTCGAAGTCAGTATTCTTTACTATAAAATAATCCTCTATCTTTGCAGTGACCCATGATTTTTTTATTGGACCTGGTATTATATTACCGTGCACGAATGTATCCTACCAGGGAAAACAGTTATGAGCTTAAAAGGGGGCCACAATGTGGTCTTATTGGTTACTATGTATATATATATAATAGTGTGTTAAATAGCGCTAAAATGAGGAAATTCGAAGTCAATATTCTTTACTATAAAATAATCCTCTATCTTTGGAGTGACCCATGATTTTTATATTGGACCTGGTATTATATTTCCGTGCACGAATGTATCCTACCAGGGAAAACAGTTATTAGCTTAAAAGGTTGCCACAATGTGGTTTTATTGGTTACTATGTATATATATATAAGAGGGTGTTAAATAGCGCTAAAATGAGGAAATTCGAAGTCAGTATTCTTTACTATAAAATAATCCTCTATCTTTGCAGTGACCCATGATTTTTATATTGGACCTGGTATTATATTACCGTGGACGAATGTATTCTACCAGGGAAAACAGTTATTAGCTTAAAAGGTTGCCACAATGTGGTCTTATTGGTTACTATGTATATATATATAAGAGGGTGTTAAATAGCGCTAAAATGAGGAAATTCGAAGTCAGTATTCTTTACTATAAAATAATCCTCTATCTTTGCAGTGACCCATGATTTTTATATTGGACCTGGTATTATATTACCGTGGACGAATGTATTCTACCAGGGAAAACAGTTATTAGCTTAAAAGGTTGCCACAATGTGGTCTTATTGGTTACTATGTATATATATATAATAGTGTGTTAAATAGCGCTAAAATGAGGAAATTCGAAGTCAGTATTCTTTACTATAAAATAATCCTCTATCTTTGCAGTGACCCATGATTTTTATATTGGACCTGGTATTATATTACCGTGGACGAATGTATTCTACCAGGGAAAACAGTTATGAGCTTAAAAGGGGGCCACAATGTGGTCTTATTGGTTACTATGTATATATATATAAGAGGGTGTTAAATAGCGCTAAAATGAGGAAATTCGAAGTCAGTATTCTTTACTATAAAATAATCCTCTATCTTTGCAGTGACCCATGATTTTTATATTGGACCTGGTATTATATTACCGTGGACGAATGTATTCTACCAGGGAAAACAGTTATTAGCTTAAAAGGTTGCCACAATGTGGTCTTATTGGTTACTATGTATATATATATAAGAGGGTGTTAAATAGCGCTAAAATGAGGAAATTCGAAGTCAGTATTCTTTACTATAAAATAATCCTCTATCTTTGCAGTGACCCATGATTTTTATATTGGACCTGGTATTATATTTCCGTGCACGAATGTATCCTACCAGGGAAAACAGTTATCCCTGTGGCAGAATTTTTTCTGGTTTTCTGCGACAAACCTAACTAGAACCAATATCTTTCTGCAAGATAGTTATAAATATATCTTTCTGCAAAATATTTTTTACGTTATAAATATATGTGTAATGAATTTATAATAATAGATACACTTCGTGTTTATAAAAAAAACCTACATGCATAGAATAAAACTGTGTAGATTTTATTTTCTTAATTTCATAATATAATTTTACATTTCTTAATAAGTTTAAATTATTTAAGTTAAAATTTGCATAATCTTTGGTAATAAAGAAAAATGATAAATGTATAGATCTGCAGACAAAAATGCTTACTAGAGCATAAATTAAGATTACCCAGAACCTGTAATAAGATGGAACTTATAAAAATAGCTAAGAATGGACAAAAAGATTAAATTTATAAAACAAGATAACTGAATTTGAAGTATCAATTTAAAACAGTATGATTCAACAGTTTCATTATAGTAGTTATATCAGGTACAGAAACAAATCAGGTGAAAAAATCAATATTGAAGTTGAGTAATCAAAATAATAAAATAGGATTGACTATATCCGAATTCTAAAAGCAAAAAAATTAACGCAATCTTTGTTTCAATTTTTTCTATATGAAAACAATTACAGATTAATTAAATTCGATTAATATTGTGCTGACTTATTGAAAGATTTTTTTTTTAAAAAAAGGAGGTAAATAAAACTTTTTTCGTGTTCAGATTAAGTTCAGAACGAAAAAAATACACAGCGCTTGTGATTTTTAACAGAAGTCGCACTGTATTGTGTACATATATAGCATTGATTTCCCACGAAGTACGCAGACGCGGTTTACGACTCAATACGCTCAAGTCTATTCAACATTTCGAAACGAAATCGTCTTCATCAGTACTGAAACATCGGTATTAGAGCCATACTCATTGGATGCGATTTTTTTCGAATACGTATGGAAACCTATTTGATTCGCCAGTAAATATTTCCCACCAATCTGGTTTTCATTCGCATGCCAAAAAATCGTAGATAGTGAGATATCTATCAGGCTTTATTTCATTTATCGTCAGATTGCGAGTGTATTTTTATATCGACGACTTAATTCAAAGGATATAGGCATTTTATCTTTAAAAAAATATATATAGTTATTTTTTACCTTTGACTGCTTCTAAAATTTCTTGATTTGTTGGAGATGCTGTTTCATCCCTACTATCGACATCGCTACTAGTAAGAATATTTGGTTCGAATCTAGAACGTTTTTTTTTTTTTTTAATTTTTTTTTTTTTTTAATATTAGTAGCGGGGGAAGCTTCTCATCTTTTTTCCTGTCGCTTTCCAGAAAAAATATCTCTGACATCGCTAGATGTTGTCGACTTCCATCTTATTTGTTCTTCGTAATACTGTCTTGAAAAATGAGTTTTCAAATTTTTTTTAATTATTATTTCTTCACAAGAGCAACAAATAACCTTTTCGCTAGACATGATTTTTTTTTAAAAAAGATAAAAGAATCTTTTTACGCATGAAATTTTCCACATAAGTGCAAAAAGAAAACACAAAGCAAATTACTGCGCCAGCGATAGAGGCCGAAGTCGGCAAATTTCCAAAAATAGCTTAATACAGGGGAAAAAATTTCTCCCCTTTTTATCCAGTAACTATGTGTTGGAGATTAACGGAAGATCACGAGCACTTTCCCCTTCCGCGGTACGCTAGAAAAACAATTATTTAAAAACTATTCAGTAAGAAAAAAAATTTGCAGAACCATTATTGCTTCTGCAGAAGTTTGTGTAAAAATTATTTTTTTGTAAAACAGCTTCTGTTTCTGCAGAATCTTTTTTGAGAACTTTTATTTCTGCCAAACCAAATTTTTTTTTTTCCCAAATAAAAAAATCTTTCTGCAAGAATTCTGTCGCTTTCTGCGACAATGTCGCCGTGTCGCCCTGTTTCTGCCACGGGGACAGTTATTAGCTTAAAAGGTTTCCACAATGTGGTCTTATTGGTTACTATGTATATATATATATAATAGTGTGTTAAATAGCGCTAAAATGAGGAAATTCGAAGTCACTATTCTTTACTATAAAATAATCCTCTATCTTTGCCGTGACCCATGATTTTTATATTGGACCTGGTATTATATTACCGTGGACGAATGTATTCTACCAGGGAAAACAGTTATTAGCTTAAAAGGTTGCCACAATGTGGTCTTATCGGTAACTATGTATATATATATAAGAGGGTGTTAAATAGCGCTAAAATGAGGAAATTCGAAGTCAGTATTCTTTACTATAAAATAATCCTCTATCTTTGCAGTGACCCATGATTTTTATATTGGACCTGGTATTATATTACCGTGGACGAATGTATTCTACCAGGGAAAACAGTTATTAGCTTAAAAGGTTGCCACAATGTGGTCTTATTGGTTACTATGTATATATATATATAAGAGGGTGTTAAATAGCGCTAAAATGAGGAAATTCGAAGTCAGTATTCTTTACTATAAAATAATCCTCTATCTTTGCAGTGACCCATGATTTTTATATTGGACCTGGTATTATATTACCGTGGACGAATGTATCTTACCAGGGAAAACAGTTATTAGCTTAAAAGGGGGCCACAATGTGGTCTTATTGGTTACTATGTATATATATATATATATAAGAGGGTGTTAAATAGCGCTAAATTGAGGAAATTCGAAGTCAGTATTCTTTACTATAAAATAATCCTCTATCTTTGCAGTGACCCATGATTTTTATATTGGACCTGGTATTATATTACCGTGGACGAATGCATCTTACCAGGGAAAACAGTTATTAGCTTAAAAGGGGGCCACAATGTGGTCTTATTGGTTACTATGTATATATATATAAGAGGGTGTTAAATAGCGCTAAAATGAGGAAATTCGAAGTCAGTATTCTTTACTATAAAATAATCCTCTATCTTTGCAGTGACCCATGATTTTTATATTGGACCTGGTATTATATTACCGTGGACGAATGCATCTTACCAGGGAAAACAGTTATTAGCTTAAAAGGGGGCCACAATGTGGTCTTATTGGTTACTATGTATATATATATAAGAGGGTGTTAAATAGCGCTAAAATGAGGAAATTCGAAGTCAGTATTCTTTACTATAAAATAATCCTCTATCTTTGCAGTGACCCATGATTTTTATATTGGACCTGGTATTATATTACCGTGCACGAATGTATCCTACCAGGGAAAGCAGTTATTAGCTTAAAAGGGGGCCACAATGTGGTCTTATTGGTTACTATGTATATATATATATATAAGAGGGTGTTAAATTGCGCTAAAATGAGGAAATTCGAAGTCAGTATTCTTTACTATAAAATAATCCTCTATCTTTGCAGTGACCCATGATTTTTATATTGGACCTGGTATTATATTACCGTGCACGAATGTATCCTACCAGGGAAAACAGTTATTAGCTTAAAAGGGGGCCACAATGTGGTCTTATTGGTTACTATGTATATATATATATAATAGTGTGTTAAATAGCGCTAAAATGAGGAAATTCGAAGTCAGTATTCTTTACTATAAAATAATCCTCTATCTTTGCAGTGACTCATGATTTTTTTATTGGACCTGGTGTGGTGTGCCTCGGCAACCATCCAGTCCCCTTGTATGTGCCTCGGCAACCATCAAATCCACTCCAAAAAAAGACGAACTGAAGTGAGGAAAACCCAGTCGGCTAAACCGGTTGAAAACCCCTCATACTCACTTCCAAACTGACACGTGTGGAGAAGGGACGCGTTTCCCAAACCAACTATATTACCGTGCACGAATGTATCCTACCAGGGAAAACAGTTATTAGCTTAAAAGGGTGCCACAATGTGGTCTTATTGGTTACTATGTATATATATATATATATATAAGAGGGTGTTAAATAGCGCTAAAATGAGGAAATTCGAAGTCAATATTCTATACTATAACACAAGCTAATATCTTCGCTTAATATTGACCCATGATTATTATATTCGACTAGGTATTTTATTACCGTGTACTAATTTACCCTACCAGGGGAAACAATTATATGCTTAAGAGGGGGCCCACAATGTGGCCCAATAGTTTACTGTGTATACGAGGGTCACTCTGAAATTTTTGAGACACTCGCAAACGGTGATTTACAAAATAAAAATAACGGTTTAATTTTAAAATACAAAGTATTTTAACACAGCAGATGATTTTTTACTGACTTACTTCAACTTGTTTAGCGTAGAATAAATCTTAAACAGAAGAGAAAATGGAGTTGACCCGAGAACAGTTTCGTGCTATGATTTTCTACGATTTTAAAGCAGGATTAAATCAAGAAGAATGCGTTCAACGGTTGCAATTAGCATTTGGTGATGAATCTCCAGCTCCTGCTACTGTATTCAGATGGTTTAAAGAATTTTTCAGAGGTCGCAATTTTCTTCAGGATGAAGAACACACAGGAAGGACGCCGTCAGCAGCAATCCCGGATAACGTGTCTGCCATACGAAAAATGTTGAAGGATGATAATCGCTGTACCTATCAAATTATACAGAAGGAACTTAACATTGGATCCGCAACCATATACAAAATTATTCAAGAAGAATTACATATGAAAAAAGTAGTTTGCCGTTGGCTTCCCTTTAATCTAGCTGAACACCAAAAAGAGGAGCGACTCAGAATCAGTAAAGAAACTCTTAAATTGCTAAATGATGGTGGCCACCGCATCATTTCTAAGATTGCAACGGGTGATGAAACGTACATACCGTTTTTTGACGTTCCAACGCTTCAAGAGAGCAAAGTATGGGTCTTTGAAGATGATCCCACGCCGACAATGGTGAAAAGACAACGCACACTAAAAAAGTGATGTATGCCGCTTTCGTCAGAAGTACGGGATTGGTCAAAACCATCAAGTTGGAAGGACAGAAGACAGTAGCAGTAAACTGGTATACCACTAAATGTCTTCCAGAAATTCTACAAGAAGTGAAAGTTAGGGGACTAATGCTTCACCATGCAATGCATCTTCACATACAGCCAGATTAACAGTTGGGTTTCCTAAACAAAAACAAATTAAAGTGATAGAACATCCGCCGTATTCACCTGATCTAGCCATGTGTGACTTTTGGTTATTCTTTAATCTGAAAAAGAACTTACGTGGACGTCGTTTTTATTCAGAAGAAGAGATTGATGTGGCAATAAATGCATTTTTTTTCAACTATTTCAAGAAATGAATGGCTTGAGACATTTAATCTGTGGAAAATTTAACTACAAAAGTGCATTGATGCTGGAGGAGACTACTTTGAACACACCTAAAATTTTGTAAGTGTAACTTCAAAAATCTAGTTGTATCTCAAAAATTTCAGAGTGACCCTCGTATATTGAACTAATGTATAAAGATAACATATAAATATATATAATAACGTATAAAGATTGAGTTAAATAGCGCTAAAATGAGGAAATTCGAAGTCAATATTCTTTATTACGACAGAATTCTATATCGCCTTTTAATAATGACCCATAATATTTGTATTAGACTAGGTATTATATTACCGGGTACTAATGTACCCTACCAGGGGAAACAATCATAGGCTTAATGGGGGGCCTAGAATGTGGTCCTCTTGGTCACTGTGGAGATATACATATAAAGATTGTGTTAAATGGCGCTGAAATGAGGAAATTCAAAGTCAATATTCTTTATTATAACAAAAGCCTTTATCTCCGCTAAATATTGACCGATAATAATTATATTGGACCTGGTATTATATTACCGTATACAAATGTACCCTACCAGGGGAAACAATTATAGGCTTAATAGGGGGCCCTAAATATGTGTATATAAGAGTGTGTTTACTAGCGCTAAAATGAGGAAATTCGAAGTCACTATTCTTTATTATAACAACGGCCTATATATATCTGCTTATTATTGACCCATAATATTTATATTGGACCTGGTATTATATTACCGTGTACTAATGTACACTACCAGGAACCGTGGCTAATGTGGCTTTATAGGTTACTCTGTATGTATATATAATAGTGTGTTGAATAGCTTTAAAATGAAGAAATTCGCCGTCAATATTCTGTTTAAACACATGAAGCGATATCTTACCTTAATAATGACCCATAATATTTTTATTTGAACAAGAGTTATATTAGCGGGTACTGGTGCACCCTACCAGAGGATATAATTATAGGCTTATTAGGGGGTAAACAATGTGACAATCTTGTATCTTAATATGTATGTATAAATAGTGTGCTTAATAGCTTTAAAATGAGGAAATTCGAAGTCAATATCCTGATTTACTGTAAGGCCCGATAACTCCCTTTAATATTGATCCATAATATTTACATTAGACCATGTATTATATTGCTGGATACTAGTGTACCCTTCCTGACGAAATTATTATAGGCATATTTGGGGGATACACAATGTAGCCCTAAATAATACTATGCATGTATATACTATGTATAACAGTGTGTTTAATAGCTTTAAAAAGAGATAAGTCAAGGTCAATATTCTGATTTAACGCAAGGCCCGATATATAACCTTAATATTAACCCATAATGTTTATATTGGACCACGTGTTACATTTCCGGGTAGTAGTGTACCCTACCAGAGGAAATAATTATAGGCTAAATAGAGGGTGATAAATGTGGCCGTATACTTTACTATGTACGTACATAATAGTGTGTTGAATAGCTTTAAAATGAGGAAAATCGAAGTAAATATTCTGCATTAACGCAAGGCCCGATATCTGACATTGATATTAACCCATAATATTTATATTGGACTACGTATTATATTACCGGGTAATAGTATACCCTACATGAGGAAATTTTTATAGACCTATTAGGGTGTGTCGCCCGATAGTTTACTCCCTATATATATAACAGTGAGTTGAATAGCTTTAAAATGAGGAAAATCGAAGTCAATATTCTGTATTAACGCAAGGCCCGATATCTGACATTGATATTAACCCATAATATTTATATTGGACTACGTATTATATTACCGGGTAATAGTATACCCTACATGAGGAAATTTTTATAGACCTATTAGGGTGTGTCGCCCGATAGTTTACTCCCTATATATATAATAGTGAGTTGAATAGCTTTAAAATGAGGAAAATCGAAGTCAATATTCTGTATTAACGCAAGGCCCGATATCTGACATTGATATTAACCCATAATATTTATATTGGACTACGTATTATATTACCGGGTAATAGTATACCCTACATGAGGAAATTTTTATAGACCTATTAGGGTGTGTCGCCCGATAGTTTACTCCCTATATATATAATAGTGAGTTGAATAGCTTTAAAATGAGGAAAATCGAAGTCAATATTCTGTATTAACGCAAGGCCCGATATCTGACATTGATATTAACCCATAATATTTATATTGGACTACGTATTATATTACCGGGTAATAGTATACCCTACATGAGGAAATTTTTATAGACCTATTAGGGTGTGTCGCCCGATAGTTTACTCCCTATATATATAATAGTGAGTTGAATAGCTTTAAAATGAGGAAAATCGAAGTAAATATTCTGCATTAACGCAAGGCCCGATATCTGACATTGATATTAATCCATAATATTTATATTGGACTACGTATTATATTACCGGGTAATAGTATACCCAAAATGAGAAAATTTTTATAGACCTATTAGGGTGTGTCGCCCGATAGTTTTTTCCCTATATATATAATAGTGAGTTGAATAGCTTTAAAATGAGGAAAATCGAAGTAAATATTCTGCATTAACGCAAGGCCCGATATCTGACATTGATATTAATCCATAATATTTATATTGGACTACGTATTATATTACCGGGTAATAGTATACCCTACATGAGGAAATTTTTACAGACCTATTAGGGTGTGTCGCCCGATAGTTTACTCACTATATATATAATAGTGAGTTGAATAGCTTTAAAATGAGGAAAATCGAAGTAAATATTCTGCATTAACGCAAGGCCCGGTATATGACATTGATATTAATCCATAATATTTATATTGGACTACGTATTATATTACCGGGTAATAGTATACCGTACATGAGGAAATTTTTATAGACCTATTAGGGTGTGTCGCCCGATAGTTTACTCCCTATATATATAATAGTGAGTTGAATAGCTTTAAAATGAGGAAAATCGAAGTAAATATTCTGCATTAACGCAAGGCCCGATATCTGACATTGATATTAACCCATGATATTTATATTGGACTACGTATTATATTACCGGGTAATAGTATACCCTACATGAGGAAATATTTATAGACCTATTAGGGTGTGTCGCCCGATAGTTTACTCCCTATATATATAATAGTGAGTTGAATAGCTTTAAAATGAGGAAAATCGAAGTAAATATTCTGCATTAACGCAAGGCCCGATATCTGACATTGATATTAATCCATAATATTTATATTGGACTACGTATTATATTACCGGGTAATAGTATACCCTACATGAGAAAATTTTTATAGATCTATTAGGGTGTGTCGCTCGATAGTTTACTCCCTATATATATAATAGTGAGTTGAATAGCTTTAAAATGAGGAAAATCGAAGCAAATATTCTGCATTAACGCAAGGCCCGTAATCTGACATTGATATTAATCCATAATATTTATATTGGACTACGTATTATATTACCGGGTAATAGTATACCCTACATGAGAAAATTTTTATAGACCTATTAGGGTGTGTCGCTCGATAGTTTACTCCCTATATATATAATAGTGAGTTGAATAGCTTTAAAATGAGGAAAATCGAAGCAAATATTCTGCATTAACGCAAGGCCCGTAATCTGACATTGATATTAATCCATAATATTTATATTGGACTACGTATTATATTACCGGGTAATAGTATACCCTACATGAGGAAATTTTTATAGACCTATTAGGGTGTGTCGCCCGATAGTTTACTCCCTATATATATAATAGTGAGTTGAATAGCTTTAAAATGAGGAAAATCGAAGTAAATATTCTGCATTAACGCAAGGCCCGATATCTGACATTGATATTAACCCATGATATTTATATTGGACTACGTATTATATTACCGGGTAATAGTATACCCTACATGAGGAAATTTTTATAGACCTATTAGGGTGTGTCGCCCGATAGTTTACTCCCTATATATATAATAGTGAGTTGAATAGCTTTAAAATGAGGAAAATCGAAGTAAATATTCTGCATTAACGCAAGGCCCGATATCTGACATTGATATTAATCCATAATATTTATATTGGACTACGTATTATATTACCGGGTAATAGTATACCCTACATGAGGAAATTTTTACAGACCTATTAGGGTGTGTCGCCCGATAGTTTACTCACTATATATATAATAGTGAGTTGAATAGCTTTAAAATGAGGAAAATCGAAGTAAATATTCTGCATTAACGCAAGGCCCGATATATGACATTGATATTAATCCATAATATTTATATTGGACTACGTATTATATTACCGGGTAATAGTATACCCTACATGAGGAAATTTTTATAGACCTATTAGGGTGTGTCGCCCGATAGTTTACTCCCTATATATATAATAGTGAGTTGAATAGCTTTAAAATGAGGAAAATCGAAGTAAATATTCTGCATTAACGCAAGGCCCGATATCTGACATTGATATTAACCCATGATATTTATATTGGACTACGTATTATATTACCGGGTAATAGTATACCCTACATGAGGAAATATTTATAGACCTATTAGGGTGTGTCGCCCGATAGTTTACTCCCTATATATATAATAGTGAGTTGAATAGCTTTAAAATGAGGAAAATCGAAGTAAATATTCTGCATTAACGCAAGGCCCGATATCTGACATTGATATTAATCCATAATATTTATATTGGACTACGTATTATATTACCGGGTAATAGTATACCCTACATGAGAAAATTTTTATAGACCTATTAGGGTGTGTCGCTCGATAGTTTACTCCCTATATATATAATAGTGAGTTGAATAGCTTTAAAAGGAGGAAAATCGAAGCAAATATTCTGCATTAACGCAAGGCCCGTAATCTGACATTGATATTAATCCATAATATTTATATTGGACTACGTATTATATTACCGGGTAATAGTATACCCTACATGAGAAAATTTTTATAGACCTATTAGGGTGTGTCGCTCGATAGTTTACTCCCTATATATATAATAGTGAGTTGAATAGCTTTAAAATGAGGAAAATCGAAGCAAATATTCTGCATTAACGCAAGGCCCGATATCTGACATTGATATTAATCCATAATATTTATATTGGACTACGTATTATATTACCGGGTAATAGTATACCCTACATGAGGAAATTTTTATAGACCTATTAGGGAGTGTCGCCCGATAGTTTACTCCCTATATATATAATAGTGAGTTGAATAGCTTTAAAATGAGGAAAATCGAAGTAAATATTCTGCATTAACGCAAGGCCCGATATCTGACATTGATATTAACCCATGATATTTATATTGGACTACGTATTATATTACCGGGTAATAGTATACCCTACATGAGGAAATATTTATAGACCTATTAGGGTGTGTCGCCCGATAGTTTACTCCCTATATATATAATAGTGAGTTGAATAGCTTTAAAATGAGGAAAATCGAAGTAAATATTCTGCATTAACGCAAGGCCCGATATCTGACATTGATATTAATCCATAATATTTATATTGGACTACGTATTATATTACCGGGTTATAGTATACCCTACATGAGAAAATATTTATAGACCTATTAGGGTGTGTCGCCCGATAGTTTACTCCCTATATATATAATAGTGAGTTGAATAGCTTTAAAATGAGGAAAATCGAAGCAAATATTCTGCATTAACGCAAGGCCCGTAATCTGACATTGATATTAATCCATAATATTTATATTGGACTACGTATTATATTACCGGGTAATAGTATACCCTACATGAGAAAATATTTATAGACCTATTAGGGTGTGTCGCCCGATAGTTTACTCCCTATATATATAATAGTGAGTTGAATAGCTTTAAAATGAGGAAAATCGAAGCAAATATTCTGCATTAACGCAAGGCCCGTAATCTGACATTCATATTAACCCATAATATTTTTATTGGACCACGTATTACATTAAATGTAATAGTGTACCCTACATGAGGAAATTTTTATAGACCTATTAGGGCGTCTCGCCCGATAGTTAACTCCCTATATAAATAATAATGAGATGAATAGCTTTAAAAAGAGGAAAATCGAAGTAAATATTCTGCATTAACGTAGGGCCCGATATCTGACATTGATATTAACCCATAATATTTATATTGGACTACGTATTATATTACCGGGTAATAGTATACCCTACATGAGGAAATTTTTATAGACCTATTAGGGTGTGTCGCCCGATAGTTTACTCCCTATATATATAATAGTGAGTTGAATAGCTTTAAAATGAGGAAAATCGAAGTAAATATTCTGCATTAACGCAAGGCCCGATATCTGACATTGATATTAACCCATAATATTTATATTGGACTACGTATTATATTACCGGGTAATAGTATACTCTACATGAGGAAATTTTTATAGACCTATTAGGGTGTGTCGCCCGATAGTTTACTCCCTATATATATAATAGTGAGTTGAATAGCTTTAAAATGAGGAAAATCGAAGTAAATATTCTGCATTAACGCAAGGTCCGATATCTGACATTGATATTAACCCATAATATTTATATTGGACTACGTATTATATTACCGGGTAATAGTATACTCTACATGAGGAAATTTTTATAGACCTATTAGGGTGTGTCGCCCGATAGTTTACTCCCTATATACATAATAGTGAGTTGAATAGCTTTAAAATGAGGAAAATCGAAGTAAATATTCTGCATTAACGCAAGGCCCGATATCTGACATTGATATTAACCCATAATATTTATATTGGACTACGTATTATATTACCGGGTAATAGTATACCCTACATGAGGAAATATTTATAGACCTATTAGGGTGTGTCGCTCGATAGTTTACTCCCTATATATATAATAGTGAGTTGAATAGCTTTAAAATGAGGAAAATCGAAGTAAATATTCTGCATTAACGCAAGGCCCGATATCTGACATTGATATTAACCCATAATATTTATATTGGACTACGTATTATATTACCGGGTAATAGTATACCCTACATGAGGAAATATTGATAGACCTATTAGGGTGTGTCGCCCGATAGTTTACTCCCTATATATATAATAGTGAGTTGAATAGCTTTAAAATGAGGAAAATCGAAGTCAATATTCTGCATTAACGCAAGGCCCGTAATCTGACATTCATATTAACCCATAATATTTTTATTGGACTACGTATTATATTACCGGGTAATAGTATACCCTACATGAGGAAATTTTTATAGACCTATTAGGGTGTGTCGCCCGATAGTTTACTCCCTATATATATAATAGTGAGTTGAATAGCTTTAAAATGAGGAAAATCGAAGTCAATATTCTGCATTAACGCAAGGACCGTAATCTGACATTCATATTAACCCATAATATTTTTATTGGACCACGTATTACATTAAATGTAATAGTGTACCCTACATGAGGAAATTTTTATAGACCTATTAGGGTGTGTTGCCCGATAGTTAATTCCCTATAAAAATAATAATGAGATGAATAGCTTTAAAAAGAGGAAAATCGAAGTAAATATTCTGCATTAACGCAAGGCCTGATATCTGACATTGATATTAACCCATAATATTTATATTGGACTACGTATTATATTACCGGGTAATAGTATACCCTACATGAGGAAATTTTTATAGACCTATTAGGGTGTGTCGCCCGATAGTTTACTCCCTATATATATAATAGTGAGTTGAATAGCTTTAAAATGAGGAAAATCGAAGTAAATATTCTGCATTAAAGCAAGGCCCGATATCTGACATTGATATTAACCCATAATATTTATATTGGACTACGTATTATATTACCGGGAAATAGTATACCCTACATGAGAAAATTTTTATAGACCTATTAGGGTGTGTCGCTCGATAGTTTACTCCCTATATATATAATAGTGAGTTGAATAGCTTTAAAATGAGGAAAATCGAAGTAAATATTCTGCATTAACGCAAGGCCATATTTATAGACCTATTAGGGTGTGTCGCCCGATAGTTTACTCCCTATATATATAATAGTGAGTTGAATAGCTTTAAAATGAGGAAAATCGAAGCAAATATTCTGCATTAACGCAAGGCCCGTAATCTGACATTCATATTAACCCATAATATTTTTATTGGACCACGTATTACATTAAATGTAATAGTGTACCCTACATGAGGAAATTTTTATAGACCTATTAGGGCGTCTCGCCCGATAGTTAACTCCCTATATAAATAATAATGAGATGAATAGCTTTAAAAAGAGGAAAATCGAAGTAAATATTCTGCATTAACGTAGGGCCCGATATCTGACCTTTATATTAACCCATAATATTTATATTGGACTACGTATTATATTACCGGGTAATAGTATACCCTACATGAGGAAATTTTTATAGACCTATTAGGGTGTGTCGCCCGATAGTTTACTCCCTATATATATAATAGTGAGTTGAATAGCTTTAAAATGAGGAAAATCGAAGTAAATATTCTGCATTAACGCAAGGCCCGATATCTGACATTGATGTTAACCCATAATATTTATATTGGACTACGTATTATATTACCGGGTAATAGTATACTCTACATGAGGAAATTTTTATAGACCTATTAGGGTGTGTCGCCCGATAGTTTACTCCCTATATATATAATAGTGAGTTGAATAGCTTTAAAATGAGGAAAATCGAAGTAAATATTCTGCCTTAACGCAAGGCCCGATATCTGACATTGATATTAACCCATAATATTTATATTGGACTACGTATTATATTACCGGGTAATAGTATACTCTACATGAGGAAATTTTTATAGACCTATTAGGGTGTGTCGCCCGATAGTTTACTCCCTATATACATAATAGTGAGTTGAATAGCTTTAAAATGAGGAAAATCGAAGTAAATATTCTGCATTAACGCAAGGCCCGATATCTGACATTGATATTAACCCATAATATTTATATTGGACTACGTATTATATTACCGGGTAATAGTATACCCTACATGAGGAAATATTTATAGACCTATTAGGGTGTATCGCCCGATAGTTTACTCCCTATATATATAATAGTGAGTTGAATAGCTTTAAAATGAGGAAAATCGAAGTCAATATTCTGCATTAACGCAAGGCCCGTAATCTGACATTCATATTAATCCATAATATTTTTATTGGACTACGTATTATATTACCGGGTAATAGTATACCCTACATGAGGAAATTTTTATAGACCTATTAGGGTGTGTCGCCCGATAGTTTACTCCCTATATATATAATAGTGAGTTGAATAGCTTTAAAATGAGGAAAATCGAAGTCAATATTCTGCATTAACGCAAGGACCGTAATCTGACATTCATATTAACCCATAATATTTTTATTGGACCACGTATTACATTAAATGTAATAGTGTACCCTACATGAGGAAATTTTTATAGACCTATTAGGGTGTGTTGCCCGATAATTAATTCCCTATAAAAATAATAATGAGATGAATAGCTTTAAAAAGAAGAAAATCGAAGTAAATATTCTGCATTAACGCAAGGCCCGATATCTGACATTGATATTAACCCATAATATTTATATTGGACTACGTATTATATTACCGGGTAATAGTATACCCTACATGAGGAAATTTTTATAGACCTATTAGGGTGTGTCGCCCGATAGTTTACTCCCTATATATATAATAGTGAGTTGAATAGCTTTAAAATGAGGAAAATCGAAGTAAATATTCTGCATTAAAGCAAGGCCCGATATCTGACATTGATATTAACCCATAATATTTATATTGGACTACGTATTATATTACCGGGTAATAGTATACCCTACATGAGAAAATTTTTATAGACCTATTAGGGTGTGTCGCCCGATAGTTTACTCCCTATATATATAATAGTGAGTTGAATAGCTTTAAAATGAGGAAAATCGAAGTAAATATTCTGCATTAACGCAAGGCCCGGTATCTGACATTGATATTAACCCATAATATTTATATTGGACTACGTATTATATTACCGGGTAATAGTATACCCTACATGAGGAAATTTTTATAGACCTATTAGGGTGTGTCGCCCGATAGTTAACTCCCTATATATATAATAGTGAGTTGAATAGCTTTAAAATGAGGAAAATCGAAGTAAATATTCTGCATTAAAGCAAGGCCCGATATCTGACATTGATATTAACCCATAATATTTATATTTGACTACGTATTATATTACCGGGTAATAGTATACCCTACATGAGAAAATTTTTATAGACCTATTAGGGTGTGTCGCCCGATAGTTTACTCCCTATATATATAATAGTGAGTTGAATAGCTTTAAAATGAGGAAAATCGAAGTAAATATTCTGCATTAACGCAAGGCCCGATATCTGACACTGATATTAATCCATAATATTTATATTGGACTACGTATTATATTACCGGGTAATAGTATACCCTACATGAGGAAATATTCATAGACCTATTAGGGTGTGTCGCCCGATAGTTTACTCCCTATATATATAATAGTGAGTTGAATAGCTTTAAAATGAGGAAAATCGAAGTCAATATTCTGCATTAACGCAAGGCCCGTAATCTGACATTCATATTAACCCATAATATTTTTATTGGACTACGTATTATATTACCGGGTAATAGTATACCCTACATGAGGAAATTTTTATAGACCTATTAGGGTGTGTCGCCCGATAGTTTACTCCCTATATATATAATAGTGAGTTGAATAGCTTTAAAATGAGGAAAATCGAAGTCAATATTCTGCATTAACGCAAGGACCGTAATCTGACATTCATATTAACCCATAATATTTTTATTGGACCACGTATTACATTAAATGTAATAGTGTACCCTACATGAGGAAATTTTTATAGACCTATTAGGGTGTGTTGCCCGATAGATAATTCCCTATAAAAATAATAATGAGATGAATAGCTTTAAAAAGAGGAAAATCGAAGTAAATATTCTGCATTAACGCAAGGCCCGATATCTGACATTGATATTAACCCATAATATTTATATTGGACTACGTATTATATTACCGGGTAATAGTATACCCTACATGAGGAAATTTTTATAGACCTATTAGGGTGTGTCGCCCGATAGTTTACTCCCTATATATATAATAGTGAGTTGAATAGCTTTAAAATGAGGAAAATCGAAGTAAATATTCTGCATTAAAGCAAGGCCCGATATCTGACATTGATATTAACCCATAATATTTATATTGGACTACGTATTATATTACCGGGGAATAGTATACCCTACATGAGAAAATTTTTATAGACCTATTAGGGTGTGTCGCTCGATAGTTTACTCCCTATATATATAATAGTGAGTTGAATAGCTTTAAAATGAGGAAAATCGAAGTAAATATTCTGCATTAACGCAAGGCCATATTTATAGACCTATTAGGGTGTGTCGCCCGATAGTTTACTCCCTATATATATAATAGTGAGTTGAATAGCTTTAAAATGAGGAAAATCGAAGTAAATATTCTGCATTAAAGCAAGGCCCGATATCTGACATTGATATTAACCCATAATATTTATATTTGACTACGTATTATATTACCGGGTAATAGTATACCCTACATGAGAAAATTTTTATAGACCTATTAGGGTGTGTCGCCCGATAGTTTACTCCCTATATATATAATAGTGAGTTGAATAGCTTTAAAATGAGGAAAATCGAAGTAAATATTCTGCATTAACGCAAGGCCCGATATCTGACATTGATATTAATCCATAATATTTATATTGGACTACGTATTATATTACCGGGTAATAGTATACCCTACATGAGGAAATATTTATAGACCTATTAGGGTGTGTCGCCCGATAGTTTACTCCCTACATATATAAAAGTGAGTTGAATAGCTTTAAAAAGAGGAAAATCGAAGTCAATATTCTGCATTAACGCAAGGCCCGTAATCTGACATTCATATTAATCCATAATATTTTTATTGGACTACGTATTATATTACCGGGTAATAGTATACCCTACATGAGGAAATTTTTATAGACCTATTAGGGTGTGTCGCCCGATAGTTTACTCCCTATATATATAATAGTGAGTTGAATAGCTTTAAAATGAGGAAAATCGAAGTCAATATTCTGCATTAACGCAAGGACCGTAATCTGACATTCATATTAACCCATAATATTTTTATTGGACCACGTATTACATTAAATGTAATAGTGTACCCTACATGAGGAAATTTTTATAGACCTATTAGGGTGTGTTGCCCGATAATTAATTCCCTATAAAAATAATAATGAGATGAATAGCTTTAAAAAGAAGAAAATCGAAGTAAATATTCTGCATTAACGCAAGGCCCGATATCTGACATTGATATTAACCCATAATATTTATATTGGACTACGTATTATATTACCGGGTAATAGTATACCCTACATGAGGAAATTTTTATAGACCTATTAGGGTGTGTCGCCCGATAGTTTACTCCCTATATATATAATAGTGAGTTGAATAGCTTTAAAATGAGGAAAATCGAAGTAAATATTCTGCATTAAAGCAAGGCCCGATATCTGACATTGATATTAACCCATAATATTTATATTGGACTACGTATTATATTACCGGGTAATAGTATACCCTACATGAGAAAATTTTTATAGACCTATTAGGGTGTGTCGCCCGATAGTTTACTCCCTATATATATAATAGTGAGTTGAATAGCTTTAAAATGAGGAAAATCGAAGTAAATATTCTGCATTAACGCAAGGCCCGGTATCTGACATTGATATTAACCCATAATATTTATATTGGACTACGTATTATATTACCGGGTAATAGTATACCCTACATGAGGAAATTTTTATAGACCTATTAGGGTGTGTCGTCCGATAGTTTACTCCCTATATATATAATAGTGAGTTGAATAGCTTTAAAATGAGGAAAATCGAAGTAAATATTCTGCATTAAAGCAAGGCCCGATATCTGACATTGATATTAACCCATAATATTTATATTTGACTACGTATTATATTACCGGGTAATAGTATACCCTACATGAGAAAATTTTTATAGACCTATTAGGGTGTGTCGCCCGATAGTTTACTCCCTATATATATAATAGTGAGTTGAATAGCTTTAAAATGAGGAAAATCGAAGTAAATATTCTGCATTAACGCAAGGCCCGATATCTGACACTGATATTAATCCATAATATTTATATTGGACTACGTATTATATTACCGGGTAATAGTATACCCTACATGAGGAAATATTCATAGACCTATTAGGGTGTGTCGCCCGATAGTTTACTCCCTATATATATAATAGTGAGTTGAATAGCTTTAAAATGAGGAAAATCGAAGTCAATATTCTGCATTAACGCAAGGCCCGTAATCTGACATTCATATTAACCCATAATATTTTTATTGGACTACGTATTATATTACCGGGTAATAGTATACCCTACATGAGGAAATTTTTATAGACCTATTAGGGTGTGTCGCCCGATAGTTTACTCCCTATATATATAATAGTGAGTTGAATAGCTTTAAAATGAGGAAAATCGAAGTCAATATTCTGCATTAACGCAAGGACCGTAATCTGACATTCATATTAACCCATAATATTTTTATTGGACCACGTATTACATTAAATGTAATAGTGTACCCTACATGAGGAAATTTTTATAGACCTATTAGGGTGTGTTGCCCGATAGATAATTCCCTATAAAAATAATAATGAGATGAATAGCTTTAAAAAGAGGAAAATCGAAGTAAATATTCTGCATTAACGCAAGGCCCGATATCTGACATTGATATTAACCCATAATATTTATATTGGACTACGTATTATATTACCGGGGAATAGTATACCCTACATGAGAAAATTTTTATAGACCTATTAGGGTGTGTCGCTCGATAGTTTACTCCCTATATATATAATAGTGAGTTGAATAGCTTTAAAATGAGGAAAATCGAAGTAAATATTCTGCATTAACGCAAGGCCATATTTATAGACCTATTAGGGTGTGTCGCCCGATAGTTTACTCCCTATATATATAATAGTGAGTTGAATAGCTTTAAAATGAGGAAAATCGAAGTAAATATTCTGCATTAACGCAAGGCCCGATATCTGACATTGATATTAACCCATAATATTTATATTGGACTACGTATTATATTACCGGGTAATAGTATACCCTACATGAGAAAATTTTTATAGACCTATTAGGGTGTGTCGCCCGATAGTTTACTCCCTATATATATAATAGTGAGTTGAATAGCTTTAAAATGAGGAAAATCGAAGTAAATATTCTGCATTAACGCAAGGCCCGATATCTGACACTGATATTAATCCATAATATTTATATTGGACTACGTATTATATTACCGGGTAATAGTATACCCTACATGAGGAAATATTCATAGACCTATTAGGGTGTGTCGCCCGATAGTTTACTCCCTATATATATAATAGTGAGTTGAATAGCTTTAAAATGAGGAAAATCGAAGTCAATATTCTGCATTAACGCAAGGCCCGTAATCTGACATTCATATTAACCCATAATATTTTTATTGGACTACGTATTATATTACCGGGTAATAGTATACCCTACATGAGGAAATTTTTATAGACCTATTAGGGTGTGTCGCCCGATAGTTTACTCCCTATATATATAATAGTGAGTTGAATAGCTTTAAAATGAGGAAAATCGAAGTCAATATTCTGCATTAACGCAAGGACCGTAATCTGACATTCATATTAACCCATAATATTTTTATTGGACCACGTATTACATTAAATGTAATAGTGTACCCTACATGAGGAAATTTTTATAGACCTATTAGGGTGTGTTGCCCGATAGATAATTCCCTATAAAAATAATAATGAGATGAATAGCTTTAAAAAGAGGAAAATCGAAGTAAATATTCTGCATTAACGCAAGGCCCGATATCTGACATTGATATTAACCCATAATATTTATATTGGACTACGTATTATATTACCGGGTAATAGTATACCCTACATGAGGAAATTTTTATAGACCTATTAGGGTGTGTCGCCCGATAGTTTACTCCCTATATATATAATAGTGAGTTGAATAGCTTTAAAATGAGGAAAATCGAAGTAAATATTCTGCATTAAAGCAAGGCCCGATATCTGACATTGATATTAACCCATAATATTTATATTGGACTACGTATTATATTACCGGGGAATAGTATACCCTACATGAGAAAATTTTTATAGACCTATTAGGGTGTGTCGCTCGATAGTTTACTCCCTATATATATAATAGTGAGTTGAATAGCTTTAAAATGAGGAAAATCGAAGTAAATATTCTGCATTAACGCAAGGCCATATTTATAGACCTATTAGGGTGTGTCGCCCGATAGTTTACTCCCTATATATATAATAGTGAGTTGAATAGCTTTAAAATGAGGAAAATCGAAGTAAATATTCTGCATTAACGCAAGGCCCGATATCTGACATTGATATTAACCCATAATATTTATATTGGACTACGTATTATATTACCGGGTAATAGTATACTCTACATGAGGAAATTTTTATAGACCTATTAGGGTGTTTCGCCCGATAGTTTACTCCCTATATACATAATAGTGAGTTGAATAGCTTTAAAATGAGGAAAATCGAAGTAAATATTCTGCATTAACGCAAGGCCCGATATCTGACATTGATATTAACCCATAATATTTATATTGGACTACGTATTATATTACCGGGTAATAGTATACCCTACATGAGGAAATATTTATAGACCTATTAGGGTGTATCGCCCGATAGTTTACTCCCTATATATATAATAGTGAGTTGAATAGCTTTAAAATGAGGAAAATCGAAGTCAATATTCTGCATTAACGCAAGGCCCGTAATCTGACATTCATATTAACCCATAATATTTTTATTGGACTACGTATTATATTACCGGGTAATAGTATACCCTACATGAGGAAATTTTTATAGACCTATTAGGGTGTGTCGCCCGATAGTTTACTCCCTATATATATAATAGTGAGTTGAATAGCTTTAAAATGAGGAAAATCGAAGTCAATATTCTGCATTAACGCAAGGACCGTAATCTGACATTCATATTAACCCATAGTATTTTTATTGGACCACGTATTACATTAAATGTAATAGTGTACCCTACATGAGGAAATTTTTATAGACCTATTAGGGTGTGTTGCCCGATAGTTAATTCCCTATAAAAATAATAATGAGATGAATAGCTTTAAAAAGAAGAAAATCGAAGTAAATATTCTGCATTAACGCAAGGCCCGATATCTGACATTGATATTAACCCATAATATTTATATTGGACTACGTATTATATTACCGGGTAATAGTATACCCTACATGAGGAAATTTTTATAGACCTATTAGGGTGTGTCGCCCGATAGTTTACTCCCTATATATATAATAATGAGATGAATAGCTTTAAAAAGAGGAAAATCGAAGTAAATATTCTGCATTAACGTAGGGCCCGATATCTGACATTGATATTAACCCATAATATTTATATTGGACTACGTATTATATTACCGGGTAATAGTATACCCTACATGAGGAAATTTTTATAGACCTATTAGGGTGTGTCGCCCGATAGTTTACTCCCTATATATATAATAGTGAGTTGAATAGCTTTAAAATGAGGAAAATCGAAGTAAATATTCTGCATAAACGCAAGGCCCGATATCTGACATTGATATTAACCCATAATATTTATATTGGACTACGTATTATATTACCGGGTAATAGTATACTCTACATGAGGAAATTTTTATAGACCTATTAGGGTGTGTCGCCCGATAGTTTACTCCCTATATATATAATAGTGAGTTGAATAGCTTTAAAATGAGGAAAATCGAAGTAAATATTCTGCATTAACGCAAGGCCCGATATCTGACATTGATATTAACCCATAATATTTATATTGGACTACGTATTATATTACCGGGTAATAGTATACCCTACATGAGGAAATTTTTATAGACCTATTAGGGTGTGTCGCCCGATAGTTTACTCCCTATATATATAATAGTGAGTTGAATAGCTTTAAAATGAGGAAAATCGAAGTAAATATTCTGCATTAAAGCAAGGCCCGATATCTGACATTGATATTAACCCATAATATTTATATTGGACTACGTATTATATTACCGGGTAATAGTATACCCTACATGAGAAAATTTTTATAGACCTATTAGGGTGTGTCGCCCGATAGTTTACTCCCTATATATATAATAGTGAGTTGAATAGCTTTAAAATGAGGAAAATCGAAGTAAATATTCTGCATTAACGCAAGGCCCGATATCTGACATTGATATTAACCCATAATATTTATATTGGACTACGTATTATATTACCGGGTAATAGTATACCCTACATGAGGAAATTTTTATAGACCTATTAGGGTGTGTCGCCCGATAGTTTACTCCCTATATATATAATAGTGAGTTGAATAGCTTTAAAATGAGGAAAATCGAAGTAAATATTCTGCATTAAAGCAAGGCCCGATATCTGACATTGATATTAACCCATAATATTTATATTTGACTACGTATTATATTACCGGGTAATAGTATACCCTACATGAGAAAATTTTTATAGACCTATTAGGGTGTGTCGCCCGATAGTTTACTCCCTATATATATAATAGTGAGTTGAATAGCTTTAAAATGAGGAAAATCGAAGTAAATATTCTGCATTAACGCAAGGCCCGATATCTGACATTGATATTAATCCATAATATTTATATTGGACTACGTATTATATTCCCGGGTAATAGTATACCCTACATGAGGAAATATTTATAGACCTATTAGGGTGTGTCGCCCGATAGTTTACTCCCTACATATATAAAAGTGAGTTGAATAGCTTTAAAATGAGGAAAATCGAAGTCAATATTCTGCATTAACGCAAGGCCCGTAATCTGACATTCATATTAACCCATAATATTTTTATTCGACTACGTATTATATTACCGGGTAATAGTATACCCTACATGAGGAAATTTTTATAGACCTATTAGGGTGTGTCGCCCGATAGTTTACTCCCTATAAATATAATAGTGAGTTGAATAGCTTTAAAATGAGGAAAATCGAAGTCAATATTCTGACTTAACGCAAGGACCGTAATCTGACATTCATATTAACCCATAATATTTTTATTGGACCACGTATTACATTAAATGTAATAGTGTACCCTACATGAGGAAATTTTTATAGACCTATTAGGGTGTGTTGCCGGATAGTTAATTCCCTATAAAAATAATAATGAGATGAATAGCTTTAAAAAGAGGAAAATCGAAGTAAATATTCTGCATTAACGCAAGGCCCGATATCTGACATTGATATTAACCCATAATATTTATATTGGACTACGTATTATATTACCGGGTAATAGTATACCCTACATGAGGAAATTTTTATAGACCTATTAGGGTGTGTCGCCCGATAGTTTACTCCCTATATATATAATAGTGAGTTGAATAGCTTTAAAATGAGGAAAATCGAAGTAAATATTCTGCATTAAAGCAAGGCCCGATATCTGACATTGATATTAACCCATAATATTTATATTGGACTACGTATTATATTACCGGGAAATAGTATACCCTACATGAGAAAATTTTTATAGACCTATTAGGGTGTGTCGCTCGATAGTTTACTCCCTATATATATAATAGTGAGTTGAATAGCTTTAAAATGAGGAAAATCGAAGTAAATATTCTGCATTAACGCAAGGCCCGATATCTGACATTGATATTAACCCATAATATTTATATTGGACTACGTATTATATTACCGGGTAAGAGTATACCCTACATGAGGAAATATTTATAGACCTATTAGGGTGTGTCGCCCGATAGTTTACTCCCTATATATATAATAGTGAGTTGAATAGCTTTAAAATGAGGAAAATCGAAGCAAATATTCTGCATTAACGCAAGGCCCGTAATCTGACATTCATATTAATCCATAATATTTTTATTGGACCACGTATTACATTAAATGTAATAGTGTACCCTACATGAGGAAATTTTTATAGACCTATTAGGGCGTCTCGCCCGATAGTTAACTCCCTATATAAATAATAATGAGATGAATAGCTTTAAAAAGAGGAAAATCGAAGTAAATATTCTGCATTAACGTAGGGCCCGATATCTGACATTGATATTAACCCATAATATTTATATTGGACTACGTATTATATTACCGGGTAATAGTATACCCTACATGAGGAAATTTTTATAGACCTAT
This sequence comes from Parasteatoda lunata, assembly GCA_949128135.1. Lineage (NCBI taxonomy): Eukaryota > Metazoa > Arthropoda > Arachnida > Araneae > Theridiidae > Parasteatoda > Parasteatoda lunata. The sequence goes on along the minus strand of OX421972.1, from coordinate 115,529,509 downwards.
TAGGGTGTGTCGCACGATAGTTTACTCCCTATATATATAATAGTGAGTTGAATAGCTTTAAAATGAGGAAAATCGAAGTAAATATTCTGCATTAACGCAAGGCCCGATATCTGACATTGATATTAACCCATAATATTTATATTGGACTACGTATTATATTACCGGGTAATAGTATACTCTACATGAGGAAATTTTTATAGACCTATTAGGGTGTGTCGCCCGATAGTTTACTCCCTATATATATAATAGTGAGTTGAATAGCTTTAAAATGAGGAAAATCGAAGTAAATATTCTGCATTAACGCAAGGCCCGATATCTGACATTGATATTAACCCATAATATTTATATTGGACTACGTATTATATTACCGGGTAATAGTATACTCTACATGAGGAAATTTTTATAGACCTATTAGGGTGTGTCGCCCGATAGTTTACTCCCTATATACATAATAGTGAGTTGAATAGCTTTAAAATGAGGAAAATCGAAGTAAATATTCTGCATTAACGCAAGGCCCGATATCTGACATTGATATTAACCCATAATATTTATATTGGACTACGTATTATATTACCGGGTAATAGTATACCCTACATGAGGAAATATTTATAGACCTATTAGGGTGTATCGCCCGATAGTTTACTCCCTATATATATAATAGTGAGTTGAATAGCTTTAAAATGAGGAAAATCGAAGTCAATATTCTGCATTAACGCAAGGCCCGTAATCTGACATTCATATTAACCCATAATTTTTTTTATTGGACTACGTATTATATTACCGGGTAATAGTATACCCTACATGAGGAAATTTTTATAGACCTATTAGGGTGTGTCGCCCGATATTTTACTCCCTATATATATAATAGTGAGTTGAATAGCTTTAAAATGAGGAAAATCAAAGTCAATATTCTGCATTAACGCAAGGACCGTAATCTGACATTCATATTAACCCATAATATTTTTATTGGACCACGTATTACATTAAATGTAATAGTGTACCCTACATGAGGAAATTTTTATAGACCTATTAGGGTGTGTTGCCCGATAGTTAATTCCCTATAAAAAATTATAATGAGATGAATAGCTTTAAAAAGAAGAAAATCGAAGTAAATATTCTGCATTAACGCAAGGCCCGATATCTGACATTGATATTAACCCATAATATTTATATTGGACTACGTATTATATTACCGGGTAATAGTATACCCTACATGAGGAAATTTTTATAGACCTATTAGGGTGTGTCGCCCGATAGTTTACTCCCTATATATATAATAGTGAGTTGAATAGCTTTAAAATGAGGAAAATCGAAGTAAATATTCTGCATTAAAGCAAGGCCCGATATCTGACATTGATATTAACCCATAATATTTATATTGGACTACGTATTATATTACCGGGAAATAGTATACCCTACATGAGAAAATTTTTATAGACCTATTAGGGTGTGTCGCTCGATAGTTTACTCCCTATATATATAATAGTGAGTTGAATAGCTTTAAAATGAGGAAAATCGAAGTAAATATTCTGCATTAACGCAAGGCCATATTTATAGACCTATTAGGGTGTGTCGCCCGATAGTTTACTCCCTATATATATAATAGTGAGTTGAATAGCTTTAAAATGAGGAAAATCGAAGCAAATATTCTGCATTAACGCAAGGCCCGTAATCTGACATTCATATTAACCCATAATATTTTTATTGGACCACGTATTACATTAAATGTAATAGTGTACCCTACATGAGGAAATTTTTATAGACCTATTAGGGCGTCTCGCCCGATAGTTAACTCCCTATATAAATAATAATGAGATGAATAGCTTTAAAAAGAGGAAAATCGAAGTAAATATTCTGCATTAACGTAGGGTCCGATATCTGACCTTTATATTAACCCATAATATTTATATTGGACTAAGTATTATATTACCGGGTAATAGTATACCCTACATGAGGAAATTTTTATAGACCTATTAGGGTGTGTCGCCCGATAGTTTACTCCCTATATATATAATAGTGAGTTGAATAGCTTTAAAATGAGGAAAATCGAAGTAAATATTCTGCATTAACGCAAGGCCCGATATCTGACATTGATGTTAACCCATAATATTTATATTGGACTACGTATTATATTACCGGGTAATAGTATACTCTACATGAGGAAATTTTTATAGACCTATTAGGGTGTGTCGCCCGATAGTTTACTCCCTATATATATAATAGTGAGTTGAATAGCTTTAAAATGAGGAAAATCGAAGTAAATATTCTGCCTTAACGCAAGGCCCGATATCTGACATTGATATTAACCCATAATATTTATATTGGACTACGTATTATATTACCGGGTAATAGTATACTCTACATGAGGAAATTTTTATAGACCTATTAGGGTGTGTCGCCCGATAGTTTACTCCCTATATACATAATAGTGAGTTGAATAGCTTTAAAATGAGGAAAATCGAAGTAAATATTCTGCATTAACGCAAGGCCCGATATCTGACATTGATATTAACCCATAATATTTATATTGGACTACGTATTATATTACCGGGTAATAGTATACCCTACATGAGGAAATATTTATAGACCTATTAGGGTGTATCGCCCGATAGTTTACTCCCTATATATATAATAGTGAGTTGAATAGCTTTAAAATGAGGAAAATCGAAGTCAATATTCTGCATTAACGCAAGGCCCGTAATCTGACATTCATATTAATCCATAATATTTTTATTGGACTACGTATTATATTACCGGGTAATAGTATACCCTACATGAGGAAATTTTTATAGACCTATTAGGGTGTGTCGCCCGATAGTTTACTCCCTATATATATAATAGTGAGTTGAATAGCTTTAAAATGAGGAAAATCGAAGTCAATATTCTGCATTAACGCAAGGACCGTAATCTGACATTCATATTAACCCATAATATTTTTATTGGACCACGTATTACATTAAATGTAATAGTGTACCCTACATGAGGAAATTTTTATAGACCTATTAGGGTGTGTTGCCCGATAGTTAATTCCCTATAAAAATAATAATGAGATGAATAGCTTTAAAAAGAAGAAAATCGAAGTAAATATTCTGCATTCACGCAAGGCCCGATATCTGACATTGATATTAACCCATAATATTTATATTGGACTACGTATTATATTACCGGGTAATAGTATACCCTACATGAGGAAATTTTTATAGACCTATTAGGGTGTGTCGCCCGATAGTTTACTCCCTATATATATAATAGTGAGTTGAATAGCTTTAAAATGAGGAAAATCGAAGTAAATATTCTGCATTAAAGCAAGGCCCGATATCTGACATTGATATTAACCCATAATATTTATATTGGACTACGTATTATATTACCGGGTAATAGTATACCCTACATGAGAAAATTTTTATAGACCTATTAGGGTGTGTCGCCCGATAGTTTACTCCCTATATATATAATAGTGAGTTGAATAGCTTTAAAATGAGGAAAATCGAAGTAAATATTCTGCATTAACGCAAGGCCCGGTATCTGACATTGATATTAACCCATAATATTTATATTGGACTACGTATTATATTACCGGGTAATAGTATACCCTACATGAGGAAATTTTTATAGACCTATTAGGGTGTGTCGCCCGATAGTTTACTCCCTATATATATAATAGTGAGTTGAATAGCTTTAAAATGAGGAAAATCGAAGTAAATATTCTGCATTAAAGCAAGGCCCGATATCTGACATTGATATTAACCCATAATATTTATATTTGACTACGTATTATATTACCGGGTAATAGTATACCCTACATGAGAAAATTTTTATAGACCTATTAGGGTGTGTCGCCCGATAGTTTACTCCCTATATATATAATAGTGAGTTGAATAGCTTTAAAATGAGGAAAATCGAAGTAAATATTCTGCATTAACGCAAGGCCCGATATCTGACACTGATATTAATCCATAATATTTATATTGGACTACGTATTATATTACCGGGTAATAGTATACCCTACATGAGGAAATATTCATAGACCTATTAGGGTGTGTCGCCCGATAGTTTACTCCCTATATATATAATAGTGAGTTGAATAGCTTTAAAATGAGGAAAATCGAAGTCAATATTCTGCATTAACGCAAGGCCCGTAATCTGACATTCATATTAACCCATAATATTTTTATTGGACTACGTATTATATTACCGGGTAATAGTATACCCTACATGAGGAAATTTTTATAGACCTATTAGGGTGTGTCGCCCGATAGTTTACTCCCTATATATATAATAGTGAGTTGAATAGCTTTAAAATGAGGAAAATCGAAGTCAATATTCTGCATTAACGCAAGGACCGTAATCTGACATTCATATTAACCCATAATATTTTTATTGGACCACGTATTACATTAAATGTAATAGTGTACCCTACATGAGGAAATTTTTATAGACCTATTAGGGTGTGTTGCCCGATAGATAATTCCCTATAAAAATAATAATGAGATGAATAGCTTTAAAAAGAGGAAAATCGAAGTAAATATTCTGCATTAACGCAAGGCCCGATATCTGACATTGATATTAACCCATAATATTTATATTGGACTACGTATTATATTACCGGGTAATAGTATACCCTACATGAGGAAATTTTTATAGACCTATTAGGGTGTGTCGCCCGATAGTTTACTCCCTATATATATAATAGTGAGTTGAATAGCTTTAAAATGAGGAAAATCGAAGTAAATATTCTGCATTAAAGCAAGGCCCGATATCTGACATTGATATTAACCCATAATATTTATATTGGACTACGTATTATATTACCGGGAAATAGTATACCCTACATGAGAAAATTTTTATAGACCTATTAGGGTGTGTCGCTCGATAGTTTACTCCCTATATATATAATAGTGAGTTGAATAGCTTTAAAATGAGGAAAATCGAAGTAAATATTCTGCATTAACGCAAGGCCATATTTATAGACCTATTAGGGTGTGTCGCCCGATAGTTTACTCCCTATATATATAATAGTGAGTTGAATAGCTTTAAAATGAGGAAAATCGAAGTAAATATTCTGCATTAACGCAAGGCCCGATATCTGACATTGATATTAACCCATAATATTTATATTGGACTACGTATTATATTACCGGGTAATAGTATACTCTACATGAGGAAATTTTTATAGACCTATTAGGGTGTTTCGCCCGATAGTTTACTCCCTATATACATAATAGTGAGTTGAATAGCTTTAAAATGAGGAAAATCGAAGTAAATATTCTGCATTAACGCAAGGCCCGATATCTGACATTGATATTAACCCATAATATTTATATTGGACTACGTATTATATTACCGGTTAATAGTATACCCTACATGAGGAAATATTTATAGACCTATTAGGGTGTATCGCCCGATAGTTTACTCCCTATATATATAATAGTGAGTTGAATAGCTTTAAAATGAGGAAAATCGAAGTCAATATTCTGCATTAACGCAAGGCCCGTAATCTGACATTCATATTAACCCATAATATTTTTATTGGACTACGTATTATATTACCGGGTAATAGTATACCCTACATGAGGAAATTTTTATAGACCTATTAGGGTGTGTCGCCCGATAGTTTACTCCCTATATATATAATAGTGAGTTGAATAGCTTTAAAATGAGGAAAATCGAAGTCAATATTCAGCATTAACGCAAGGACCGTAATCTGACATTCATATTAACCCATAATATTTTTATTGGACCACGTATTACATTAAATGTAATAGTGTACCCTACATGAGGAAATTTTTATAGACCTATTAGGGTGTGTTGCCCGATAGTTAATTCCCTATAAAAATAATAATGAGATGAATAGCTTTAAAAAGAAGAAAATCGAAGTAAATATTCTGCATTAACGCAAGGCCCGATATCTGACATTGATATTAACCCATAATATTTATATTGGACTACGTATTATATTACCGGGTAATAGTATACCCTACATGAGGAAATTTTTATAGACCTATTAGGGTGTGTCGCCCGATAGTTTACTCCCTATATATATAATAGTGAGTTGAATAGCTTTAAAATGAGGAAAATCGAAGTAAATATTCTGCATTAAAGCAAGGCCCGATATCTGACATTGATATTAACCCATAATATTTATATTGGACTACGTATTATATTACCGGGTAATAGTATACCCTACATGAGAAAATTTTTATAGACCTATTAGGGTGTGTCGCCCGATAGTTTACTCCCTATATATATAATAGTGAGTTGAATAGCTTTAAAATGAGGAAAATCGAAGTAAATATTCTGCATTAACGCAAGGCCCGATATCTGACATTGATATTAATCCATAATATTTATATTGGACTACGTATTATATTACCGGGTAATAGTATACCCTACATGAGGAAATATTTATAGACCTATTAGGGTGTGTCGCCCGATAGTTTACTCCCTACATATATAAAAGTGAGTTGAATAGCTTTAAAATGAGGAAAATCGAAGTCAATACTCTGCATTAACGCAAGGCCCGTAATCTGACATTCATATTAACCCATAATATTTTTATTCGACTACGTATTATATTAACGGGTAATAGTATACCCTACATGAGGAAATTTTTATAGACCTATTAGGGTGTGTCGCCCGATAGTTTACTCCCTATATATATAATAGTGAGTTGAATAGCTTTAAAATGAGGAAAATCGAAGTCAATATTCTGCATTAACGCAAGGACCGTAATCTGACATTCATATTAACCCATAATATTTTTATTGGACCACGTATTACATTAAATGTAATAGTGTACCCTACATGAGGAAATTTTTATAGACCTATTAGGGTGTGTTGCCGGATAGTTAATTCCCTATAAAAATAATAATGAGATGAATAGCTTTAAAAAGAGGAAAATCGAAGTAAATATTCTGCATTAACGCAAGGCCCGATATCTGACATTGATATTAACCCATAATATTTATATTGGACTACGTATTATATTACCGGGTAATAGTATACCCTACATGAGGAAATTTTTATAGACCTATTAGGGTGTGTCGCCCGATAGTTTACTCCCTATATATATAATAGTGAGTTGAATAGCTTTAAAATGAGGAAAATCGAAGTAAATATTCTGCATTAAAGCAAGGCCCGATATCTGACATTGATATTAACCCATAATATTTATATTGGACTACGTATTATATTACCGGGAAATAGTATACCCTACATGAGAAAATTTTTATAGACCTATTAGGGTGTGTCGCTCGATAGTTTACTCCCTATATATATAATAGTGAGTTGAATAGCTTTAAAATGAGGAAAATCGAAGTAAATATTCTGCATTAACGCAAGGCCCGATATCTGACATTGATATTAACCCATAATATTTATATTGGACTACGTATTATATTACCGGGTAATAGTATACCCTACATGAGGAAATATTTATAGACCTATTAGGGTGTGTCGCCCGATAGTTTACTCCCTATATATATAATAGTGAGTTGAATAGCTTTAAAATGAGGAAAATCGAAGCAAATATTCTGCATTAACGCAAGGCCCGTAATCTGACATTCATATTAACCCATAATATTTTTATTGGACCACGTATTACATTAAATGTAATAGTGTACCCTACATGAGGAAATTTTTATAGACCTATTAGGGCGTCTCGCCCGATAGTTAACTCCCTATATAAATAATAATGAGATGAATAGCTTTAAAAAGAGGAAAATCGAAGTAAATATTCTGCATTAACGTAGGGCCCGATATCTGACATTGATATTAACCCATAATATTTATATTGGACTACGTATTATATTACCGGGTAATAGTATACCCTACATGAGGAAATTTTTATAGACCTATTAGGGTGTGTCGCCCGATAGTTTACTCCCTATATATATAATAGTGAGTTGAATAGCTTTAAAATGAGGAAAATCGAAGTAAATATTCTGCATTAACGCAAGGCCCGATATCTGACATTGATATTAACCCATAATATTTATATTGGACTACGTATTATATTACCGGGTAATAGTATACCCTACATGAGGAAATTTTTATAGACCTATTAGGGTGTGTCGCCCGATAGTTTACTCCCTATATATATAATAGTGAGTTGAATAGCTTTAAAATGAGGAAAATCGAAGTAAATATTCTGCATTAAAGCAAGGCCCGATATCTGACATTGATATTAACCCATAATATTTATATTGGACTACGTATTATATTACCGGGTAATAGTATACCCTACATGAGAAAATTTTTATAGACCTATTAGGGTGTGTCGCCCGATAGTTTACTCCCTATATATATAATAGTGAGTTGAATAGCTTTAAAATGAGGAAAATCGAAGTAAATATTCTGCATTAACGCAAGGCCCGATATCTGACATTGATATTAACCCATAATATTTATATTGGACTACGTATTATATTACCGGGTAATAGTATACCCTACATGAGGAAATTTTTATAGACCTATTAGGGTGTGTCGCCCGATAGTTTACTCCCTATATATATAATAGTGAGTTGAATAGCTTTAAAATGAGGAAAATCGAAGTAAATATTCTGCATTAAAGCAAGGCCCGATATCTGACATTGATATTAACCCATAATATTTATATTTGACTACGTATTATATTACCGGGTAATAGTATACCCTACATGAGAAAATTTTTATAGACCTATTAGGGTGTGTCGCCCGATAGTTTACTCCCTATATATATAATAGTGAGTTGAATAGCTTTAAAATGAGGAAAATCGAAGTAAATATTCTGCATTAACGCAAGGCCCGATATCTGACATTGATATTAATCCATAATATTTATATTGGACTACGTATTATATTACCGGGTAATAGTATACCCTACATGAGGAAATATTTATAGACCTATTAGGGTGTGTCGCCCGATAGTTTACTCCCTACATATATAAAAGTGAGTTGAATAGCTTTAAAATGAGGAAAATCGAAGTCAATATTCTGCATTAACGCAAGGCCCGTAATCTGACATTCATATTAACCCATAATATTTTTATTCGACTACGTATTATATTACCGGGTAATAGTATACCCTACATGAGGAAATTTTTATAGACCTATTAGGGTGTGTCGCCCGATAGTTTACTCCCTATATATATAATAGTGAGTTGAATAGCTTTAAAATGAGGAAAATCGAAGTCAATATTCTGACTTAACGCAAGGACCGTAATCTGACATTCATATTAACCCATAATATTTTTATTGGACCACGTATTACATTAAATGTAATAGTGTACCCTACATGAGGAAATTTTTATAGACCTATTAGGGTGTGTTGCCGGATAGTTAATTCCCTATAAAAATAATAATGAGATGAATAGCTTTAAAAAGAGGAAAATCGAAGTAAATATTCTGCATTAACGCAAGGCCCGATATCTGACATTGATATTAACCCATAATATTTATATTGGACTACGTATTATATTACCGGGTAATAGTATACCCTACATGAGGAAATTTTTATAGACCTATTTGGGTGTGTCGCCCGATAGTTTACTCCCTATATATATAATAGTGAGTTGAATAGCTTTAAAATGAGGAAAATCGAAGTAAATATTCTGCATTAAAGCAAGGCCCGATATCTGACATTGATATTAACCCATAATATTTATATTGGACTACGTATTATATTACCGGGAAATAGTATACCCTACATGAGAAAATTTTTATAGACCTATTAGGGTGTGTCGCTCGATAGTTTACTCCCTATATATATAATAGTGAGTTGAATAGCTTTAAAATGAGGAAAATCGAAGTAAATATTCTGCATTAACGCAAGGCCCGATATCTGACATTGATATTAACCCATAATATTTATATTGGACTACGTATTATATTACCGGGTAAGAGTATACCCTACATGAGGAAATATTTATAGACCTATTAGGGTGTGTCGCCCGATAGTTTACTCCCTATATATATAATAGTGAGTTGAATAGCTTTAAAATGAGGAAAATCGAAGCAAATATTCTGCATTAACGCAAGGCCCGTAATCTGACATTCATATTAACCCATAATATTTTTATTGGACCACGTATTACATTAAATGTAATAGTGTACCCTACATGAGGAAATTTTTATAGACCTATTAGGGCGTCTCGCCCGATAGTTAACTCCCTATATAAATAATAATGAGATGAATAGCTTTAAAAAGAGGAAAATCGAAGTAAATATTCTGCATTAACGTAGGGCCCGATATCTGTCATTGATATTAACCCATAATATTTATATTGGACTACGTATTATATTACCGGGTAATAGTATACCCTACATGAGGAAATTTTTATAGACCTATTAGGGTGTGTCGCACGATAGTTTACTCCCTATATATATAATAGTGAGTTGAATAGCTTTAAAATGAGGAAAATCGAAGTAAATATTCTGCATTAACGCAAGGCCCGATATCTGACATTGATATTAACCCATAATATTTATATTGGACTACGTATTATATTACCGGGTAATAGTATACTCTACATGAGGAAATTTTTATAGACCTATTAGGGTGTGTCGCCCGATAGTTTACTCCCTATATACATAATAGTGAGTTGAATAGCTTTAAAATGAGGAAAATCGAAGTAAATATTCTGCATTAACGCAAGGCCCGATATCTGACATTGATATTAACCCATAATATTTATATTGGACTACGTATTATATTACCGGGTAATAGTACACCCTACATGAGGAAATATTTATAGACCTATTAGGGTGTATCGCCCGATAGTTTACTCCCTATATATATAATAGTGAGTTGAATAGCTTTAAAATGAGGAAAATCGAAGTCAATATTCTGCATTAACGCAAGGCCCGTAATCTGACATTCATATTAACCCATAATATTTTTATTGGACTACGTATTATATTACCGGGTAATAGTATACCCTACATGAGGAAATTTTTATAGACCTATTAGGGTGTGTCGCCCGATATTTTACTCCCTATATATATAATAGTGAGTTGAATAGCTTTAAAATGAGGAAAATCAAAGTCAATATTCTGCATTAACGCAAGGACCGTAATCTGACATTCATATTAACCCATAATATTTTTATTGGACCACGTATTACATTAAATGTAATAGTGTACCCTACATGAGGAAATTTTTATAGACCTATTAGGGTGTGTTGCCCGATAGTTAATTCCCTATAAAAATTATAATGAGATGAATAGCTTTAAAAAGAAGAAAATCGAAGTAAATATTCTGCATTAACGCAAGGCCCGATATCTGACATTGATATTAACCCATAATATTTATATTGGACTACGTATTATATTACCGGGTAATAGTATACCCTACATGAGGAAATTTTTATAGACCTATTAGGGTGTGTCGCCCGATAGTTTACTCCCTATATATATAATAGTGAGTTGAATAGCTTTAAAATGAGGAAAATCGAAGTAAATATTCTGCATTAAAGCAAGGCCCGATATCTGACATTGATATTAACCCATAATATTTATATTGGACTACGTATTATATTACCGGGTAATAGTATACCCTACATGAGAAAATTTTTATAGACCTATTAGGGTGTGTCGCCCGATAGTTTACTCCCTTTATATATAATAGTGAGTTGAATAGCTTTAAAATGAGGAAAATCGAAGTAAATATTCTGCATTAACGCAAGGCCCGATATCTGACATTGATATTAATCCATAATATTTATATTGGACTACGTATTATATTACCGGGTAATAGTATACCCTACATGAGGAAATTTTTATAGACCTATTAGGGTGTGTCGCCCGATAGTTTACTCCCTATATATATAATAGTGAGTTGAATAGCTTTAAAATGAGGAAAATCGAAGTAAATATTCTGCATTAAAGCAAGGCCCGATATCTGACATTGATATTAACCCATAATATTTATATTTGACTACGTATTATATTACCGGGTAATAGTATACCCTACATGAGAAAATTTTTATAGACCTATTAGGGTGTGTCGCCCGATAGTTTACTCCCTATATATATAATAGTGAGTTGAATAGCTTTAAAATGAGGAAAATCGAAGTAAATATTCTGCATTAACGCAAGGCCCGATATCTGACATTGATATTAATCCATAATATTTATATTGGACTACGTATTATATTACCGGGTAATAGTATACCCTACATGAGGAAATATTTATAGACCTATTAGGGTGTGTCGCCCGATAGTTTACTCCCTACATATATAAAAGTGAGTTGAATAGCTTTAAAATGAGGAAAATCGAAGTCAATATTCTGCATTAACGCAAGGCCCGTAATCTGACATTCATATTAACCCATAATATTTTTATTCGACTACGTATTATATTACCGGGTAATAGTATACCCTACATGAGGAAATTTTTATAGACCTATTAGGGTGTGTCGCCCGATAGTTTACTCCCTATATATATAATAGTGAGTTGAATAGCTTTAAAATGAGGAAAATCGAAGTCAATATTCTGCATTAACGCAAGGCCCGATATCTGACATTGATATTAACCCATAATATTTATATTGGACTACGTATTATATTACCGGGTAATAGTATACCCTACATGAGGAAATATTTATAGACCTATTAGGGTGTGTCGCCCGATAGTTTACTCCCTATATATATAATAGTGAGCTGAATAGCTTTAAAATGAGGAAAATCGAAGCAAATATTCTGCATTAACGCAAGGCCCGTAATCTGACATTCATATTAACCCATAATATTTTTATTGGACCACGTATTACATTAAATGTAATAGTGTACCCTACATGAGGAAATTTTTATAGACCTATTAGGGCGTCTCGCCCGATAGTTAACTCCCTATATAAATAATAATGAGATGAATAGCTTTAAAAAGAGGAAAATCGAAGTAAATATTCTGCATTAACGTAGGGCCCGATATCTGACATTGATATTAACCCATAATATTTATATGGGACTACGTATTATATTACCGGGTAATAGTATACCCTACATGAGGAAATTTTTATAGACCTATTAGGGTGTGTCGCCCGATAGTTTACTCCCTATATATATAATAGTGAGTTGAATAGCTTTAAAATGAGGAAAATCGAAGTAAATATTCTGCATTAACGCAAGGCCCGATATCTGACATTGATATTAACCCATAATATTTATATTGGACTACGTATTATATTACCGGCTAATAGTATACTCTACATGAGGAAATTTTTATAGACCTATTAGGGTGTGTCGCCCGATAGTTTACTCCCTATATATATAATAGTGAGTTAAATAGCTTTAAAATGAGGAAAATCGAAGTAAATATTCTGCATTAACGCAAGGCCCGATATCTGACATTGATATTAACCCATAATATTTATATTGGACTACGTATTATATTACCGGGTAATAGTATACCCTACATGAGGAAATATTTATAGACCTATTAGGGTGTATCGCCCGATAGTTTACTCCCTATATATATAATAATGAGTTGAATAGCTTTAAAATGAGGAAAATCGAAGTCAATATTCTGCATTAACGCAAGGCCCGTAATCTGACATTCATATTAACCCATAATATTTTTATTGGACTACGTATTATATTACCGGGTAATAGTATACCCTACATGAGGAAATTTTTATAGACCTATTAGGGTGTGTCGCCCGATATTTTACTCCCTATATATATAATAGTGAGTTGAATAGCTTTAAAATGAGGAAAATCGAAGTCAATATTCTGCATTAACGCAAGGACCGTAATCTGACATTCATATTAACCCATAATATTTTTATTGGACCACGTATTACATTAAATGTAATAGTGTACCCTACATGAGGAAATTTTTATAGACCTATTAGGGTGTGTTGCCCGATAGTTAATTCCCTATAAAAATAATAATGAGATGAATAGCTTTAAAAAGAAGAAAATCGAAGTAAATATTCTGCATTAACGCAAGGCCCGATATCTGACATTGATATTAACCCATAATATTTATATTGGACTACGTATTATATTACCGGGTAATAGTATACCCTACATGAGGAAATTTTTATAGACCTATTAGGGTGTGTCGCCCGATAGTTTACTCCCTATATATATAATAGTGAGTTGAATAGCTTTAAAATGAGGAAAATCGAAGTAAATATTCTGCATTAACGCAAGGCCCGATATCTGGCATTGATATTAACCCATAATATTTATATTGGACTACGTATTATATTACCGGGTAATAGTATACCCTACATGAGAAAATTTTTATAGACCTATTAGGGTGTGTCGCCCGATAGTTTACTCCCTATATATATCATAGTGAGTTGAATAGCTTTAAAATGAGGAAAATCGAAGTAAATATTCTGCATTAACGCAAGGCCCGATATCTGACATTGATATTAACCCATAATATTTATATTGGACTACGTATTATATTACCGGGTAATAGTATACCCTACATGAGGAAATTTTTATAGACCTATTAGGGTGTGTCGCCCGATAGTTTACTCCCTATATATATAATAGTGAGTTGAATAGCTTTAAAATGAGGAAAATCGAATTAAATATTCTGCATTAAAGCAAGGCCCGATATCTGACATTGATATTAACCCATAATATTTATATTTGACTACGTATTATATTACCGGGTAATAGTATACCCTACATGAGAAAATTTTTATAGACCTATTAGGGTGTGTCGCCCGATAGTTTACTCCCTATATATATAATAGTGAGTTGAATAGCTTTAAAATGAGGAAAATCGAAGTAAATATTCTGCATTAACGCAAGGCCCGATATCTGACATTGATATTAATCCATAATATTTATATTGGACTACGTATTATATTACCGGGTAATAGTATACCCTACATGAGGAAATATTTATAGACCTATTAGGGTGTGTCGCCCGATAGTTTACTCCCTACATATATAAAAGTGAGTTGAATAGCTTTAAAATGAGGAAAATCGAAGTCAATATTCTGCATTAACGCAAGGCCCGTAATCTGACATTCATATTAACCCATAATATTTTTATTCGACTACGAATTATATTACCGGGTAATAGTATACCCTACATGAGGAAATTTTTATAGACCTATTAGGGTGTGTCGCCCGATAGTTTACTCCCTATATATATAATAGTGAGTTGAATAGCTTTAAAATGAGGAAAATCGAAGTAAATATTCTGCATTAACGCAAGGCCCGATATCTGACATTGATATTAATCCATAATATGTATATTGGACTACGTATTATATTACCGGGTAATAGTATACCCTACATGAGGAAATTTTTATAGACCTATTAGGGTGTGTCGCCCGATAGTTTACTCACTATATATATAATAGTGAGTTGAATAGCTTTAAAATGAGGAAAATCGAAGTAAATATTCTGCTTTAACGCAAGGCCCGATATCTGACATTGATATTAATCCATAATATTTATATTGGACTACGTATTATATTACCGGGAAATAGTATACCCTACATGAGGAAATTTTTATAGACCTATTAGGGTGTGTCGCCCGATAGTTTACTCCCTATATATATAATACTGAGTTGAATAGCTTTAAAATGAGGAAAATCGAAGTAAATATTCTGCATTAACGCAAGGCCCGATATCTGACATTGATATTAACCCATAATATTTATATTGGACTACGTATTATATTACCGGGTAATAGTATACCCTACATGAGGAAATATTTATAGACCTATTAGGGTGTGTCGCCCGATAGTTTACTCCCTATATATATAATAGTGAGTTGAATAGCTTTAAAATGAGGAAAATCGAAGTAAATATTCTGCATTAACGCAAGGCCCGATATCTGACATTGATATTAATCCATAATATTTATATTGGACTACGTATTATATTTCCGGGAAATAGTATACCCTACATGAGAAAATTTTTATAGACCTATTAGGGTGTGTCGCCCGATAGTTTACTCCCTATATATATAATAGTGAGTTGAATAGCTTTAAAATGAGGAAAATCGAAGTAAATATTCTGCATTAACGCAAGGACCGTAATCTGACATTCATATTAACCCATAATATTTTTATTGGACCACGTATTACATTAAATGTAATAGTGTACCCTACATGAGGAAATTTTTATAGACCTATTAGGGTGTGTTGCCCGATAGTTAATTCCCTATAAAAATAATAATGAGATGAATAGCTTTAAAAAGAGGAAAATCGAAGTAAATATTCTGCATTAACGCAAGGCCCGATATCTGACATTGATATTAACCCATAATATTTATATTGGACTACGTATTATATTACTGGGTAATAGTATACCCTACATGAGGAAATTTTTATAGACCTATTAGGGTGTGTCGCCCGATAGTTTACTCCCTATATATATAATAGTGAGTTGAATAGCTTTAAAATGAGGAAAATCGAAGTAAATATTCTGCATTAAAGCAAGGCCCGATATCTGACATTGATATTAACCCATAATATTTATATTGGACTACGTATTATATTACCGGGTAATAGTATACCCTACATGAGAAAATTTTTATAGACCTATTAGGGTGTGTCGCCCGATAGTTTACTCCTTATATATATAATAGTGAGTTGAATAGCTTTAAAATGAGGAAAATCGAAGTAAATATTCTGCATTAACGCAAGGCCCGATATCTGACATTGATATTAATCCATAATATTTATATTGGACTACGTATTATATTTCCGGGAAATAGTATACCCTACATGAGAAAATTTTTATAGACCTATTAGGGTGTGTCGCCCGATAGTTTACTCCCTATATATATAATAGTGAGTTGAATAGCTTTAAAATGAGGAAAATCGAAGTAAATATTCTGCATTAAAGCAAGGCCCGATATCTGACATTGATATTAACCCATAATATTTATATTGGACTACGTATTACATTAAATGTAATAGTATACCCTACATGAGAAAATTTTTATAGACCTATTAGGGTGTGTCGCCCGATAGTTTACTCCTTATATATATAATAGTGAGTTGAATAGCTTTAAAATGAGGAAAATCGAAGTAAATATTCTGCATTAACGCAAGGCCCGATATCTGACATTGATATTAATCCATAATATTTATATTGGACTACGTATTATATTTCCGGGAAATAGTATACCCTACATGAGAAAATTTTTATAGACCTATTAGGGTGTGTCGCCCGATAGTTTACTCCCTATATATATAATAGTGAGTTGAATAGCTTTAAAATGAGGAAAATCGGAGTAAATATTCTGCATTAACGCAAGGACCGTAATCTGACATTCATATTAACCCATAATATTTTTATTGGACCACGTATTACATTAAATGTAATAGTGTACCCTACATGAGGAAATTTTTATAGACCTATTAGGGTGTGTTGCCCGATAGTTAATTCCCTATAAAAATAATAATGAGATGAATAGCTTTAAAAAGAGGAAAATCGAAGTAAATATTCTGCATTAACGCAAGGCCCGATATCTGACATTGATATTAACCCATAATATTTATATTGGACTACGTATTATATTACCGGGTAATAGTATACCCTACATGAGGAAATTTTTATAGACCTATTAGGGTGTGTCGCCCGATAGTTTACTCCCTATATATATAATAGTGAGTTGAATAGCTTTAAAATGAGGAAAATCGAAGTAAATATTCTGCATTAAAGCAAGGCCCGATATCTGACATTGATATTAACCCATAATATTTATATTGGACTACGTATTATATTACCGGGTAATAGTATACCCTACATGAGAAAATTTTTATAGACCTATTAGGGTGTGTCGCCCGATAGTTTACTCCCTATATATATAATAGTGAGTTGAATAGCTTTAAAATGAGGAAAATCGAAGTAAATATTCTGCATTAACGCAAGGCCCGATATCTGACATTGATATTAACCCATAATATTTATATTGGACTACGTATTATATTACCGGGTAATAGTATACCCTACATGAGGAAATTTTTATAGACCTATTAGGGTGTGTCGCCCGATAGTTTACTCCCTATATATATAATAGTGAGTTGAATAGCTTTAAAATGAGGAAAATCGAAGTAAATATTCTGCATTAACGCAAGGCCCGATATCTGACATTGATATTAACCCATAATATTTATATTGGAATACGTATTATATTACCGGGTAATAGTATACCCTACATGAGGAAATATTTATAGACCTATTAGGGTGTGTCGCCCGATAGTTTACTCCCTATATATATAATAGTGAGTTGAATAGCTTTAAAATGAGGAAAATCGAAGTAAATATTCTGCATTAACGCAAGGCCCGATATCTGACATTGATATTAATCCATAATATTTATATTGGACTACGTATTATATTTCCGGGAAATAGTATACCCTACATGAGAAAATTTTTATAGACCTATTAGGGTGTGTCGCCCGATAGTTTACTCCCTATATATATAATAGTGAGTTGAATAGCTTTAAAATGAGGAAAATCGAAGTAAATATTCTGCATTAACGCAAGGACCGTAATCTGACATTCATATTAACCCATAATATTTTTATTGGACCACGTATTACATTAAATGTAATAGTGTACCCTACATGAGGAAATTTTTATAGACCTATTAGGGTGTGTTGCCCGATAGTTAATTCCCTATAAAAATAATAATGAGATGAATAGCTTTAAAAAGAGGAAAATCGAAGTAAATATTCTGCATTAACGCAAGGCCCGATATCTGACATTGATATTAACCCATAATATTTATATTTGACTACGTATTATATTACCGGGTAATAGTATACCCTACATGAGGAAATTTTTATAGACCTATTAGGGTGTGTCGCCCGATAGTTTACTCCCTATATATATAATAGTGAGTTGAATAGCTTTAAAATGAGGAAAATCGAAGTAAATATTCTGCATTAAAGCAAGGCCCGATATCTGACATTGATATTAACCCATAATATTTATATTGGACTACGTATTATATTACCGGGTAATAGTATACCCTACATGAGAAAATTTTTATAGACCTATTAGGGTGTGTCGCCCGATAGTTTACTCCTTATATATATAATAGTGAGTTGAATAGCTTTAAAATGAGGAAAATCGAAGTAAATATTCTGCATTAACGCAAGGCCCGATATCTGACATTGATATTAATCCATAATATTTATATTGGACTACGTATTATATTTCCGGGAAATAGTATACCCTACATGAGAAAATTTTTATAGACCTATTAGGGTGTGTCGCCCGATAGTTTACTCCCTATATATATAATAGTGAGTTGAATAGCTTTAAAATGAGGAAAATCGAAGTAAATATTCTGCATTAACGCAAGGACCGTAGTCTGACATTCATATTAAACCATAATATTTTTATTGGACCACGTATTACATTAAATGTAATAGTGTACCTTACATGAGGAAATTTTATAGACCTATTAGGGTGTGTTGCCCGATAGTTAATTCCCTATAAAAATAATAATGAGATGAATAACTTTAAAAAGAGGAAAATCGAAGTAAATATTCTGCATTAACGCAAGGCCCGATATCTGACATTGATATTAACCCATAATATTTATATTGGACTACGTATTATATTACCGGGTAATAGTATACCCTACATGAGGAAATTTTTATAGACCTATTAGGGTGTGTCGCCCGATAGTTTACTCCCTATATATATAATAGTGAGTTGAATAGCTTTAAAATGAGGAAAATCGAAGTAAATATTCTGCATTAAAGCAAGGCCCGATATCTGACATTGATATTAACCCATAATATTTATATTGGACTACGTATTATATTACCGGGTAATAGTATTCCCTACATGAGAAAATTTTTATAGACCTATTAGGGTGTGTCGCCCGATAGTTTACTCCCTATATATATAATAGTGAGTTGAATAGCTTTAAAATGAGGAAAATCGAAGTAAATATTCTGCATTAACGCAAGGCCCGATATCTGACATTGATATTAACCCATAATATTTATATTGGACTACGTATTATATTACCGGGTAATAGTATACCCTACATGAGGAAATTTTTATAGACCTATTAGGGTGTGTCGCCCGATAGTTTACTCCCTATATATATAATAGTGAGTTGAATAGCTTTAAAATGAGGAAAATCGAAGTAAATATTCTGCATTAAAGCAAGGCCCGATATCTGACATTGATATTAACCCATAATATTTATATTGGACTACGTATTATATTACCGGGTAATAGTATACCCTACATGAGAAAATTTTTATAGACCTATTAGGGTGTGTCGCCCGATAGTTTACTCCCTATATATATAATAGTGAGTTGAATAGCTTTAAAATGAGAAAAATCGAAGTAAATATTCTGCATTAACGCAAGGCCCGATATCTGACATTGATATTAATCCATAATATTTATATTGGACTACGTATTATATTACCGGGTAATAGTATACCCTACATGAGGAAATATTTATAGACCTATTAGGGTGTGTCGCCCGATAGTTTACTCCCTACATATATAAAAGTGAGTTGAATAGCTTTAAAATGAGGAAAATCGAAGTCAATATTCTGCATTAACGCAAGGCCCGTAATATGACATTCATATTAACCCATAATATTTATATTGGACTACGTATTATATTACCGGGTAATAGTATACCCTACATGAGGAAATTTTTATAGACCTATTAGGGTGTGTCGCCCGATAGTTTACTCCCTATATATATAATAGTGAGTTGAATAGCTTTAAAATGAGGAAAATCGAAGTAAATATTCTGCATTAAAGCAAGGCCCGATATCTGACATTGATATTAACCCATAATATTTATATTGGACTACGTATTATATTACCGGGTAATAGTATACCCTACATGAGAAAATTTTTATAGACCTATTAGGGTGTGTCGCCCGATAGTTTACTCCCTATATATATAATAGTGAGTTGAATAGCTTTAAAATGAGAAAAATCGAAGTAAATATTCTGCATTAACGCAAGGCCCGATATCTGACATTGATATTAATCCATAATATTTATATTGGACTACGTATTATATTACCGGGTAATAGTATACCCTACATGAGGAAATATTTATAGACCTATTAGGGTGTGTCGCCCGATAGTTTACTCCCTACATATATAAAAGTGAGTTGAATAGCTTTAAAATGAGGAAAATCGAAGTCAATATTCTGCATTAACGCAAGGCCCGTAATATGACATTCATATTAACCCATAATATTTTTATTCGACTACGTATTATATTACCGGGTAATAGTATACCCTACATGAGGAAATTTTTATAGACCTATTAGGGTGTGTCACCTGATAGTTTACTCCCTATATATATAATAGTGAGTTGAATAGCTTTAAAATGAGGAATATCGAAGTAAATATTCTGCATTAACGCAAGGCCCGATATCTGACATTGATATTAATCCATAATATTTATATTGGACTACGTATTATTTTACCGGGTAATAGTATACCCTACATGAGAAAATTTTTATAGACCTATTAGGGTGTGTCGCCCGGTAGTTTACTCCCTATATATATAATAGTGAGTTGAATAGCTTTAAAATGAGGAAAATCGAAGTAAATATTCTGCATTAACGCAAGGCCCGATATCTGACATTGATATTAATCCATAATATTTATA
This sequence comes from Parasteatoda lunata, assembly GCA_949128135.1. NCBI lineage: Eukaryota > Metazoa > Arthropoda > Arachnida > Araneae > Theridiidae > Parasteatoda > Parasteatoda lunata. The sequence goes on along the minus strand of OX421972.1, from coordinate 115,507,926 downwards.
TTGGACTACGTATTATATTACCGGGTAATAGTATACCCTACATGAGGAAATTTTTATAGACCTATTAGGGTGTGTCGCCCGATAGTTTACTCACTATATATATAATAGTTAGTTGAATAGCTTTAAAATGAGGAAAATCGAAGTAAATATTCTGCATTAACGCAAGGCCCGATATCTGACATTGATATTAATCCATAATATTTATATTGGACTACGTATTATATTACCGGGTAATAGTATACCCTACATGAGAAAATTTTATAGACCTATTAGGGTGTGTCGCCCGATAGTTTACTCCCTATATACATAATAGTGAGTTGAATAGCTTTAAAATGAGGAAAATCGAAGTAAATATTCTGCATTAACGCAAGGCCCGATATCTGACATTGATATTAATCCATAATATTTATATTGGACTACGTATTATATTACCGGGTAATAGTATACCCTACATGAGGAAATTTTTATAGACCTATTAGGGTGTGTCGCCCGATAGTTTACTCCCTATATATATAATAGTGAGTTGAATAGCTTTAAAATGAGGAAAATCGAAGTAAATATTCTGCATTAACGCAAGGCCCGATATCTGACATTGATATTAATCCATAATATTTATATTGGACTACGTATTATATTACCGGGTAATAGTATACCCTACATGAGAAAATTTTTATAGACCTATTAGGGTGTGTCGCCCGATAGTTTACTCCCTATATATATAATAGTGAGTTGAATAGCTTTAAAATGAGGAAAATCGAAGTAAATATTCTGCATTAACGCAAGGCCCGATATCTGACATTGATATTAACCCATAATATTTATATTGGACTACGTATTATATTACCGGGTAATAGTATACCCTACATGAGGAAATATTTATAGACCTATTAGGGTGTGTCGCCCGATAGTTTACTCCCTACATATATAATAGTGAGTTGAATAGCTTTAAAATGAGGAAAATCGAAGTCAATATTCTGCATTAACGCAAGGCCCGTAATCTGACATTCATATTAACCCATAATATTCTTATTGGACCACGTATTACATTAAATGTAATAGTGTACCCTACATGAGGAAATTTTTATAAACCTATTAGGGTGTCTCGCCCGATAGTTAACTCCCTATATATATAATAGTGAGTTGAATAGCTTTAAAATGAGGAAAATCGAAGTAAATATTCTGCATTAACGTAGGGCCCGATATCTGACATTGATATTAACCCATAATATTTATATTGGACTACGTATTATATTACCGGGTAATAGTATACCCTACATGAGGAAATTTTTATAGACCTATTAGGGTGTGTCGCCCGATAGTTTACTCCCTATATATATAATAGTGAGTTGAATAGCTTTAAAATGAGGAAAATCGAAGTAAATATTCTGCATTAACGCAAGGACCGTAATCTGACATTCATATTAACCCATAATATTTTTATTGGACCACGTATTACATTAAATGTAATAGTGTACCCTACATGAGGAAATTTTATAGACCTATTAGGGTGTGTTGCCCGATAGTTAATTCCCTATAAAAATAATAATGAGATGAATAACTTTAAAAAGAGGAAAATCGAAGTAAATATTCTGCATTAACGCAAGGCCCGATATCTGACATTGATATTAACCCATAATATTTATATTGGACTACGTATTATATTACCGGGTAATAGTATACCCTACATGAGGAAATTTTTATAGACCTATTAGGGTGTGTCGCCCGATAGTTTACTCCCTATATATATAATAGTGAGTTGAATAGCTTTAAAATGAGGAAAATCGAAGTAAATATTCTGCATTAAAGCAAGGCCCGATATCTGACATTGATATTAACCCATAATATTTATATTGGACTACGTATTATATTACTGGGTAATAGTATACCCTACATGAGAAAATTTTTATAGACCTATTAGGGTGTGTCGCCCGATAGTTTACTCCCTATATATATAATAGTGAGTTGAATAGCTTTAAAATGAGGAAAATCGAAGTAAATATTCTGCATTAACGCAAGGCCCGATATCTGACATTGATATTAACCCATAATATTTATATTGGACTACGTATTATATTACCGGGTAATAGTATACCCTACATGAGGAAATTTTTATAGACCTATTAGGGTGTGTCGCCCGATAGTTTACTCCCTATATATATAATAGTGAGTTGAATAGCTTTAAAATGAGGAAAATCGAAGTAAATATTCTGCATTAAAGCAAGGCCCGATATCTGACATTGATATTAACCCATAATATTTATATTGGACTACGTATTATATTACCGGGTAATAGTATACCCTACATGAGAAAATTTTTATAGACCTATTATGGTGTGTCGCCCGATAGTTTACTCCCTATATATATAATAGTGAGTTGAATAGCTTTAAAATGAGAAAAATCGAAGTAAATATTCTGCATTAACGCAAGGCCCGATATCTGACATTGATATTAATCCATAATATTTATATTGGACTACGTATTATATTACCGGGTAATAGTATACCCTACATGAGGAAATATTTATAGACCTATTAGGGTGTGTCACCCGATAGTTTACTCCCTACATATATAAAAGTGAGTTGAATAGCTTTAAAATGAGGAAAATCGAAGTCAATATTCTGCATTAACGCAAGGCCCGTAATATGACATTCATATTAACCCATAATATTTTTATTCGACTACGTATTATATTACCGGGTAATAGTATACCCTACATGAGGAAATTTTTATAGACCTATTAGGGTGTGTCACCTGATATTTTACTCCCTATATATATAATAGTGAGTTGAATAGCTTTAAAATGAGGAAAATCGAAGTAAATATTCTACATTAACGCAAGGCCCGATATCTGACATTGATATTAATCCATAATATTTATATTGGACTACGTATTATATTACCGGGTAATAGTATACCCTACATGAGAAAATTTTTATAGACCTATTAGGGTGTGTCGCCCGGTAGTTTACTCCCTATATATATAATAGTGAGTTGAATAGCTTTAAAATGAGGAAAATCGAAGTAAATATTCTGCATTAACGCAAGGCCCGATATCTGACATTGATATTAATCCATAATATTTATATTGGACTACGTATTATATTACCGGGTAATAGTATACCCTACATGAGGAAATTTTTATAGACCTATTAGGGTGTGTCGCCCGATAGTTTACTCACTATATATATAATAGTTAGTTGAATAGCTTTAAAATGAGGAAAATCGAAGTAAATATTCTGCATTAACGCAAGGCCCGATATCTGACATTGATATTAATCCATAATATTTATATTGGACTACGTATTATATTACCGGGTAATAGTATACCCTACATGAGAAAATTTTTATAGACCTATTAGGGTGTGTCGCCCGATAGTTTACTCCCTATATACATAATAGTGAGTTGAATAGCTTTAAAATGAGGAAAATCGAAGTAAATATTCTGCATTAACGCAAGGCCCGATATCTGACATTGATATTAATCCATAATATTTATATTGGACTACGTATTATATTACCGGGTAATAGTATACCCTACATGAGGAAATTTTTATAGACCTATTAGGGTGTGTCGCCCGATAGTTTTCTCCCTATATATATAATAGTGAGTTGAATAGCTTTAAAATGAGGAAAATCGAAGTAAATATTCTGCATTAACGCAAGGCCCGATATCTGACATTGATATTAATCCATAATATTTATATTGGACTAGGTATTATATTACCGGGTAATAGTATACCCTACATGAGAAAATTTTTATAGACCTATTAGGGTGTGTCGCCCGATAGTTTACTCCCTATATATATAATAGTGAGTTGAATAGCTTTAAAATGAGGAAAATCGAAGTAAATATTCTGCATTAACGCAAGGCCCGATATCTGACATTGATATTAACCCATAATATTTATATTGGACTACGTATTATATTACCGGGTAATAGTATACCCTACATGAGGAAATTTTTATAGACCTATTAGGGTGTGTCGCCCGATAGTTTACTCCCTATATATATAATAATGAGTTGAATAGCTTTAAAATGAGGAAAATCGAAGTAAATATTCTGCATTAACGCAAGGCCCGATATCTGACATTCATATTAACCCATAATATTTATATTGGACTACGTATTATATTACCGGGTAATAGTGTACCCTACATGAGGAAATATTTATAGACCTATTAGGGTGTGTCGCCCGATAGTTTACTCCCTACATATATAATAGTGAGTTGAATAGCTTTAAAATGAGGAAAATCGAAGTCAATATTCTGCATTAACGCAAGGCCCGTAATCTGACATTCATATTAACCCATAATATTTTTATTGGAACACGTATTACATTAAATGTAATAGTGTACCCTACATGAGGAAATTTTTATAGACCTATTAGGGTGTCTCACCCGATAGTTAACTCCCTATATAAATAATAATGAGATGAATAGCTTTAAAAAGAGGAAAATCGAAGTAAATATTCTGCATTAACGTAGGGCTCGATATCTGACATTGATATTAACCCATAATATTTATATTGGACTACGTATTATATTACCGGGTAATAGTATACCCTACATGAGGAAATTTTTATAGACCTATTAGGGTGTGTCGCCCGATAGTTTACTCCCTATATATATAATAGTGAGTTGAATAGCTTTAAAATGAGGAAAATCGAAGTAAATATTCTGCATTAACGCAAGGCCCGATATCTGACATTGATATTAACCCATAATATTTATATTGGACTACGTATTATATTACCGGGTAATAGTATACCCTACATGAGGAAATTTTTATAGACCTATTAGGGTGTGTCGCCCGATAGTTTACTCCCTATATATATAATAATGAGTTGAATAGCTTTAAAATGAGGAAAATCGAAGTAAATATTCTGCATTAACGCAAGGCCCGATATCTGACATTGATATTAACCCATAATATTTATATTGGACTACGTATTATATTACCGGGTAATAGTATACCCTACATGAGGAAATTTTTATAGACCTATTAGGGTGTGTCGCCCGATAGTTTACTCCCTATATATATGATAGTGAGTTGAATAGCTTTAAAATGAGGAAAATCGAAGTAAATATTCTGCATTAACGCAAGGCCCGATATCTGACATTGATATTAACCCATAATATTTATATTGGACTACGTATTATATTACCGGGTAATAGTATACCCTACATGAGGAAATATTTATAGACCTATTAGGGTGTGTCGCCCGATAGTTTACTCCCTATATATATAATAGTGAGTTGAATAGCTTTAAAATGAGGAAAATCGAAGTCAATATTCTGCATTAACGCAAGGACCGTAATCTGACATTCATATTAACCCATAATATTTTTATTGGACCACGTATTACATTAAATGTAATAGTGTACCCTACATGAGGAAATTTTTATAGACCTATTAGGGTGTGTTGCCCGATAGTTAACTCCCTATAAAAATAATAATGAGATGAATAGCTTTAAAAAGAGGAAAATCGAAGTAAATATTCTGCATTAACGCAAGGCCCGATATCTGACATTGATATTAACCCATAATATTTATATTGGACTACGTATTATATTACCGGGTAATAGTATACCCTACATGAGGAAATTTTTATAGACCTATTAGGGTGTGTCGCCCGATAGTTTACTCCCTATATATATAATAGTGAGTTGAATAGCTTTAAAATGAGGAAAATCGAAGTAAATATTCTGCATTAACGCAAGGCCCGATATCTGACATTGATATTAACCCATAATATTTATATTGGACTACATATTATATTACCGGGCAATAGTATACCCTACATGAGGAAATATTTATAGACCTATTAGGGTGTGTCGCCCGATAGTTTACTCCCTATATATATAATAGTGAGTTGAATAGCTTTAAAATGAGGAAAATCGAAGTAAATATTCTGCATTAACGCAAGGCCCGATATCTGACATTCATATTAACCCATAATATTTTTATTCGACTACGTATTATATTACCGGGTAATAGTATACCCTACATGAGGAAATTTTTATAGACCTATTAGGGTGTGTCACCTGATAGTTTACTCCCTATATATATAATAGTGAGTTGAATAGCTTTAAAATGAGGAAAATCGAAGTAAATATTCTGCATTAACGCAAGGCCCGATATCTGACATTGATATTAATCCATAATATTTATATTGGACTACGTATTATATTACCGGGTAATAGTATACCCTACATGAGAAATATTTTATAGACCTATTAGGGTGTGTCGCCCGGTAGTTTACTCCCTATATATATAATAGTGAGTTGAATAGCTTTAAAATGAGGAAAATCGAAGTAAATATTCTGCATTAACGCAAGGTCCGATATCTGACATTGATATTAATCCATAATATTTATATTGGACTACGTATTATATTACCGGGTAATAGTATACCCTACATGAGGAAATTTTTATAGACCTATTAGGGTGTGTCGCCCGATAGTTTACTCACTATATATATAATAGTTAGTTGAATAGCTTTAAAATGAGGAAAATCGAAGTAAATATTCTGCATTAACGCAAGGCCCGATATCTGACATTGATATTAATCCATAATATTTATATTGGACTACGTATTATATTACCGGGTAATAGTATACCCTACATGAGAAAATTTTTATAGACCTATTAGGGTGTGTCGCCCGATAGTTTACTCCCTATATACATAATAGTGAGTTGAATAGCTTTAAAATGAGGAAAATCGAAGTAAATATTCTGCATTAACGCAAGGCCCGATATCTGACATTGATATTAATCCATAATATTTATATTGGACTACGTATTATATTACCGGGTAATAGTATACCCTACATGAGGAAATTTTTATAGACCTATTAGGGTGTGTCGCCCGATAGTTTTCTCCCTATATATATAATAGTGAGTTGAATAGCTTTAAAATGAGGAAAATCGAAGTAAATATTCTGCATTAACGCAAGGCCCGATATCTGACATTGATATTAATCCATAATATTTATATTGGACTACGTATTATATTACCGGGTAATAGTATACCCTACATGAGAAAATTTTTATAGACCTATTAGGGTGTGTCGCCCGATAGTTTACTCCCTATATATATAATAGTGAGTTGTATAGCTTTAAAATGAGGAAAATCGAAGTAAATATTCTGCATTAACGCAAGGCCCGATATCTGACATTGATATTAACCCATAATATTTATATTGGACTACGTATTATATTACCGGGTAATAGTATACCCTACATGAGGAAATTTTTATAGACCTATTAGGGTGTGTCGCCCGATAGTTTACTCCCTATATATATAATAATGAGTTGAATAGCTTTAAAATGAGGAAAATCGAAGTAAATATTCTGCATTAACGCAAGGCCCGATATCTGACATTCATATTAACCCATAATATTTATATTGGACTACGTATTATATTACCGGGTAATAGTGTACCCTACATGAGGAAATATTTATAGACCTATTAGGGTGTGTCGCCCGATAGTTTACTCCCTACATATATAATAGTGAGTTGAATAGCTTTAAAATGAGGAAAATCGAAGTCAATATTCTGCATTAACGCAAGGCCCGTAATCTGACATTCATATTAACCCATAATATTTTTATTGGAACACGTATTACATTAAATGTAATAGTGTACCCTACATGAGGAAATTTTTATAGACCTATTAGGGTGTCTCACCCGATAGTTAACTCCCTATATAAATAATAATGAGATGAATAGCTTTAAAAAGAGGAAAATCGAAGTAAATATTCTGCATTAACGTAGGGCCCGATATCTGACATTGATATTAACCCATAATATTTATATTGGACTACGTATTATATTACCGGGTAATAGTATACCCTACATGAGGAAATTTTTATAGACCTATTAGGGTGTGTCGCCCGATAGTTTACTCCCTATATATATAATAGTGAGTTGAATAGCTTTAAAATGAGGAAAATCGAAGTAAATATTCTGCATTAACGCAAGGCCCGATATCTGACATTGATATTAACCCATAATATTTATATTGGACTACGTATTATATTACCGGGTAATAGTATACCCTACATGAGGAAATTTTTATAGACCTATTAGGGTGTGTCGCCCGATAGTTTACTCCCTATATATATAATAATGAGTTGAATAGCTTTAAAATGAGGAAAATCGAAGTAAATATTCTGCATTAACGCAAGGCCCGATATCTGACATTGATATTAACCCATAATATTTATATTGGACTACGTATTATATTACCGGGTAATAGTATACCCTACATGAGGAAATTTTTATAGACCTATTAGGGTGTGTCGCCCGATAGTTTACTCCCTATATATATGATAGTGAGTTGAATAGCTTTAAAATGAGGAAAATCGAAGTAAATATTCTGCATTAACGCAAGGCCCGATATCTGACATTGATATTAACCCATAATATTTATATTGGACTACGTATTATATTACCGGGTAATAGTATACCCTACATGAGGAAATATTTATAGACCTATTAGGGTGTGTCGCCCGATAGTTTACTCCCTATATATATAATAGTGAGTTGAATAGCTTTAAAATGAGGAAAATCGAAGTCAATATTCTGCATTAACGCAAGGACCGTAATCTGACATTCATATTAACCCATAATATTTTTATTGGACCACGTATTACATTAAATGTAATAGTGTACCCTACATGAGGAAATTTTTATAGACCTATTAGGGTGTGTTGCCCGATAGTTAACTCCCTATAAAAATAATAATGAGATGAATAGCTTTAAAAAGAGGAAAATCGAAGTAAATATTCTGCATTAACGCAAGGCCCGATATCTGACATTGATATTAACCCATAATATTTATATTGGACTACGTATTATATTACCGGGTAATAGTATACCCTACATGAGGAAATTTTTATAGACCTATTAGGGTGTGTCGCCCGATAGTTTACTCCCTATATATATAATAGTGAGTTGAATAGCTTTAAAATGAGGAAAATCGAAGTAAATATTCTGCATTAACGCAAGGCCCGATATCTGACATTGATATTAACCCATAATATTTATATTGGACTACATATTATATTACCGGGCAATAGTATACCCTACATGAGGAAATATTTATAGACCTATTAGGGTGTGTCGCATGATAGTTTACTCCCTATATATATAATAGTGAGTTGAATAGCTTTAAAATGAGGAAAATCGAAGTAAATATTCTGCATTAACGCAAGGCCCGATATCTGACATTGATATTAACCCATAATATTTATATTGGACTACGTATTATATTACCGGGTAATAGTATACCCTACATGAGGAAATTTTTATAGACCTATTAGGGTGTGTCGCCCGATAGTTTACTCCCTATATATATGATAGTGAGTTGAATAGCTTTAAAATGAGGAAAATCGAAGTAAATATTCTGCATTAACGCAAGGCCCGATATCTGACATTGATATTAACCCATAATATTTATATTGGACTACGTATTATATTACCGGGTAACAGTATACCCTACATAAGGAAATATTTATAGACCTATTAGGGTGTGTCGCCCGATAGTTTACTCCCTATATATATAATAGTGAGTTGAATAGCTTTAAAATGAGGAAAATCGAAGTCAATATTCTGCATTAACGCAAGGCCCGTAATCTGACATTCATATTAACCCATAATATTTTTATTGGACTACGTATTATATTACCGGGTAATAGTATACCCTACATGAGGAAATTTTTATAGACCTATTAGGGTGTGTCGCCCGATAGTTTACTCCCTATATATATAATAGTGAGTTGAATAGCTTTAAAATGAGGAAAATCGAAGTCAATATTCTGCATTAACGCAAGGACCGTAATCTGACATTCATATTAACCCATAATATTTTTATTGGACAACGTATTACATTAAATGTAATAGTGTACCCTACATGAGGAAATTTTTATAGACCTATTAGGGTGTGTTGCCCGATAGTTAACTCCCTATAAAAATAATAATGAGATGAATAGCTTTAAAAAGAGGAAAATCGAAGTAAATATTCTGCATTAACGCAAGGCCCGATATCTGACATTGATATTAACCCATAATATTTATATTGGACTACGTATTATATTACCGGGTAATAGTATACCCTACATGAGGAAATATTTATAGACCTATTAGGGTGTGTCGCCCGATAGTTTACTCCCTATATATATAATAGTGAGTTGAATAGCTTTAAAATGAGGAAAATCGAAGTAAATATTCTGCATTAACGCAAGGCCCGATATCTGACATTGATATTAATCCATAATATTTATATTGGACTACGTATTATATTTCCGGGAAATAGTATACCCTACATGAGAAAATTTTTATAGACCTATTAGGGTGTGTCGCCCGATAGTTTACTCCCTATATATATAATAGTGAGTTGAATAGCTTTAAAATGAGGAAAATCGAAGTAAATATTCTGCATTAACGCGAGGCCCGATATCTGACATTGATATTAATCCATAATATTTATATTGGACTACGTATTATATTACCGGGTAATAGTATACCCTACATGAGAAAATTTTTATAGACCTATTAGGGTGTGTCGCTCGATAGTTTACTCCCTATATATATAATAGTGAGTTGAATAGCTTTAAAATGAGGAAAATCGAAGTAAATATTCTGCATTAACGCAAGGCCCGATATCTGACATTGATATTAACCCATAATATTTATATTGGTCTACGTATTATATTACCGGGTAATAGTATACCCTACATGAGGAAATATTTATAGACCTATTAGGGTGTGTCGCCCGATAGTTTACTCCCTATATATATAATAGTGAGTTGAATAGCTTTAAAATGAGGAAAATCGAAGTAAATATTCTGCATTAACGCAAGGCCCGATATCTGACATTGATATTAATCCATAATATTTATATTGGACTACGTATTATATTACCGGGTAATAGTATACCCTACATGAGGAAATTTTTATAGACCTATTAGGGTGTGTCGCCCGATAGTTTACTCCCTATATATATAATAATGAGTTGAATAGCTTTAAAATGAGGAAAATCGAAGTAAATATTCTGCATTAACGCAAGGCCCGATATCTGACATTGATATTAACCCATAATATTTATATTGGACTACGTATTATATTACCGGGTAATAGTATACCCTACATGAGGAAATATTTATAGACCTATTAGGGTGTGTCGCCCGATAGTTTACTCCCTACATATATAATAGTGAGTTGAATAGCTTTAAAATGAGGAAAATCGAAGTCAATATTCTGCATTAACGCAAGGCCCGTAATCTGACATTCATATTAACCCATAATATTTTTATTGGACCACGTATTACATTAAATGTAATAGTGTACCCTACATGAGGAAATTTTTATAGACCTATTAGGGTGTCTCGCCCGATAGTTAACTCCCTATATAAATAATAATGAGATGAATAGCTTTAAAAAGAGGAAAATCGAAGTAAATATTCTGCATTAACGTAGGGCCCGATATCTGACATTGATATTAACCCATAATATTTATATTGGACTACGTATTATATTACCGGGTAATAGTATACCCTACATGAGGAAATTTTTATAGACCTATTAGGGTGTGTCGCCCGATAGTTTACTCCCTATATATATAATAGTGAGTTGAATAGCTTTAAAATGAGGAAAATCGAAGTAAATATTCTGCATTAACGCAATTCCCGATATCTGACATTGATATTAACCCATAATATTTATATTGGACTACGTATTATATTACCGGGTAATAGTATACCCTACATGAGGAAATTTTTATAGACCTATTAGGGTGTGTCGCCCGATAGTTTACTCCCTATATATATAATAGTGAGTTGAATAGCTTTAAAATGAGGAAAATCGAAGTAAATATTCAGCATTAACGCCAGGCCCGATATCTGACATTTATATTTATTTATAACCGTCGTTGAACAGCCGACCCAATTTCATGGGTTTACGACTACTAATGTCAACTCCGTAGCCTTGTAATTTTTAACCAATCCAGAAGACAAGGAAACTCCTGGATCAGTACCCCCAGAGGTATTGATTTGTTATGGGAACATGGAGGACTTTGAGACTCGAAATATTTAACGTGCATCAGTCACCATTTACTACACGGGGAGTCTTCGGCCGGCGGATATCTGACATTGATATTAACCCATAATATTCATATTGGACCACGTATTATATTACCGGGTAATAGTGTACCCTACATGAGTAAATTTTTATAGACCTATTAGGATGTGTCGCCCGATAGTTTACTCCCTATATATATATATTAGTGAGTTGAATAGCCTTAAAATGAGGAAAATCGAAATCAATATTCTGCATTAACGCAAGGCCCGATATCTGACATTTATTTATATTTATAACCGTCGTTGAACAGCCGACCCAACTTAATGGGTTTACGGCTACTAATGTTCAACTCCGTAGCCTTGTAATTTTGAACCCAATCCAGAAGACAAGGGAACTCCTGGATCGAGTATTGGGAGAAATTTGCCTTCGTGGAGGACTTTTTGATGGAGCTAACCCGCATTTGCGTTACATGGAGAGGAAGACCACGAGAACCTCCCACGGTTAGCCTGACGGCAAGGGGACTCTAACCCATGATCCGTCTACCACTGAGGATATTTCACGTCAGCACTGTGGTCAGTGCAAGCCGGATGCGGAATTCGTATCGACTGGGATTCGAACCCGGTTCGCCTCATTGGAAGGCGAACGCTCTATCCCCTGAGCCATCGCGGCTCCGATATCTGACATTTTATTTTATTTTATAACCGTCGTTGAACAGCCGACCCAACTTAATGGGTTTACGGCTACTAATGTTCAACTCCGTAGCCTTGTAATTTTGAACCCAATCCAGAAGACAAGGGAACTCCTGGATCGAGTATTGGGAGAAATTTGCCTTCGTGGAGGACTTTTTGATGGAGCTAACCCGCATTTGCGTTACATGGAGAGGAAGACCACGAGAACCTCCCATGGTTAGCCTGACGGCAAGTGGACTCTAACCCATGATCGGTCTACCACTGAGGATATTTCACGTCAGCACTGTGGTCAGTGCAAGCCGGATGCGGAATTCGTATCGACAGGGATTCGAACCCGGTTCGCCTCATTGGAAGGCGAACGCTCTATCCCCTGAGCCATCGCGGCTCGATATCTGACATTTTATTTTTATTTTTTAACCGTCGTTGAACAGCCGACCCAACTTAATGGGTTTACGGCTACTAATGTTCAACTCCGTAGCCTTGTAATTTTGAACCCAATCCAGAAGACAAGGGAACTCCTGGATCGAGTATTGGGAGAAATTGCCTTCGTGGAGGACTTTTTGATGGAGCTAACGTGGAGCTTTTGATGGATATCTGACATTTTATTTTATTTTATAACCGTCGTTGAACAGCCGACCCAATTTCATGGGTTTACAACTACTAATGTTCAACTCCGTAGCCTTGTAATTTTGAACCAATCCAGAAGACAAGGAAACTCCTGGATTAGTACCCCCAGAGGTATTGATTTGTTATGGGAACATGGAGGACTTTGAGACTCGACAGATTTAACGTGCATCAGTCACCATTTACTACACGGGGAGTCTTCGGTCGGCACGGATCGAACCCACGACCTCTTGGACATGGGCCCAGTGCCCTACCGACCAGGCTATCCCGGCCGATATCTGACATTGACATTAACCCATAATATTTATATTGGACCACGTATTATATTACCGGGTAATGAGGAAATTTTTATAGACCTATTAGGGTGTGTCGCCCAATAGTTTACTCCCTAGATATATAATAGTGAGTTGAATAGCTTTAAAATGAGGAAAATCGAATTCAATATTCTGCATTAACGCAAAGTCCGATATCTGACATTGATATTATCCCATAATATTTATATTGGACCACGTATTATATTACCGGGTAATAGTGTACCCTAGATGAGGAAATTTTTATAGACCTATTAGGGTGGGTCGCCCGATAGTTTACTCCCTATATATATAATAGTGAGTTGAATAGCTTTAAAATGGGGAAAATCGAAGTCAATATTCTGCAATAACGCAAGGCCCGATATCTGACATTGATATTAACCCATAATATTTGTATTGGACCACGTATTATATTACCGGGTAATAGTGTACCCTTCCTGACAAAATAATTATATGCTTATAAGGGGTAGCACAATATGACCCTATAGTTTACTATGTATATACATATAATTGTGTTATATATCTTTAAAATGAGGAAAATCGAGGTCAATTTTCTGCATTAACGCATGGCCCATATATCTCACCTTAATATGGACGCATAATATTTATATTGGACCACGCATTATATTACCGGTTACTAGTGAGCCCTACAAGAGGAAATAATTATAAGCTTATTAGGGGGTGCACAATATTTCCCCATAGTTAACTATGTATATATTTCCCCATATTCACTTATGTATATATATAATAGTGAGTTGAATATCTGAGGCTAATCGAAGTAAATATTCTGCATTATCGCAAGGCCCGATATTTGACCTTGATATTTACCCATAATTTTTATATTAAACCACGTAATATATTACCGTGTAATAGTGTGCCTTACCAGAGGAAATATTTATAGGTGTTTTTTGCGGTACACAATGTGGTCCTATAGGTTACTATGTATGTATATATATAATAGTGTGTTGAATAGTTTTAAAATGAAGAAATTCAAAGTCAATATTCTGTATTAACACATTGCCCGATATCTCACCTTAATTTTGACTCATGATGTTTATATTGTAGCAGCTTTTACATTATCGTGTGGTTATGTACCCTCCCAGATGAAATTTTTATATGCCTATTAGGGGGTACACAATATGACCCTATAGTTTACTATATATATATAATTGTGGTAAATGGCTTTAATAAGTAAATTCGAGGTCAATATTCTGCATTAACGCAACGCCCAATATCTGACCTTCTTATTGACCCATAATATTTATATTGGAAGACATATTATATTACCGGGTATTAGTAAACCCTGCAAAAAACTAATTTTGCAGGGTTTTTTTTTTTTTTTTTTTTTTTGCTTATTTTATTTTATATTATTTTTTTTAATGTGTTTTACGATAATTTAGAGGGATTTTATATATAAAAAAGAAATTTTTTCCCTTCAGAAAATAGCGGAAAATTCCGGGAAAATTTATTTATTTATTTTATTTTATATTATTTTTTAACTTCTTTTAGAATATTTTCGATACTTTAGAGTGAATAAGGTGTTCTATATATAAAAACAATTACCTTTCTTTGTTAAAGAGCGAATAATGGTTGAAAAGGAGGCAGAAATGGACTTGTCCGTCAGTCAAACTGAAGATCACGTAACTCCCTTTAATATTTAGCTATAATGTTCTCACCCTTTACAAAAATAGTTCCCCGTGCGCCGAACAATCGTGTCAAAGGAAATTTTTATCGAGCAATTAGGGGCCCCCCAATGGGCCCAAAACCCTTTTGTTTGACTGGTCGGGAGAGAGTTCTTTAAGCTAAATAGACGTAGCAACACCATCTATGGCGTTGCTCAGTTGTTAGGGCTCTACGCTAGTGACTTTCGCAAAACGGGCTGGGGCGGTGGTCAATTTTTTTATAAAAAAATTTTCTTTCGTTTATGTTATATTATTTTTGAATGTGTTTTTCGATATTTTAAGGGATTCTATAAATAAAAAAAATTGAAAAATTTCTTACAGAAATAGCGAATAATGCGTAAAAAGAGGAAAAATCAGTTATAATTTATTTATATTATTTTTTAGGACATTATTAGTTAACTTTTCGGTATGTATATTGGAAAACAGTATAAATCATTTATTAAGAGAACAAACATAAAAAAAAAATAAACCGCTAGACCCCTTGTTGTTTTATAAGGCCAAAGGGCCCTTATATTGCTTAATCGTAAGTATTTGACAGGCCTAAAGGCCCTTATAAAGATAAATAAAATTGGGAAATTGGGGCCTAGGTGACACAATTTAAGAAAAATTAGGTTTGATAACATAACAGGCAATAATACAAACAAATACAGTTACTCAATAATTCACCACTAAAATTTGCAATGCTATTTGTTTGCAAACTTAAAGAATTTAAGATATACTGTGATCAAAAAAGTTTACGGAGTGCAGCTATTGAAATTTTTACGGTCTATACAAACTTTTTGAAACAGGCAAGAAAGTGTTTCATTTAATCCTCTTAATATAAATCACATTTTATAAGAAGAACCCGAATGCTTTAAACTCAATCTGATGCATAGATATCATTTCCCGTAGATCTAATCAAATAATAAAGAGGAAATATACGCGAAGAAAAAATTTGCATACATTATAAGCTGAGCGGCATTAACTGTTTTTCAAGAGAAATAACTGTTAATATATAAGAAAAAATACTACCATTATCTCTAAATACTTAATTATTTCTATAAACAATTCTCAAAATTTTGCTCTCTCACTAAAAACAACTTGAACCGCTAGTTTTTAAAAATATGGTCAAAATCAAAAATTACTCAGAGTGTTTTGTTTATTTATTTATTTATTGCACTCTGTTCATTACTTTAGTTCTACGGGAAAACATTCACAAGGTGTTCAAAAACCACATTGAAACTTGTAAAACCAATACATTTTAACAAAACTTTAACAGAAGTGCACAGCAACGTGTTTCATCAGCTTAGATTTATTTCCACATGAAAAAAAGAGCTTCCTACTCTTTTCCGCTAGAGAGTTTTGTTTATAATACTTCTGTAGAAATAAAAAGGAGGTACGATTTCTTCATCTTTATTAATCCAACTATTATAAAATATTTGCCTATTAGTATTAATAGATAAATATTTTATATAATATTATAAAATATATACTATTACTATAGGAAGGTTCGGGGTTAATTTTAAAGTTGAGAGTTAGGTATGGCATGTTTTCGAATGTTTGTACTTAAAATTTGGTATGGATTAGTTCATAACAGCAAAAATTATCCAAAATTCTTCTGCAACTATTTTGACATAATTAAAAGCCATGGTTCGATCCCCGTATCGACTTGAAGCTCACCCAGCTTCAGATTCAGATTGATGGGTACCAGCTGGTTATTCTACTTTTTGTAAAAGGAAAGAAAAAAACTTTTATGTTTGGAATTTCTACTGGTCTTCACATACCGTGTAAAAACCCAGTTTCCTCCGCGAAGAAAAGTCGAGTAAAAAGTCTTTTTTTTAATATTATTGATGGAGTTTCAGCAATTTTCTTAACTTTCTTTGAATTAACATACAATTTTTTTCGGATTCCCGACTCTTAAATATTATAGGCTTTATAACATAGGGATTAATACAAATATAGCTGCTATCTAAGAAATATGGTCCGAATAGTTTGGTCAGAAGATCAAAAGAACGTTTGGACTCTTTTTGAAAGAAACGAATAATTCTTATGAATTCAAATTTTAAACATGTGATTTATTTAAAAATGTGATATTTCAGAGAACATTTGACCAATTTCGCGATTTAAAATCCTTAAAATGGGGTAAAAACTTGCTATTCAAAAACTTTTCGACCATTATTAAAATAAAGTAATAAAAATAATTAACATTTGTTATAAATTCCTTTTTGCATGGAATTATTTGTTATATTATTTGTTATGGAATTATGTGACATGGAATTATGTGATAAAGGTATAATTTCATGCACTTTTCAAACGAATTTTATAATTGTGTGCAAAACGATTTTCCAGATTACGGCTAGGCTAACCTCTATATTTTGAGGGTCAGATATACCGAAAACAAAAACAAGTATGATTATTTTAAGAAGCTTGTGTTTTTGTCTAATTTTATAATTTAAAACATCGTTTGTATTTATTACAGTTATAATGGCATTTGCCATTAATTCTTAGTGATATCGCAAAAAAAAATTTTTTTTTTGGAAGCAACCATATTTCCTTATCAATAATGGATTAAATGTTAACATAGTTTCTTAAAGCAGTGGGATTTATATGTTCTCTAAACGGCATAATCATCTGAGACTTAAAGTACAAAACAATTATAAGAAAAATGTATCTGAATTTCAATTGGAAGTAAAATTTTTAGAAAAAAAAATGTATCTCTGAACTCGAAGTTCCACTCTCACATGAAAAGTTTTATAAATCAACAAATTAGTTTAAAAAATTTAATAACTTTTATTTGAGTTTTAAGGAGATATTAAACTTATTTTTAAATGAATAATTATTTTAAAAGAATGACTCGCATATGACTTATATGATAATTTTTTAAATTTTCATACTTTAATTATCATTATTTATGTGTGGTATTAGTAATGAGTAGTACTACGTACTAAAGGAATTACTTTAAATAAATAACTTCTCTGACGACACAATAAAATATTATACATTTATGTACTTTAATTATTATTCGTTCAAATTTGATAAAAGTTATCTAAAGCAATATTGTGGAAAATAATAATAATAGAAAGGAAAATATATTTAACGTATTTATTCCTTTACATAATTTATCTCAAATCATAGCTTAAATATAATTCTTTTATATATGAAAAAAATTAATAAAATAAATGAATGAATGAACAAAAAAATTAATATAAAATACAGATCAGTAGAAATCACATACCGTAGTTACATTATAGATTGATAGATGGCGCCACTAGAATTTAAGACATACTATTTTAAAACGACAACTTAACTGAATTTTATACTTATAAATTGTGGATTAACTAGTAAGCATATAAAATTGCTTTATTATTTATTAATCTAACTAGAAGGAACATAGCTAATAAGCTTTAAATTAATTAAAAACACCATACAATTTAATTTCCGTCAACCGATATGAGCAAGTCATTTTGATTCTATTGTATATTTATTTACTAATAAAAAATACTAATTATTACTAATAAAATTGGATACTCTTAAGAGTATCCAATTTTAAAAATCATTTATTAGTTTCTTTAACATGTTATGAAGTCTGCTATAAAAGGAATGTTTTAAATTTTCGCTGTTACAAGAAGTCGATTAGCGAACTTTTTTTTCCCTCGTTTAAAAAATTATTCATTATTTTATTTATTATAAACATATTCTTGTCATTAAGAGTGAATATTTTAGCAAGTAAATTAAATTGTATTTTAATTATGAGAATGCTTTGATGTTAAATACTAAATTATGGCAAGTTAAAAAAATAAGAAAGTTTACACCGAATGTTGAAAATTTCATGAAAACCTTAATGACTCCATCTATTGATTTGTAAAGTAACTACAGAATAATTTATGGTTATATTTAATGTAAAATTTCATTAAAAATTTAAATGCTAGTGAAAAACGAAAAAAAGAATTGATTTTCAATGATTTTTTTTTTTTTTTTTTTTCATTTTGAATTCGAGTACAATCCCGAGGCTATCAAACTATAAGTATAGAATTTTTTAAGTGGAATTTTGTATTTACACTTATAACGCAGCTATGCATACTGCTGAAATACATTTTTTCTCTCATTTAAGTGAATAAGAGCAGGCACAAACCAAAAGGGCTAATATTTCAAAATATGAAAGGTAATTTTCTTTAATATTAAATTCATTATTTTTGAATTGCACTTATTATGAAGAAAACAATCTATCAATTTCAGACTAAAAAGTTTTACCGAAAAAAGTGCCTCGCATGTTCAATAGATCCTAGATAGTCAGGGACTAATATAGGGGATAAGGACATTTAACTTTTCCCGGGGGGTTTTAGAAAAGCAACACGCTTTTGACAGACCGGTTTTACGCACAAAAAGTGGCGTTCGTGTCGTCCTAGGGATTATTTTCTGACATCCCCGCCGTACCTTAGCATTGCGCGTAATCAGTGTTGATCATTAAAAAGCAATTTAATTTAAATTCTAAATTTTTTTCATTTCCGTAAATCAGTATATAATTTTGTATATTGCTTAAAGATGTGTATTCATTACTCATAATTTATTTGTTTGTTTATTGAAGTTTTAAAACCAGAGATCATTCAGATTACGAGCAATTATATACTATAGTTTCGGTTTTGTTTAGTTTCGGTTTTCAGACCTTGGGTTAATTAAAACCGAAGGAAGGATATTTGCTTATTCAACCATAGTTATTAGTTTGAAGCGTCTGGTTCTATTATAACTGAAGTATAGATGCTTATATTAGCATTTTTTAATATTTAAAAATTTGATTTAACAGAACGAGTTCAAAACTAAAACCCTTTGAATTTTATAAGTTTACTATTATTGTTTTAAAATTTTTATAATTAAAAATGCACATTAATGACACATTTTTTTAACATTTGACAAAATATAAGCCATGCAACCGTACATTTGTTAAATTTTCCGATGATAATTAAAAATAAAAATCTTTTTCATGAAAATAATTATTCGTAGCATTTATTATGAATTCGATTATATTATCTTTCAATTTCCGATCTTTATTATATATATATATATATCCGTATCAAAATCTCCCAATTTATATCTTAATGTCCGCGTAAGACTATCTACCTTGCTAATTAATTGCCCAAAATCAAATGCTCTTCATTTTGTTTTGATTTAACAAGGTATAAAGATAAAATAACTAATAATTTATGTAAATATTTAAACATTGCTGCCTTTATGAATGTTTTTTTTTTAAAGAAAACAATCATATTTTGCGTTACACGTAAAAGAAAACCACGAAAATATCATTCAGATTGCTTGACGCTTAAAGAGTTCCAGCGAAATGCTCAGTAATCGCAATGAATTTTTTTTATATAATAAATCATTTTTTTTTAGCGTCTTTGACAGACAGTCAATTATTTCGGTGAATATAGCGAGATGCTCTTCATATTTTTTGTAATTTTAAACTCATTCCAAAAATCAAAGTAACGTGCAATTTAAATATCGGCGTAAAACAATGTTTATAAAAGTTATAAAAATAACTTATTTTGACCAAGATTAAGTTGAAATTAAAATAATCAAATGTTGCGTTAAATACAAAGGAAAACCACGACAAATTCTTTTAGATAACTGAACAATAATAAGATTACAGCTAAATGTTCATTATCGCAATGAATTATTTTTTTAACCATTAATTTTTTTATCATTCTTGACAGAGAATTTGTCATCTTAGTGGATGTTGTGAAATACTTTTCTTATATTTTTAACTTTTAACACGACCCAGAAATCAAAGTAACTTGTAATTTAAATATCACTGTAAAATCATGTTTATAAAAGCTTTTGTAGTAACCTATATATTATTTAAAATTAAATTAAAATTTAGACGAATCAAATGTTGCGTTAAATGCAAAGGAAAACCACGAAAAAGTCTTTTTTAGATAACTGAACAATAATAACATTACAGCTAAATGTTCATTATCGCAATGAATTATTTTTTTAACCATTAATTTTTTTTATCATCCTTGACAGACAATTTGTCATCTTAGTGGATGTTGTGAAATATTTTTCTTATATTTTTAACTTTTAACACGACCCAGAAATCAAAGTAACTTGCAATTTAACAGTAAAATCATGTTTATAAAAGCTTTTGTAGTAACCTATATATTATTTAAAATTAAATTAAAATTTAGACAAATAATAACATTTTAGCTAAATGTTCATTATCGCAATGAATTATTTTTTTAACCATTAATTTTTTTATCATCCTTGACAGACAATTTGTCATCATAATAAATGTTGTGAAATACTTTTCTTATATTTTTAACTTTTAACACGACCCAGAAATCAAAGTAACTTGCAATTTAAATATCACAGTAAAATCATGTTTATAAAAGCTTTTGTAGTAATCTATATATTATTTAAAATTAAATTTAGACAAATCAAATGTAGCGTTAAATGCAAAGGAAAACCACGAGATTTGAAAGATGTTTTGAATGAAAATAATTAGAATTTCCATTACACACAAATGAAAACCAAGAAAACGTTTTGCTAGCAAACTAATTGAACGCTAACAGGCAATAATGAGACTATACAATTATTATCATTTTCCAATTTCTTGTGCTTTATATGAAATTTAATGTTTTGACTAGCTTGGAATGTTTTCTAAAATGTTCTTTATTTTATTTATTTTTTGTAAGTACATAAATTGTGTTTTATTTTATTTCAAATATTTGAATTTCAGAATGATATAAAGAATTAAATTTTAAGAACATATAAGTTTTTTTTTTTTTTTTTTTTTTTTGTAATTTTAAAATTTACAAATTATAAATCTTTAAAAAAATCTGAAAAAAATGTATCATAAAATTTGCGAATTTCAGATTTTTCTGGCAAAGAGACTGAATGTTATCAATTATTATTAATCATTACAACTTATAAAAATCAAATAAAAAAAGAACAAATTATGTACAGCTGCAATAAACAAACACCGCAGCTCACTAGAGGGCGTGGATATAGAGTACAAACTAGTTCCTAGACCAGTGATGTCAACGGTCGCCGTGACGTCCGTTTGGTCGAGTGATTGATCTTTCTGCCTTTATATCTATGTAGATAGTAAAATAAGAAGTGTACAAAAGTTATGCCAAAATCAGAATTTTTTGCAGGAAAATGTTTGCAACTTTTCAGTTATTGACTCGTGTATTGGCGATCGAAATGGGCTGCAGGTGGCGTAGAGCAGAACTCCCTACCTATGGCAACACTTCACATGCTTTCCCCATTAGCGTGTGGAAAGTCATAGAGGAAGGAAGTACGTTAGTTTCTCTCTTGATTTTCATATAAATTAAAATCTTTTAAGTTGGAAAACTATATGGATCTGAAAACTACATTAAACATAGCTCTAATGAAAAGTATCGCGGAAATTTTAACAAATATTTTTATTAGATAAAAAGGAAAAATATTAAGAAAAGGGAAAATATCGTAGTACATTCCTATACAACTGAAAAGAGGAGGAGAGGGATAGGAGAAGGGCTAAAGGCATGAAACCGGTCTCTCCCCAGATGGCGTATTCGAGTGTTGCGATCGCCAATTGCATCATTCGATTAAGTGTAAATGATAAATAAGAAATAATGCCTTGCTTACTTTGAGTAAATAGATGGAAGTACAAATTTGTACATCCATCTATACTTATAACTAAAAACTTATAATACTAAAAACTTTTAAGCCTCATGATTGCTCTCATTCGGTTATGCGTGAAAAAATACATCAGAAACAATACCTCGCGTACCTGTCTATGAAAAAAAAATTTTTGATTATTAATTTTTCGAAGGCAAAGTCCAATTTTAACACTATTGGGGAAAAAAATTCGACAATCTCACTATTTATAACAAACTGTACCAAACCAACAAAGCAAAATGCACTCAATCTGTGCTGCAATCTCCTTAAAATATATTTTTATTTTAAGGCTTTGAGAAAACTTGCATTTTCTTTTTCGGTTTATAAAAACTATCAAAGTATATTTATTTTAAACGTAGAGTAACTTAGGATAATTAGTAATTTATCAATTTAAACGCAGTATATTTACCAAATATATACCAAAGTATATTTATTTTAAACGTAGTGTAACTTTGGTAATTATAATTGTAAAAGGATCCCAGCGACATCTAAGTCCCGTTCGAAAGGTAGAAGGATCTTAATTTTGTATGGAAAAAAAAAAAAAAAACATTCTTGGTTCTACCAATACCAATTTAATATTGAAGAACCAATTCTTGGTTCTTCAATATTAAAGTCCATAAATATTCGACCACATTTTATCTATACATACATACAACCACCACCAAGTTGCAAAAGAAGCTAAAACTTTAACCACGTGCTTTTTTTTAAATATAAAAACTATATAATTGTTCCCTTTTAATAGTGTAAATAACGACCTAATTTATAATATCGCGAAATTACACGTATCAAGCAAATGAAAAGTCTAAAATTAGAACTCGTTCCTTATAAAACTATATAGATAAATGTTTTTAAAAAAATCTATGTTTATTATTCTTATTTTCAGTAATGCAAACTTAGAATTATTAAATGAGGGTTCAATTTGCTCTTTTGACGAAGGAATTAGAACACAGAAAATAAGATCGGGGGAAAATTCTGAATGAAAAATTATAAAGTTTGAATATTATGGGTCAATATTCAGGGGAGATATAGGGCAATGTTGTAATACAGAATATTGACATCTTATTTCTTCATTTTAAGGATATTCAACACACAAATTATATATATACACTGAGTGGCCAAATTATTATGACCACCCCTTCAGTACGCTGTTGGGCCACCTTTTGCTCGTATTACTGCCTTAATTCATCTGGGCATGGATTCTATGAGATGTTGGTAGGTGGTAGAAGGTATGCTAGACCATGCTCGCTGAACTGCACTTGCCAATTCCTGCAACTTTGATGGTATTGGATCCATCTGTCTGAGCGCCCGTTCAATTTCATCCCACCAATTCTCAATTGGATTGAGATCTGGGAATTGTGCTGGCTAACGAAGCAAGTTAAATTCTCCGTCATGCTCTTCGAACCATCTGAGGACAATGCCAGCTTTATGACACGGAGCGTTGTCCTGCTGGAAGTATCCATCCCCGCCAGAGTACACCATTGGCATAAACGGATGTACTTGATCTGCGATGATACTTAAATACACTTGGGCATTAAGGCGTTGTGGTACAGGAATTAAAGAACCCATACAATACCAAGAGAACATTCCCCATACCATAACGTTGCCACCACCAGCTTGAAGTGTCGTGGCAATGCAGTTAGGGTCCATGCTTTCGTGCTGCTTTATCCATATTCTCATCCTGCCATCTGCGCGACGCATTTGAAAACGTGATTCATCGGACCACATGACCGTCTTCCAGTCATCTACTGCCCAATGTTTGTGCTCCTTTGCAAATTGGAGACGTCTGCGCTTATTTAAAGCAGACAGTAGAGGCTTACGAACAGGTCGTCTGCTTCCATACCCTATACGGCGCAATGTGCGTCAAACAGTCCGTTCAGAGACGTTCACAGTTGCTCCCTGATTAAGATCACTTGCAATTTGTCGCACTGCACAACCCTGGCCAGCCTTCTCTCTGATCGAGCATTCAGTACCCTGTGACGTCCACAAGTCTGACGTTGAGACCCGGTTTTTTGCTTGATTGTCCATTCTTTGTACAGATTAACAACTGCTGCTCTAGAACACTTCACAAGTGCAGCCGTTTTGCTGATACTCGTCGTTCCGACACATCTCGCACCCACAATCATTCCACGTTGAAATTCAGTTAAATCACTTTTTTCCCATATCTGAGCAAGCAACACAGTATAATTGACTCACTTGTCCAGCATTCCCGTGCTATAGTTACCTTGCGCTCTAGCGGCAGCGCTTTGACGCAATAACTCATTTGCATAAAACTCTGAGGTGGTCATAATAATTTGGCCACTCAGTGTATACATACACAGTAACCTATAGGGCCACATTGTGGGCCTCTATTACGCCTAAATTTATTTCCTCTGTAGGGTAATCGGTAATAATACGCGGTTTAGTTTAAATATCATGGACCCAGATTATTCATACCGGGCCACGTATTAAATTACAGAATACTAATGTATTATACCAGAGGAAAATATTATAGGCTACTATGTATATAAACAATAGTGTGTTGAATACCTTTTAAATGAGGAAATTCGAGCTCAATTTACTGTATTACGACAACGCCCTATATCTTCCCTTAATATTCAGACTGGGACAGGTATCATATTACAAAGTACTAATGCACCTAACCAGAGGAATTTATTATAGGCCCTATAGATTACTATGTATATAATAGTGTGTCGAATAAAGTTAAAATGAGGAAATTCACGCTTAATATACTGTATTACTGCATGGCCCTACACCCCTTCCCCTAATAATTCACCCACACTATTCAAACTGGGCCTTGCATTATATTACATGGTACTAATGTACCCTACCAAAGGAAATTATTGTAGGCCCTTTAGGGGGCCCTATTCATACTCGCTAGTGGGCTCCAATACCTAGTTGCTGCGCTCCCCAACCCTCGAAATTGCTTTTGCAGTTCCTTTCAGATTGTTTCCCAATTGGAGTTCGCTTTTCGGACACTTATATATTCTAGTCTAGCGTCAGATGAAAAACATTTGGGTGATTTTTGTTGGTATAATGCACCCACCTTTTGAGTGAAGTACAATAATAAGAACAAAAAAAAAATACATATATGACCAAATCGGTTGGTTTCTAAGAATTGTTCGCTTTATATCCTCCATTTCTTCACAACTCATACCTCAGTTTGTTTTGACTTTTCCTTAACTAAATGAGAAAAGATCTAGAAATGTGTAATGCTGTACATTTATGCACTCATGCTTACGACTGTCCACTTGCTGGATATTACAGTTTTTTGTTACCAATGCGGAAAAGAAATTTCCTCGATTTTTAACAATATATGCATCAGTGTTTTGTATAAAATAGATGGCACTAAGAAGAAGAAAAAATGTAGATAGATATTTTCAGATGCGGGTTTGTTTTTTAATAATTGGGTAATTTATTTGGTATAAAAACGTGTGACCAAATACAATTGAAGTCCCTGCTTATTTAACATAATCTACTTTATTATTTTAAAAATATGACTTGTGAAATAAAATTTTTGACGAGTACTATTTTCAGCGATAAAAAGAACAATAAATTTAAAAGAGCATTATAACATGAATTGAAATGATAGGTATAACCAAAACTGTTATACTCTGCATCTTCATATTTATAGATTTTAAATTTAAAAAACAGAGTAACGAAGGAGTTGAAGCAACAAAATAGCTGAAAAAAATACAAAAGCAAATATTTTTTTATGCAGAATTATATTGTAAAGATATAGCTCGTTCACCAGGAGTTGGCACTTGGCTCCGCCTTCATCACGTGGTACGCGACGATCCTATTTCGCTATTTTTGGGAGAAGGTTGTGAGCAATCCTGAAAAAGGTTGCTATATGGCGATCGTTTGGCAAAAATATTTATTTCTCATACTTAGTGTGCATTTTTTTAACAATAAATGTTACATAAATTTGATGATATTTTGCATCATTTTTTATATTTCTTTCTTTTGAGTGAATAGTTTGTCCTTTATGAGACATATTGCTGGGAGAACAGCAGTTTTTAAACTTATATATTTAATTAGTTAGAGTAACAAAAGGTATAATAGCAGACGATAAAGCGAAGTAAGTGACTGAATTTGTGTTTGGCGCAAATTAAGAGTTGTGTCAATTTCAAGCACAGAGATGTTTCTCTTCTTACTCCCGTGCTGAAATGAACTCAGCGTCCGAAGAGGTGGAGCCGTCAACTCCTGGTGAACGAACTATACTTTTCTTGTTCATAGGAAAGAAATACTCCTGATTTTTCAGGAATAAAAAAAATTCGCTTGCTTCAGCTAGAATTTTAAATTGATAAAATAAAAAATAAATTCACATAATTCGCTCTAGAAATTAGCTTTTTTCTTTCATTTTTTGAAAGAACACCATAATTTTTAAGGAATATGATAAAACCATTTTATATTTTAATCAAATATGACTGTGAGTGGAGATTTTGTTACTAATTCAGATATTAGAAACACCACGAAACTGAGGAGGGGGAATTCTATTATAAAAATTAGAATTTCCAGCAACCTAAATCCATGATTTTTTTTTTAAATAGTTAAAATCATAAAAATTTTTGTTCAATACCGAAATTCATGACTTTCCAGGTGCGCTAAAACCCTGTTATTAACAAAATTCTTAGAATTTTTCAAAATATTCATTGATTCCCAGAAATTAAGCTCCCTAGATGAGGCAGAAGAGTTCTCTCTTTTTATAGAAATCATTGTAGATGTGATAAAGGTTAAAAAGAAAGAAAGAAAAAAAAAAAAAAAAGAGTATTTTATATGTACATTTATTTCAATGATGATTAGACATATACATAGTATAAAGCTCTTGCACTCATAAATATCAATATTAAAGAGCCGACAGAAATCCTGGACTGGAACCTTAACAAACTGCTTCCCATCAGCTTAAGACTGATTAAAAAACAATAGGTATTTGGCCAGTATCTTTTAAACCTAACATTCTTCCGACAGCTGTTCTTCCATGTAAAGTTTGATTTCTAAAGTGCTTTTCAGTAATAAAGATTTCTTTCTTTTTTTTTAAAGGATGAAAAGTCACAATAAAATCTCAGAGACATTTCTTTTTATTTGTTTGTGCTTTATAATCATCTAGGCTGTACATTATTGTCCACTCAATTTCCTTTTTTTTTTTTTTTTTTTTTTTTTGTACAGTTACAATATGGAAATGAGGTTTTTTCTAGTCTCAACTAAAAATTTTGTTTGTTTTATTTTAAACACATGATGCACCACATCAGGTAAATGGTGTGTAAATATCTACAATGCCTGATGCAATGTGTTGTTATAACAGCTGTACAAAGATGAAACATTCACAAGCATTTTTACATGCATGCTCTTTTTGAAATTGCTAACAGATTTTTGTAACGTGACTTTATATAAACAATGACATTCTCTATTAAATTCAGAGTCCTAAGTATGACTCCCCAGGAGGCATCTAATGAATCACAAAACAGAAATAAAATTTTCTTCACTTAAATAAATATTGCCAATGCACCAATCCCAAGCAAGTCCTTTTCAACAAATATTTGCACTATCTGACCATAGCTGATTTTTGAAACTGGTATTTTAAGAAGTGACAAATAAATTATTACGTTGAGCCATCCTCTGCATTAGGAGATGGCACCGCTTTCTCCCCACTACTGTTGTTACTCGTCACATTGAGGGACTCCTCTGCATCTTCCTGTGAGCATTCGAATAGAACATCGGCAATAATGGATGCTACGCCTTGATCTAATATTTGTGACATGACCAGTGCCAGCAGCCTTTGTTGGTGTTGTAAAAACAATGTTCGGTTGCTGGGTACCCTTGCGAGGCATCGGAGAGTGCCAGCAGCTCGCCTTACCATGTCCAGAGTGGTACCCATAAGCTCAGGATTCTCCCTGAGGGCATTAATCCCCTGTGCATTGGCCACCTGCAATGCACTTTGTTCTGCTTGTTCCACAAATGTTATGAGAAGAGGTATGCAAGTGCCCTGGAGTGCTATTGCCCTAGCCATACTGCTGTCAGCTTGTGACAAATTGGACAGAAGGACCACCGAGAACTCCCGCAACACTTGATCTTCGTTCCTGCTCAACCATTTCGACAAGAGCGAGAAGAACCTGTCAATCCTTTCCCAGGGAGGTGTGGCCATCATGAGGTCGACATTGCTTTCCAGAACTGAAAGTTTGCTCAGAGCTTCCAGAGAGAGACGTTGAGGTGAGAGGACGGAGTGCGATGGCTGGGTGGGGAGTGGGTCTTGGGCATACGAAGAAGGACACGTGACCCAATGCATAAGGCCATCTAGAATGGGAAAACTAATTTCTTCAGGGAAAGGAGCCAAGTCCAACTGACCCGCAATATTGGCTAGGGTGACTAGCGTATTTTCACGAATAATATGTAACATGTCCCACCACCATTCATGTTCAGTGTTCAGGCTGCTGCAGGAATCTGCAACAGAAGAGTTTTCACCTTCTTCTTCGCGGTCGTAGTGGCGTTGAGGAGGCTTGCGTGGAGAATGAACGTGGTGCAGTAGCAGAAGTCTGCCAAGCACAAGTAAGAAACCAGAATGTTTAGACATTTCAGTGTCATTTCCAGGCACAAATGACAAGTTCCGTAAGATGGATGACACACAAATGCACCTGCGCATCAGAGAATCTTGGGAATCACCTATTATACACAAAGATGGCTCATCTCTATTATAAGATTCCTCCTCCAAGTCTTCTACAGCCCTCCGCTTCCTGATAGGGGAAACCGGTCTTATTTTTGGAAAGCTATTGTCCGGATTGTCACAATTTTTATTTTTAGAAGAGTCTTTGTCAATCACAGAATGAACATTATCATTACATTTTGAGTCCTCCGAAAGTGTATTTATACACGGGCTGCTCTCATCCTCCTCGGTATCAGATCCACATTCTTTTTTACTATGTACAACACTTTCCTTTTGTTCTGTTTTGGCATCCTTACATTTATCTTTTAAAATTCTTACAAATCTCACACGTTTTTCAATATTTTCAAAATGTGTCTGTATATAACCGGTATATTCCCCTCCCCCATGTTGCCAATGGCTGCTTCCACTTATGAAACCCTCATGCACATCCCACTTTTTATGAGGATCAAACAGAAACAGAGCCTCCTCTTCTTGAGTCCTTACAATTTTTTTGCAACGTGTTCTAAAAGTATAATTCGTCGTGTTTAAAATAGATGTTTTGTCATTACATAGAGTGTCTGATAAGGGTACATCATTCGACTCGACATCCGACAGTTCGCTATCTAACTCGTACCATTTCTTTTTTCGTTCCTTTTTCACTCCTTCGCCTGGATTCAGCATAAAGCCTACTTCCATGTCACCAACTAAATCAAATATTAGATTCAGGCACCTCCTGTAATGGTCCATTAGAACTTCTAGGAGCCCTTGCAGATGGTTGAGTCCAAAGTAAAGGACGGTGGCGTCGTCATGAACCAAAATGGTGAGGACATCCAAGGCCCAGGTACTCTCTCCAAGTAACCCAGATTTGAGAGCCATCATAATTCTCCACGCATCAATGGGAATTATATCTTTGGAGAGGACCCGGCGACGTTTTGTGATGAGAGGAGTTACAGCTTCCACAGTGTCCGGAGGAAATATGACTTCTTTTCGTTGAGACTGACTGGAATATTGCGGTGGAGGTCCAACGCCATGAGGTTGCTGGGGAAAGAAGAAAAAAAAAAGATAATTGCAATTAGTAGATAAAATGAAAAACTTCTGCAACACAAATTTTCAATTAAAACACTTCAGTATTGACTTTTGCCAACCCTTTTGTCACCACTGAAACATTCGAAAATTATTGATTTTTTTTTTCTCGATAAGAAAGTATGTTGATTTTTATAATGCAGGGGTGATTCTGAAATCCTGAACTCAAAAATCCTGAAAATTCTTGAGTAAAATCATTCATGACCCGTTTCAAAAAATTAATGTCTTTATAAATTTAAGACATTGATATTTTGAAAACATGAAATTCTAAATAAATTATATGCAGTATAATATAAATGAATAATTATGTATAAGTTATCTCACATTTATTATTCTACCAAAAAAATATTTACAAACAAAAGAGATGCCAAGTATAAATTCTATTTCTAATATTTTTAAATAAAATATACAAGAATTTTTATGCATAAATGTGATCGATGACTTCATGAAACTTCTGTACCTTGGATTTCCAGAAACTTACGAGAAAAGAACGCGGGTTAGGGAAAAATCCAGAATTTTTCAAGGGCACAATCATTTCTGATCATGTCAAACGCGGTATTCCCTTCTTTTGTTCAACTCTGATAATCGTTTAAAAAAAAAAAAAACAAAACTGAGTTATATATAGCAGGTGTTCTAGACTACTATTTAACAAGACTTGACTAGAGTTTACACTTAAAATCCTGTGAATTCACCGAAAATTGATTATATGACAATTGATTGTACTAGAATAAACAATTATCATATAATCAATTTTAGATGATATAATAATGAATAGGCTAATAATAATAGTATTAATATTATTATTATACTATTTATTATTATGACAATTGATTATATTAAAATTGATGTGGAAAGAACACAAAAGTACATATGCTGTTATAAGATGGATTTTTTGATATTTACAGTAACAAACAAAAACCAGGGTGGCTACTCAAATCAGATTTCAAATTTCCCTGATTTTTCCAGGTTTTCCAGTAAAAATCTTAAAATTTCCAGGCTAGCGTGTAATTTTTTTCATCATTAATTGTAAGTGGGTACAAAAAAAGTGTCAATATTATGAAGTATTTTATTTAAAATGTTATATCATCAATATATCATATTGAATAGATGTGGAGAAAATAATATGTTTAGTATTGTAGAATATGTTGTCTTTAATGAATAAATTTTTTTAAAATAGTTAAGTAGTTTTTGCACAAAATGTACCAAATAGCAAATACAGAGTGACCCTTGGATAAGTACTGTTTAAAATATTTTCATTAAGTAAAAGAAAATAATTCCATGTGATTATACATCAATAAATTTTTATATTATTTTAATATTTATCAATAAATTTTTTATTTACATTTCAATATAGAGCCATTTTATACTGTATTTAATTCAAACATTGCTCTTTATAAAATACATTGGATATTGGTTTAAAGAAAATTATATCAAAGTCAAATGTTTAAATAATGTTGTTTGTTCTGAATTAGCATTATTATTTTAAGAGATATCCAGCATTCGTAAAGGCAAAATTGTCAAATTTCTTGTTGCATATTCTATAGAATTTTTTTTTTTTTTTATTAGAATATTTAAAGAATTTCAATCTAACCACATGGTTTCTTAGTTTAGATTAGTCAAATGTTTTTGTTTTTACAATTGGGTAATTCCATGGTGTCGAACATAGAAATTAAAAATAGAAGCGAATATCCTAACCCCTTCTTCCACCTCCACCAAAATCTTTGCCTTTCCTAAATTGCAGCAGGGGTGAAAGTTTCAAAAATTTTCAAGACTGAAAATATCAAAATCATAAGTGGGCGTGTACCGTCCAATAATTTTAAGTAAACAAAAAATTATATATGAATTCTTTTCATAAAAATTGTGCACAAACTTTTCAATAAAAATTAAAATATACAAAATGCGCTAAACATAGTGCAATAGTAAAAATAATATTCAACAAAATGTTGATATTTAATAAATGTTAAGTCTACAATGCTTATTAAAATTAAGATGCACATGGATTAAAAACATATTGTGTGTACACAACTATCTTTACAGTATATCTATACTTATCAATATTAAAAAGAAAAATTATAAAATTTTAATTGCAAACTAAAAACATTTATCAATTTATATTTAATTAAAAAATTATAGTAATACTTTGTTTCACTCCGTCTTATGTTTTTTTTAAAAAGACGGAAATCCGTCAAAATACGGAAAACTTTCACCCCTGAATTGCAGTCCCATAGTCTACGAAGAAGTCAAAAGTTTCTACAATCGTTTAGCAACCATGGGAGAAATTTATGTGGCATTCTGTATAACAGGGTCACAATGGAGCAACTTTTGATGCAAGCAAAGTATTGTTAAGTTAATGATATTTCAACTGTTTGGCAATACATTTCAGTCTAAAAAATGGGGGTATAATGGATAAAATAATTTCAATTAAGAAAATTAGTTAATAATTTCAATTAGTGAAATTGAAAAAAATATTGCAGAAAAATTTCCAGCTTTTCTTAAAAATTCCCTGATTTTTCCAGGTTTCTATCCAAATTTCACCGATTTTTCCAGGTTTTTTCTAGTATAAAAAAATTCCCTGATTTTTCCAGGTTTCTATCCAAATTTCACCGATTTTTCCAGTATAAAAAAATTCCCTGATAATTCCAGGTTTTCCAGGTGGATGGCCACCCTGAAAAACCTAAAGGCAGCTTGAAGCCGCCTAAATGAGTAGAATCGGAGTATACAACTAGTATCGGAAGATAGTATCGGAGTATACAACTAGTATCGGAAGATAGTATCGGAAGTAAGAAGACTGAATAGTTACTAAGATAAAAGTTTATTATTTTCTGGAAAAAAAATTCTTTGTTAAGCTCAAATTACTACAATATTCATTCCAAATGGTTCAAAATATAAGAAAAATTTAGGAGAATGATTAATTATATTAACATTACTGCATTAATTATGATCACATTTATTTCAGGATATTATTTTAAAAAATAATTATTTCCTGTTATCGTGTTAAATAGAAATATCATGGTATCAAGACTTAATGCAAACAAGCATTTTTAAAATATTAAAAACAGTATTTAAGCAATAAAAAATTTAAAACATTTGATAAAATACTAGCTAACCAAAAAAAACCTACATTCAAATAAATTAAATAAAACCACTTATACATGTAAAAATAATTTTGTACAATCTTAGAAAAAAAAAGCCTAAAATACAACACTATTTACTGATGAAATGTAATCATACCAATCTTTGGCAATCAAAATGTTGACTGCAGTCAAATGTTGAATCAAAACAATATCAAATCAAGAGAACTCTGTAGTTAATTATTTTACTATGGTGTTTCATTATGTAGCATTTGAAAAGTTTGATTAAAAATATTTCAGATCAGTGGCACTTATTAAAAGAAAAAGTTAGCATTAATTCAAGAGTAGGTGAAAACATTGGAAAAAGAGCTGAAAATTTACAGATATATATTATACAAATGAATGAATATAGATTATATTTATTTAAACGAATCATTTTCTTGTCTGTTTTGATTTCTATATGACTGATTCTTTTTGACAAGAGGATAAAATTTCTGTTTTACTATAAGCAAAGAACCTGTCAGGAAATATGGACATTATAAATTTTTTATTTCTAATCAGTACAGTAAAGCCCTTATTTTAAAGTAAAGTTTGCTTTCAAATACTACAATAGAGTAAAAGATGTTGAAATGAAAGGCTTTTGTGTTTCATAGAGGTAGATACTTTATTCACGTCTGCACAATGAGCGATTGGTGATAGTGCGAGGATGATCCGAGGCATCGCAATTTTGATCCTCTCCCTGCTTTGGTAGTCCAACGATCTGCACACAAAGTCAAGCACCTTCGTTTGTATGCAGGCTGATTAATTTCCCCTCCCACCGCTTACTGACTGCAGATGCTCGACTTTGGTGTTCAACTTTTACGATCAGACCACTTCATAGAATATTGCATTACACTTACCGTATTTTTCGGCGGTAGAAAAAATCGAAAAAAAAGTTGTTGACTATCGAAAAAAAAAATTTTTTTTCCTACATGCGGCGCTTCCGATGCAGCGGCGCTTCCGAGAAAACAATTTTTAGCAGCAAAAAAATTTCTCAAGTAAATTTATTTAAGATGAAATAATTTTCTGAGAGAAAGACTATTAAATAAAATTACTAACGAAGTTGACGAAATATTTGTACGTATCGCAATCTGCTGCAGAACAATTGCCAATTCTTAGCAAACTTTCGGCAGCAGCCAGCAAGAAAATAAATAAACGAAATAATAATTTTAAAAAAACATCGCGTAAGGAGAAAATTCAAAAGGTAAGCATCTTGTATCCACCCCCAGCTTAAAGAAAAATTGAAAGCTAGAAATCTACTTAGCGCCTTGGCAATTGTATTTGGATCGGACAGAAAAGGAAGTAATAGGACCCCAAATCCGGCACTCACGGGACCGACGAAATGCTGAACTTCAGATCTCTTTCGGAAATTCCAATATGGCGCTCAAATATTACTATAATTCAATTTTAGAAAAACCAATAAAATTAGTCAAGTTTCGATCGTAGATTATGATGGGGTGAATTTAAAACTGGTCCATCTTAAGAAATTTTATTAATTAAAATAATCATCTATATAATATAATCAAGAAGAAATAATCGGAAGGAGAAATAATTCAAGAAGTAATCCGAATCCTCCAATGAAGAAGAAATAATCGTTTCTTCTTCGGAGCGATATCATAGTTCTTGTTTTTTTCTTTTAGATAACATTTTGTTTTAACAAAAGACGCTCACCTCACAAGAAAAAAAAAGCTAACAAAGAACTACAAAAAAAGTAACAATTTATGCTAAGGAACTAACGATAACAGCAAAAAACAAGCTAAAAACTAATAACGATAAAAAAAAAATAAATAAAAGAAACAACTAACAACAAGAAAAAAAACAAGCTAACTAACAAAAAAAAAATTAACAGTTACTAACTAATAAAAAAAGCCGCAAAATAAAAAATAAATGAATCAAATAAAAAACCGCAAAAGGGATAGAATTCATTTTGTACTCCACGTGGTAGTATCAATGTCAACTGGGTGTGGCCAATTTATGGTCAAACAGAAGAGGGAAATGTGGGGACAAACCAGTAATGCACAAGCTCAGCTGTCAAGATTGATTGATCAGTTTCTTCCAACTTGCATTTCTTTATTTTGTTCATTGGAAATGAAGGTGTTTTTACTTTTCACTTTATTTGAAACTGCTTTAGAAACAGATGTTTCCTTTGACACAGATTTATTATATATTTTTTTCAAGCTTTTTTATTTTTAAAAGATAAAATAAAGTTACTTACTTCAACAAAATAAAATTCCAAATAAAAAGAGAATATAGCTGATTTTTTTGTCTCATCAATATATATTTCTTAAAAAAAAAAAAAAAAGTTTAGATCAGATTAAGTGCCGGATTAGGGGTCCAATACTGTATACCCTTTTCTTTTCCCCAACCCCTTTAAAAATAACTGATTGATTCCTCCTAAACAGCTCCAGTAGAAATGACAAGCAGAGGAATTTTTCATCAGAATTTTTTTGGGGTGCTCTTAGTTATTTCTTATTCTTGTTATTATTAGTTTTTCCTTAGTTTGTTTACTGTAATAAATTTTTTAAAATCTTTTTATTTTAAAATCTTTTTTTTTAATAAATTTTTCATTTTATTTTTCTTATTACATTGTTTTACGGATTTCTGTAATTAGTCCAGCATTAATTCAGCTGCTGAGCATAGAAATATTTTTTTGCTGTTAATTATTTGCTATAATGTTTTTTTGGCGCGGTGCCAACTGGTAAGAACAACTTTATTTTATATCTTTATTTTATTTTTTTATTTTTTTTGCTGAAGGAGAAAGCTTTTTTCACGTCAACTCTTTGTTAACGCAGTTTAGGATATTCTCTCCCCACCCCCCAAATAATTTAGAAATTACGTTATTTGATGTATTAAAAAATATTTTGTTGCACTTAACATTATTTTCAGAATTATTTGTTGTACTTAAGTTTATTTTTTGGTGTGGTGCCAACAGATAAGAACAATTTTATTTTATATCGTTTTGTTGCTTTCTTTCTTTTTTTTTTTTTTTGCGGAAAAATAAATTTTTCATTATAATTTAGAAATTAAAACCTTACTTTATGAAATGTATAAAAAAATTTTATTTTTTATTATACAGATATTCTAAATGGTAATTTAAAGGTCTCTTGCATAAGGATGCTGATATGCGCGGTGTAGTGCCATTGCGGCGCTTGCTTTCTTTTTTTTCTTTTTTTTTTTTGCGGAAAAATAAATTTTTCATTATAATTTAGAAATTAAAACCTTACTTTATGAAATGTATAAAAAAATTTTATTTTTTATTATACAGATATTCTAAATGGTAATTTAAAGGTCTCTTGCATAAGGATGCTGATATGCGCGGTGTAGTGCCATTGCGGCGCTTGCGCCGGAGCGGCGCTTACTATAACTTTTTTTTAAAAAATTTCATTTTCATCGATGTGCGGCGCTTGCGACGAAGCGGCGCTTTCGCCGAAAAATACGGTACATCATTTTACACTTACCTACAAAACATGGCAATATTAGTCTGAAATAAATCGATCTTAAACAATTGATTTCATAGAAATGTGCACTTGAGCATTTGATATAATAACCAAAAAAAATATTCAATTTTGGTTCGCTAAACTTTTGAAAAAGTAAAATTTTAATAAATAATAAAAATCAATAGCATAAAAAGTTAATTGCTTAAACTTCTTAGCCGCAATTTTCATCGTTTACACAGGGTTGCCAAAGAAACAAATCAACAGAATAGTTGCTTTTAATAGTTTAAAGCATGCAAATAGTTGCCTAAATACGAACAAAAATTCATCAAAAATAT
This sequence comes from Parasteatoda lunata, assembly GCA_949128135.1. Lineage (NCBI taxonomy): Eukaryota > Metazoa > Arthropoda > Arachnida > Araneae > Theridiidae > Parasteatoda > Parasteatoda lunata. Next base: position 115,470,298 of record OX421972.1, on the reverse strand, counting down.
GACTAAAATTTTAGTAAATGACTTAATTGACATATACAATGATCCATTTAGTCAAGTTGGTGACAAATATAATAATTTTTATATTAACTTTAGTCAGACGTGCCAACCTAGCAAAATTAACATTCAGGAGTTTCCCTAACAAGAATTCAGGAGGGGTAAAAAAGGTGTATGGTATGCGACATTTGACACTTCTAATGAATTAAGTAAAAAATTTATTAAATAAGAATGCAAGAAATTTTACACACTAATAGAGCACAAATTGAGAAAGAGTATTAAATGGAAATAAAATATTTAAAAACAGATTAAATCCATTAGCTAATTTTTCCTTTACATTTCACAAACATAGCAACACAAAAATATATTGGGTAGACTCTTTATTTAAAAAATAAATACCATTTTCTTTATAAAACATTATTCAAAAACCCTTGACACTGTCATAAAAATGCAAAAAAACTTTTAAAAAATAAACAAATCGAAGAGCTATTTTATTTTAAAAAACCAATTCAATACTAATGTAAGTATAAAAAATTTAACTAAGTTAAAAAAAAATGAAGTAAGGCAAAAAAAATTACTTAAATTGTTAAATGCTTTTTTTCTTCAAAAAATATAGAAAATGAATGAAACTTAAAAATTATTTTATCAACAAATCAAAAATCCTGTTGCTTTAGTAAACAAACTAGTCTACAACAGCATGTTTCCAACGGTTGGAATAAAAAAGAACGATCCAACTGTTGCCATCCGTTGAAAAATATGCTCCAAAAAATTAAAAAAACAGCATGATATAATATCGATTCCAACTATTTATATTGTATCTCCCCGCTCCTGCACTGACGTCACTCGATATCGTCATGTGACGTCATCACATTCAACTTCACAAAGGAGAGGAAGAAGATTTCTACCAATCCTAGCACAAGGGGGCGGGTCAAATAAGAGTGTTAAAGAGTGGTAACGTTGAAGATGGGGGGGAATGAAGCATGTGCAACTACGCTTCAGGCAGATGGTAGCTCGACAAGAGGGATTGAAATATTATATTGGGGAATGGGATTCATGTGGAAAGAAAACCGAAACTTCCACACTCGCGGAAATATCAGGTAATTTTTAATTTGGGCGTCGAGTTGGAGGTAAAATTGAGGCGGGAGAAGAACACAAAATTCGGGAGACTCCCGCAAAATGGGGGAGACGCCTGTTTAGTGTTCAAGCACTAAATTCTTATATCAAAAACATTAGTATATTTGCAGAAAAATTAATACTTTTAATTACTAGAAATCATTCAAAAAAATACTTTTTCATCAAAAAAAAAAAAAAACTTTTTTTAAACAATTTTACCTTTCACTAATAATTAATCACAATATATATATATATATAGTGAAAAGTGATTACTCATATGCGAAATTCATGCATCGTAATATCATATTAAAAACTGTTTTTTTTTTTTTTTTTTTAAATCATACGGAATTTTGTAGCTATAACCATTCAAAAGGCAATCGAGAAACGAAATAGACTTACAATGATATCTGTGCAATTAAATGTATTAAAAATCGACGAGTCAAATTTGCAATTCAAAATTTTCAAATTTTTTTCTTTGTTTAGAAGCTCCAGAGGGTTGCAGTTTTCAACCCAATTTATGCTAAAAAAAACAACTCCAGGACAGAAAAGTCTCCCAATAGTCTCCTTTTCCTGAAAATAGTTCAGACGTGCCAACCGGGCAAAATGAAAAAAGAAGAGGCTCTCTTTCGAAAGGAGAGAGAAATGATCATGCAACAGTTAACATGCAACATGCTGACTAACAGTTAACATGCTGACTAAGACAAAATGTTTTTAACAAATTTGTAAATAGCAACACTTTTGTCTTAAGGGAGACTTTATTTAGTACATAAATAGTTAAAATAGTTAAGACATATTTTTAAACTTATATATCAAAATTAAACAACTGTCAATAACAATATTTATAATATTGAATAGCAACAACAGTAAGTAAATTTATATAGCTAATTCTTAAATTGATTCAAGCTAGATCTTTTATTAAAAATTAAATAAATAAATGTGCTTAAACTGTCTGATGTTTTTAAAAATATAATAAATAAAAGTTTAGGTAACTAAATCAATACCTTTCTTCAAATGGAAAATCAGAAATTTCATTTTGAATTAAAAATATTTTAGATTAATGATCGAAATTTTTAAGGAATTATAACGAGCAGAAGGCATAATTCAATCCTCGTTTAGAAGCAATAATTCCAGAAAGTTCTTCCGAACACGCTTGGTTGAAAGAAGTTAAGTATTTATTATAAAAAATTTTTTGCCACCATTATATATTTCCTCACAGAAAACGAACTAACGAGACAGAAAATAATCACAAAGCAGTATTTACGAAGAGAAGCCCAACTCAGCGGTCATTCTATTAATATCAGACACCGGAAGGAAAGGCAAAGCAATGCTTTTGATTGTCCAAGACGTACGATAAACATCACTAATCAGGCTACGCCCAGCTCTGACGCAATTGAGACGGAAATTGATGAAAATTTGGTTCTACATTAGAATAAGTGAAAAGACCAGAGATTTTCGAGAAAACTCCGGAGGAGAAAATAAGCCGGAGGGTTGGCACGCCTGATAGTTGCTGTCATGCCTCCATGTTGGGATGGCACTGCCATCAACGTAGATGCTGTAATAAAAGACAGAGGAGGGGATGCTCTGATGGAGAGAGGAAGTGAATTGTTGAAGATGTCCTGTTAATATTAATTTTTTAATCTTTTACTATTATTAATAAATGTTTTGTGTTGTAAATTGGCAATCATTTTTGTTGACCAATTGAGTTTTGGGGATTATCTGAGAGAAGAAGAGAAAAGATATACGTTATATCACAGTTGCCTTATGCTGAAAATAGTAGCATTTTAGTCACCTGTGGCAACCCTGTTTACACCCACTAACTTATTGTGGTTATGCGTTACATGGATCTTCTACATAACATTTATATGAAATAAAATATTATAGAATACCTGTATTTTATTAGGAGGAAAGCCCCGTGACATCATTTTTGGTCCCATGGGAGGACCCATATGATGTGGATAAGGCTCTGTTTGGGGACCACTAAAACGTGACCAACCTCTAGGTTGAGGAGCCTCACCATGTCTTGACATGTCCCAATTGTCGCGCTGACCAGGGGAATACTGATTCTGACTTGACGAGTAGGGTCGATTATCCCGAGGCCAACCTAAATGAATAAAAAACAATTACTTCCAAGTTAACAAATATATTAAGTAGTAGCAATTCAATAATTTCAAGGAACATTACAACAGCAGGACATAGGAGTGTTCGCCTCCGATAAGACGACCCAGGTTCAAATGCCAGCGGTGGCTGTTGATACAAATTTTGCACTGACCACAGTGCTGACATAAAAATATCTTTGAGGTAAACAGGTAAGAATCCCCTTGCCGGCAAGGTAACCGTTGGAGGTTTTTGTGTTTTCTTCTCTAACACAGAGTTAGATTTTCTTTTTATTTATTTACTTAAAATAATAAAGTTGTATTGACTAATGGTCAAATGGGCTTAATAGATGTAAAAGTAAATGTCAGCTGCTTTTCTTTATTTATTAATATTTAATTTCTTGAAAATAAAATAGACTTAAGATTTATTGGTTTATAAATATTACTCACTATCTAACAAATTATCAAACGAACAAAGAATTAGAAGGGAAGAAAATACTATATTTAATAGCACAATTGTTAAATTATTGAAAAGCATCAAGACATTGCTTAACTTTTCATTTGATTAAAAAAAAATCAATAAAAAAAAGTTGTTTTAATTTTTGCAAAAGTAAAAGAAAATATAGGCTGTGTCATATTTTTTTATAATTAAATACGACTGAAGATTTATTGGTTTAAAAATAATCAAATTCTATCATTATTATACTAACATATATGAAATAAATTATTTAAAAAAACTAACTTAGTGTAACAAAGTATAAATTGCTTAAATACAAAATACCCCTATTAAATTTATTGCTTAAAATGAAAAACAATGATTAAAAAAATCTATGAATAATCTTTTTTATAATTCATAATTTCTTTTTATTAATAGATTTGAGTTAAAAATGAAAATTTAAGATAGTGATAACGCATAGATCGCAAAGTAACAGTAGGTTTATTAAAACTAATTGACAAGAAATGTTAAATCCAAACTGACAAAAGAAAAAAAAAAGAAAGAAACAATGACAACGATTACTAATCCAGGGTGCGTAGCCAAATTATTCAACAAAAATAAGCACCTTTTAAGCACTCAAATAAAATTTTAAAGCACTTTTTTAAAAGATCACAATTAGGTAGGATCTGAAAGTTTTTGACAATTGACATTTTTTTCTGGTTTCAACCGTTGAAGGGGGGGGGGGAAACTTTCAGCATTGTTTTCTACAATTGTCAAATCATGTAAATCGAATGGCGTTTTCATACGCAGCGGACTGATGATAAGCCGAAAAAATTGTGAAAACATTGAATAGAACAATGTGAACAGTGTCTTTCTGTAAAATTCGTAGCAGCAGAAATCAACATGGTAAAGAAAAAAATCTTCTTTTGGAAAAGGGAAAATTAAGCCCTTTTTAAAAACACCCAATGAAAAAAGCGCCTTTAATGGCTTTTAAAAAACGAACATAAAAAATAAGTACCTTTAAGCACTTTTTAAAAACGCTACGCAACCTGTAATTAGCAAAAGTCTCACTAAAAACAATTTACAAGGAACATTAAATCCCAACAAAACAAAATGCACATTAATCGCAAAATTACATAATGAAGGCTTCTTGAGAACAACCTCCATTTAACTCAAGTCAATCTTAGCACATTTCATAATTAACATGAAGGCTAAGCTGATTGTAATACTAAAAATATCAGACAGATACAAAATGGTTGGAGACTTTTCAAGGTAATGAGCCTAAAAAAATATATCAAATAGATTAAAAGCTATTGAAGGCAGGTGTGTTTAAAATGGATGTGATGTTTGAAAAAAAAGCTGAATTTTTTAATTAGCCCACTAAGATCCGTGGTGACTCAATGGATAGAGCGCTCCCCTTTCAATAAGAATTAAACCTCTACTATACTTTTATGATAATTTAATTAAAATATATTTAATCTGTTATAAGATGTTGAAATGACCGTAAGAAGATTTTATACTTTTGTAAGTCTTAATGATTTTTATACTGAAAAAGATAAAAATTATTTCTGACCTTGTTGAGGAGGACCAGGAGCCTGAGGTGGAACACCATGTGTTGGACGATAAGGATATTGACCACGATCTACAAAATGCAAAAAATTTAATTACAGCCTTATCTTTTGTGTTGTGAAATTTTTTTTTTAAATAACAAGACTAAACAAGGAAAAATGAAAATTTAAAATATATATTAATTGTATACATGATTTAAAATATACATTTTTATATAATTAAAAAATGATGATTAGCTATGATTATATTTTGTTTGAATACTTTATTTAGAAGTTTTCCTTAAACCTTAAGCAAAAAATTAAATATTTCCTTTAAATTTGATATTAGGCTCCTTTTACTATTTATAATTTTAAATTAAAAAAAATAGGATGAGTTAGAAACTAAATATTTTATTTTTTTATAAAAATAAATTAGTAGATAATCTCTTAATTCAATATTTAGGAAGTCTTTGATGATTTGATTGCTCATTTCATCTTACTGTACATGATTTTACTGTCTTCTTAATATTACCTAATATTTTTCAAAGTTTGCAATTGTAAAATGGTAGTTTGATATACAGTCAAACTGATTTTGTGCGGTCTTTTTTTTTTTTTTTTTTTTTTGTGGTATATGAAGGTTTCAATCTAATCTGAACATAACTGACAGTTATACATAGATATAAAAAATTAGTAGGTTCTACTGACTATTTAGTTTTTTTATTTGCATTTCATGAGCCAATTACTTTACATAAGTATTGAATTCTATAATCGCATCATTTAATTGTTGAATGTGCAAGAACTTCTATGTAAATAAATGAAATGCGCAATATTCAGGGTTGCCACTCAAATTAGGAAAAAAAAAAGTTAACTGTGTTTTCCCTGTATAGCATTGGGAATTTCTCTCAACTCATTTAGGGCACCCATAGTCAAGCTCTATGGCAAAATTGCTCACAAGCAATGGCGCGCTGCTCACGGCCAGAGACAAGCTAAAGAGCTGAATTGTGAATGTCCTAGTGCGTGTGAAAAGGAGCTTTTAAAGCTTAATAGAAATAGTTTAAGGAAGATCATTGGTCTTCTTACTTCTTTTCCCTATTCTCCCTGTGGAGTGACAACCCTGATTACGGAATAAATATTTACTAAGAGAAGATAAGCTTATAAAAGATTCAGAGTTTAAGAAAACATTTGAAAATATTCTTTCATAATAGGAAAATAATATCACCAATAGTGGTGCAACAAACAAAAGTTTGCAATACAGCAAGCAGAGAAAAAAGCCACTGTCATTTCGAGAAATTATAAATTAAACCCTTACTACAAATGTAACAGTTAATATATCTCAAACTAATCATAACGTTCAAGTTTTTTAATTCCATCGAACCAGAGGTTTTCTAAAGTGGATCCAGTACAGAAAAACAAGGTTTTTGTTTTGTCTTCACATTTTACAAGTTCAAATTGCATTTAAATTTATTTCTTAGCAAATATGAAACCTACTCGTTCTTTGACTGTTTACAAATTTAACTTGGTGACTATTTACACAAAAATATATTAAGTAAAAGATATTTCAATAGTATGATTTTTGGAAACAAAAGTTTACATATATAAGAAATAGCTTTATCAAGAAATAATGTGCATGATTAGAAAAAAAAAGAAATATTTCACTAAATTATAATTCATTACCTATTTAACAATAAATATGACCATTGCACAATTTATTTGAATACAGCCACAGTTATTGGGAAATATACAGTCCCTGGTCATATTATTAGATGCACTATAAGATTCTATGTAAAATTGTGATTATCAGGTGATACTATACAGCTGTATTGTTTTTACTCAGATGAAACCGGTTTGCATTTGCTTACGCTCCTGTATCAATGGGTTAACATTGTAAAATGCAATACATTAAAAATAAATACAAATAGGAAGTATATAAAAAATCTCCCGCATAAAAACCCATTACATGTATGTTTAAATATAAAAGTATTGCCCATAAACTCGTGCAAATTATGTCATTATTAAAACACTACTGTGCGTCTCATAATTTGATCTCATTATTATAATATACTAATAAAATGGTTGATATAATAAATATTCTATATTTATATATTAAATCATTGAATTTATCTTATTACAAAATTTATATTACATATAGTCTAAATACACAAGTGGGCGACCTTTGTGCTAAAATACAAACTACGACAAACAACGTTAAAGAGCACAAAAATATATAATAATGCAGACAGCTGCTTCGGATGCTCAAAGGGCAACCTTCATCAGTGCAACAGGAATGTTGCACTGATGAAGGTTGCCCTTTGAGCATCCGAAGCAGCTGTCTGCATTATTATATATTTTTGTGCTCTTTAACTCTGTTTGCCGTAGTTTGTACATAATAGTCTAATTTAACCAATTGATACACTAACGTAAACAAGTGCAAACCTGTTTTAATCTCATGAAAACAATAACTGTGCAGTTTCACCAAATAATTAAGATTTTACATAGAATCTTATAGTGAGTCTAATAATTTAGCCGGGGACTGTATAGCGATACATAATATAATATTCATCCACCATTTATTTTAAAATTATTATCATGATATATATTAAGCACAATTTTTTGTTTGTACATGAGTATGTTAAAAGATTAGACTAAAATAAACCATCCCCAGAATTTGGAAAAACGATAGATTTAGACAGCTAATCAGTCAATTATTCACTTCTTCTCTTTATGGACTAGGATGAATATTTTGAAGTTTTATAGTTTTAGACTGAAAAGTAGAAGAAAAAAAATGCCTTTTCTGTTTAAATATCTCAATACAAAGAAATAAAGTGAGAATTACTGTTTCTTTAAACTTTCAGTTATATTTTGCATTTTATGAGCACAAAAAACAATCGTATATTTGAGAACCAAATTCATGTGAGCTAATATTTTGCTTAATACAAATTTTGTTAATTATGAAAGTGTGATTTAAAAACATGTAATTTAAAAATATATATATATATATATGTGTTAATAGTATGTTAATCCAATGTAGGTATAGATTTTATGTGATATGTTCATTTGTGTTCTTTTAATCATTAAATGAATCATATCTGTATTCTCATTACAATCTTAAATTATATACTTAATACTTATATTCTTTCATAATGAACATATGGACTAAAATGCTTAATGTGTGAATAATAATTGAGTATAAAATTTTACACTACTTCCAGACATTTTTTCTATTAACTTCTAAACAATTCATGTGATTATTTTCTATTTTAAAATCAATTGCCTAACATATTTTTCATTTGGGTGCAATGCTTTATTAAAATTTTTTACTATTACGCTATTGGTTTTACATTTAGAAAGTAGAAAAATGACTAAAATAGTCAATTTTTGAGCTATTTTTCTTATGAACTTTGGTTACAATAAAGTTATAATTTTTTTAGTAGGTACATCTTGTTCCTATATTTGGCATGCATGTAGAATATAAAGAAATTGAAAGAAAGAAAAAATCTTGAAAAAAAATTTTTTTTTATATAACCTTCTCAAAAAAGGAGATGTGGGGGTGAGTTTTTATTTCTTAAAACCAGGGTTTCAGGAAACTGTAACTAATGTTAGAATGAAACATAAAATGTATTTATCCAATGCTAAAAGTCACATAAACACAAATGTTCAATTTTTTGAGATATTATAGGAACTGTACAATCTATGAATCAGGATGAAAACTCATCCTCATTCAATCTATTAAAAATGCATCAATGAGAAAAATATATTTATTATTTTTACCAGAATAAGGAGCCGCAGATTGTTGCTGCTGTGGATAGGGTCCCATGTGATACTGATCTTGACCGTGAGGTTTCGAGTACTCGTTGTGGCGTTTTTGACCCACAGAATACATATCACGTTGATACATGTTTCCAGGTAAGTTGCTGGGTGGTGCAACTTTGTTTGGAGGCGGCATGCTTTGACCATACATTCCTGGTTGAGAGGGGGGATAATTCTAGAAAGAAAAGAGAATTATAAGAGGATGAAAATTCTAATGACAGAGTAAGGATGCCAACCTAAAGTGGTGTTTTTAAGGATACTCTTTTCCACAGAGATATCAATATATTCAAATAAAATTAACAAGTTAAGAATTGAATCAAGAAATCATTTATGAATTTAAGTATGGTTACTGCATGTACACAAAATTAAGGTTGTTTTCTAATCGAAATACGTTATGAGCCATGCGTCCATAAGCACAATAATAAACAACCTGTGTACTAAAATCCATGTGAACCCTATAAATCACTTGGTCTGACCAATGTGGCAGAATTTTTTTGGAGCTTTCTGAGACAAAAATCTTTAGCACTAATATCTTTCTGCAAGATGCTTTTAATAATAACAAATACACATGTTACTAAATAAATTTAAAGTAACAAATTTGTTGTGTTAACAAACAAAAAAAAAACCTATTTGAATGAAATAAAAAAATTTTTAATTAAAAAATGAATGCAATGTTTTTTAAAAATTCTAATATCATGGGCGAGATTCTCACATTTTACTAAGCAAGAAAACACTCATTATTTCCTTTTTCGCACTTCGTAAATCATCTTGTCAAGTGACTAATGAAACAAAGATCGACAGCGAAATCACGCAGATTAAACACACAGCGTGGATTAACGAGAATATTGAATTTGGCGTGCCGTCATAATATCGGTATACTTCAAAAATTCACGAGACTATATATAATAACTGAGCAATGAAAGACATCAGGATTTTGAAGGAAAAAAAGCAAAAACTCATAGCAATAACTGTTTTAAAGAAAGATTTAAATACCTCACGGATTAACGAGAATATCGGCGAAAAATGAGCGTGTCAAAGGATGATTTCTGGAGGGGAAAAGAAGAAGCTAAAAAAATTTTTTTTACTTTATTATTCCATATTTTTAATTTCTTCTCAAATAATAATAGAAAAACCACAAACATTTCTTTCCCCTATGATGTGCGGGGAAAAAAACATGTTTTAATTAAAATTTTAGAGATACCAAATTTCTGCAGAAAACCAAAATTCTTTACTACTTCTGAAAAACTAAATTCTTTATTTCCTAAAAGAAAATTTATTTTGCAAGAACTCTGTAATATTGCGGCAAAGTCGTCGCGATTCTGCTACAGAGGGTCTGACAGTCTCAAGAAAGCGTCCCACACCCCAGTGATCTAGAGGGTTCAAATGGAATTTAAAATTAGATGATGTTAAATAGTTGTGTCAGTCGTGAAAACTAAAATTGAGAAAATATCTTCCACAAATTGGAGTCAGAAAAAGGGGTATGTGGTTGGCATCCTTTTATGAAAGTAAATTCAAGCAAATACCAGCTATAAAAAAAAAGGATTATTGTTAATAGCTTCAGCAAATATTAATTAAGCTGTTAGTAAGTAGTGCATGAAGACTTGAAGACATACTTGATTCTTAGGAAGAAGTCTTTGTATAAGTGTCGACTGCAATCGAGACATCTGAGGCTGTGGATGACAATTAAGTATATCTTAATTATGCTCAGGTTATTTCAAAACTGAATAATTTTTTGTTCATTTAACTAATCTCATGTTGCCATAAATTAATATTTTAAAATTTTATATTCGATGAAAAAGAGAAAATTTTACAAACAGATGATAGTTCTTCACATAACATAAGGCGAATTGTTCATAAATTTTTGAACAGGATGTATCTGTAATTTAGATCGGATCACATTCAATGTTTTAGGAAAATAATTTTTACTGAAAAACATTTAAGGAATTAAAAAAAAGAAAGAATTATTCCTCTAAGTCTATTTATTTAAACAGTTAAGTAAAAGTAAACATTTAGCACTGAGCAAATGTGTACAAGACAAAAAGCAATCACTCATACAATTTACTTGGTACAAATTGTTTAAAAGAATTTTTTTCTTCTTAATTTTACAAATCTACTAATATAGATAAATTATGTCAGACTTATAAATATATATTTTACTTTATAGGTATAAAAATTAATGGTATCCTTTTATCTATCAAAACAAGTGATACAAAGAAAAGAAAAATGCTTAAACCATACTTAGTATCAAATGTGTAACTATTTAAACTCAAGTGGTATTCTAAAAATTTCCCACTAAATATTGCTTTTAAATATACATAATGAATTGTAGATTAAAAAATATTAATACCAATTATAGCGTTTACCTGACATCACTAGTCAACACATTTTTTCCCATGAACAAACTTAATTAAAACCGATGAATTTTTGCTAATTTCTTCATTATGAACCAATGTCAAAGTAACTTAATAAATTATAAATATGAATAATGAACTTTTCGATCTAAACAGACTGAAGGCAGATACAGGTAATTTGTAAATACCTAATTCACAGAAATTTTTAGAAGGCTATTAATATGACTACAAAAGGAATGTAAATTTAAGCTATGTATTTTCATGTAACATTATATTTAAACAAATCACTCAGTACTTAAAATTAAATTGTATACAGGGTGCGTAGCCAAATTATTCAACAAAAAATAAGCACCTTTTAAGCACTTTTTAAGTAAACTTTTAAACTCTCAATCAACAGCTACAGTTCCAAAAGTAATTTGTTTCATACAAAATAAAATAAATAAACCTTACTACCATAGTGCCGAAAGTACTTTTTGGTTACCTCGATGCAAGCAAAAAGCTGCTTCAAAAATGAAAGTATCCACCTATTTTTAATTTTATTTACGTAATTAAACACACAAAACTTAATCTAAATAAAATTTTTAAAAAAAACAAAAAACAGTTGAATTTTTTGCATTTAGCTAACGTAAAAACACCATAACAAATATTATGTACTTATAATCAATGACAATACTGGTAGTATTTATTACCACAAATAATTAGGCAACACTAGCTTTAATAATAACTGGTGGTTTTATTAATGCCAGTGGTAATGGAGGTATACCTCTACCTTAAAATATGTACAACTAAAATAAAGAAATAATGATTCATTTCTGTGGTATATAACTATTAACTATTTAACTTAAATAAATGCAGACTGAATTTTTCAAATAAATTTGTGAAAAAAGTTTTTAAATCATTTTTCTTTAAAAAAAATTTAAATTTTGAAAAAAAAATAAATAAAAAATTTATATAATAAGAGGGTGAAAAGCAAATTTTTGTATTAAAAACTGATTTATGTATTAAATTGAATTGTAAATGCATAGAAAAAAAAAATTAATTTAACTTGTTTAGGATCTAAAATATATAGGTTAAACAAATTGTTACTACCATACCTTAATAATAAAGACAACTTAATGGCAAGAATTAAAATTAACCAGTATTAAAGCTACAAAATAATAGTTCTTAGGAAAAAACAATATTTACTATTCTATAACTATTAAGTTCTGAAACCACATTTAATCATTGGAATAAACTAAGCAATGTTGAATTCACTTTAATTTGTAATGAATCGAAGACAAATATATATATATATATATATATATATATATATATATATATATATATATATATATATATATATATATATATATATATATATATATATATATACACACACACACATATAAAATAAAAATTTATTTTTTAAATAAGATAAACTTTTGACATCTATAGTTAAATCTAAGAGTGTTCAAAATTGTATTCCACAAATTTAGATTGATGGTATTTTGCAATTGTATTATTTATAATAATGTGACAAGCTTATAGCTCTGTATTTTTATTAGGGACCACAAATTTACCTAAAATTGTCAACCAAGCAGAAAAAAGTCAAGGGGAAAAAATCCTATGCTTTTGCTAACCAATTTTTAACTATGCAGAAAACTTTTTTTTATATATTTATTATTAGAATTCGCACCAGTATTGTGATAATTCGCGTCTAGTACGCCCTCTAGCGGAGCTTGAAAATATCAGGCATTTATTTATTAAGTTTTTATTTAGATCTATCATAATCATTAGCAGAGTCGGACGCCATTTTCTTAGTAGCAAATAAGAAGCAACTGAAGAGCTTGGAAAACCTACCAGAACATTGATAAAACGGAACACGCAAAACATTTGAAAAACAATTTCTCAATAATTTTTACCTTTCTATTATAAACAAGCTTGCAGCCGATAGCTTCCGATTTCGTGATTGCATACTGTCACAGATGTGTGTAAAATATTTTTAAAAAATTTATTTTGTTTTGAATTTGCAAAGAAAATTTTCTCTTCCGTGGTAAGGTGTTTCTCAGAAGTTTGCTACTATATTAAATTTTTGCACTACTAAATGTATCTGAGGTAGCCCTATCAGACAAATAAATTTTTATTGCTAGTGTGCATCCTACTTATTATCAACGATTTTCTTTTTAAAAATTTTTTTTATTTACTAAAACAATAAACAAAAATCTTTTTTTTTTAAAACAGGAAAACATTTTAACTATGACATTCACTCTTCATTAAATCCAAAAACAAAAATAGTTTTAACCAAAAAAAATTCTAGCTAGACTTATCATGAAGAACAGAGGCAAGAATATAATTTCTGTATACTTAACAAAAACAATATTAAAGCACTATTAAAATGAAGGGAAGTACCTGAAACTCAGATCCTCTATAGGTATCTGGTTGAGAAGATGGGTAAGGTGCCGGATTAGTCGGTTGACTATTAGGATATTGAGAAGGTGGGGGTCGGCCTTGAAAAGACATTGGTTGTTGTTGAGGCATGCTTTCTCGAACTCCCATTGGCTGACCTGGATATCTATGTGATGGTGGATAAGGAGAGGGTTCTGGAGTAGGCGAGGAACCAATCACAGACGTAGTTGCAGTTGGCGGCCTAATCATTGGACTCGTGGGAGGTGGTTGTGATTCATTAAACCTTTTTAAATACAAACCATTAAATTAACTTACAAACAACTTTTATTTTTACACATAAATAGAAAATAAAATTGAATTTAGGTAAATTAAAAACAAAACCACCTTTTAAATATAATACTGTTATTACTCATACATTTAATTTCATAATTACTATAATAATTATTTATATTGGTTATTATTTATAGCGATCTAGCAGCAATTTTTTAAGAAAATTTCATTTATTTGTAAATGTGATAAGAATTGTACTTTAATCAGTTATATTTATTACTTATCAGTAAAAATATTTATAGTTAATAACTATTATAACCAAAGTGATTATTAATAATAACTCACACAATAACCTGAAGTACAAGGTATAAAATCTCAAACTGGAAACAGAGTTACAAAAAAATTTTGAACTAAACTTTGCAAGTTATTTGTCAGTACACAAGAACCTTTATGTTAATGAAGTGGTCTCATTCTTTTATCGCTTCACACACACTATTGTATGGATATTCAGAGATGATTGTGAGCCCACCTCAAAAATCCTGAAAATTTCTTGAGTAAAATCATTAATGACGCATTTCAAAATGTCTTTATAAATTTAAATCATTGATATTTTCAAAACATAAAATTCTAAATAAATTATATGCAGCATAATTTAAACGAATAATTATGTATAAGTTTACTTTTATCTCTAATCACTTTTATTATTCTACCAGAAAAAAATACATACAAATGAATGGGTGATTTCTTGAAACTTTTAGACCCTGGATTTTTGGAAACTTCTGGATCACAATCATCTTTGGATATTAATAAATAACAGAAAGCATTTTCTCGGGTACAATTGTATGACGAGACACGAATGTAATGATGAGATTATATAGTTTAAAATTTTTAATAATTTCTATTCTTTTTATCATATATGATTTGACAGAAAAAAAAAGAGAAAAAGAAGTACCTCTCTTGATCAGAGCAAGGGTCTTGGTAGTTAGAGTACTGAGTGGCATTTGGTCCAACTGTCCTGTTAGGGGGATAACCACCAGGTGGTGGTGCATATGGATCAGGCACCATATTCCTATTGGGGAAATTAGTCTCAGCAATAGGAGGCACCATGGTATTTGAATACTGATCACTATATGGCTCTTGCTGCCCAGCAGTATTACTGTAGCCGAAAGACGAAGAGGGTACGTTGGGTTGGTTTCCGGAATACGGGGGCATGTTGGCATTTGCATTCGCTTGGGAGTATCCGTAGGTTTCACCAGAGCTGTGCCTAGGCTGATACTGGGAGCTTTGGATGTCATCATTGAAAGGATCCATTGCACCCTCTGATCCTGAATGATTCACCATAGGACCTCCAGGATGATGCATGCCATCTTGGTAGGGAGGATGATGTCCTGGATAATCGGATCCTGACATCATGCCAGGATGAGATCCAGCATTAGGTGGGTATCCACCGGGATAGGGGGATGGGTAACCATCCATTATGGGACCACCTAGGGAGAAAAAGAACATTACAGAATGAAAGAAATAATATTTTTTTACTATTTTAACACAAGCATGCTCTTGAGCTCTTCTAATTCAAGGTTGCCACTCAAATCTGGAAAAAAAATTACCTGTGTTTTCCCTGTACACACAGGGTATCTGCAACATTTCATATTCATGACTAATTCCAAGAATTTTTTAAGACTTAACAAAATTACTATTTTCTCTGACAAAAACACAATAAATTTAAAAAAGCATTATAATAACAATAACATTAATTGAAATTAATTAATTTATAATAACATTAATTGAATTCGGAATAAAAAAATATTAGCCAATAACTGGCTTGCTTCGGCTAGAATTTTAAATCAATAAAATAAAAACAAATAATAAATATTTTGAAATCACAGAAGTTTAAAGGATAATTCGCAAGAGCAAATTATCTAGAAATGATGTTTTTTCTTTAATTATTTGAAGGAACACCATAATTTTTTAAAGAACATGATAGAAACATTTTATATTTTAATCAAATATGACTGAGTGGGGGATTTTGTTAGAAATTCAGATATTCGGAACACCATAAAATTGGGGTGGTGGAATTCCATTTTGGAAAAAAATTTTAAATCCATACTTTTCATGATTTTCTTTTTAAAAAATAGTTAAAATCACGAAAAATTTTGTTCAATATCAAAATTCATGACTTTCCTTGATTTTCATGACTTTCCAGGTGCGTGAATACCCTGAATTTTTTTACAATTTTAACACAAACATGCTCTTGAGCTCTTCCAATTCAAAGGTTGCCACTCTAATCTGGAGGAGAAAAATTCCCCTGTGGTTTCCCTGCACATATTATACACAAGAAATTATGAGGAAAAACACAAACACAGTGCTCTTGTAGAAGCTGTATAGGGCAAACTGTACTACAGTCCAACCTCAATTTAACAAAGTCACTACATCTTGACAATAAGTTCATTATATGGAAAATTTCGTTAAATAGAAAATCATCTTTTGAAATACTTTAACAACACAAAACAGGTTTTAAATTCTTAAGCTTTAGACATAATTAAAATAGCAATTGATACACCTTTATCTAGTAAACTAGTATCAACTAGTTATTTTATAAATCTTAACCATAAAAGAAATGCGCATGGAAAGCAAAAATAGAGCAAAACATTATCCAGTGTTACACTATCATGCTACATATATTTTCAACTAAAAAAAAAGCTAAATTTATGTATAAAATTATAACTGCATGAATTATAAAAGTAATTTTAAACATATATTACCAGATACGTTAAGTTTAATTGCTACTGATAAAATCTGTTAATTTTGTCTGAGTTTTTCGTTTGAATTGCAAACAAAAAGGATAGGGAACTTTACTGCTTTCTCCAAAAGTGGATTCGAAAATCAATTTCCCCTATAAAATGCGTTAAAAAGTTTGAAATATTCTGAAATATTTTGGGAAATAGGGAAAGTGGATCTGAAAGAAAAGTTCATTAAATAGAAAATTCTCATCACTATTTGGAAGTTATTTTACAAAGAAATTTCCAAAATGGAAATTTGTTAAATAAAAGTCCAACTGTAGTTATAATTGCTGAAAAAACTTGGAGAAAAAAGGAACAGCTGAACTTATAACCAATAATGCTATAGTAAATAAAATAGTTTAGTGTAGCTGAAATATCATCTTTAAGTATCCTAGAGATTGCATTTTGAGTTGTTACCATTTTTTAAAAGACAAAAATAAGAAACAAATTTCCCTGTATTTTCCCAGTTTCTAAAGGGTAAAAATGAAAATTCTGTGTTTTTACCAGGTTATCCCTGTGGTGTGGCAACCCTATAATTTTATTTTGAGTGGACTCAGGTGCTTCGATATTTCATTGTTTTTTCTCTCAAAATTACTCAGTTTATAAAAACTCCAATAAAAATTTAGATGCATTCCAGAATATCTAATAAAAAAATACAAATGTTAATAGAATAATTGAATAAAATAATAGAATGGTCTTCATGAAATAGAAATTTTGGCTTTGTTTTTTTAAGTAGGATTTAGAAGTCCATTATGAAATATATACAAATTTTGTTTGATTCAAGCTTTTAACATAGTGAAATATAGAATCATGACTAAAGTTTAATCAGCAAATACAGACACTACATTTCGAGATCATTATTAGTCGATACACAGAGAGTCACCCATGAAAGAAGAACACCCTACCTGCCAACATTGAAGAAATAAAATAACGGAAATTTTACTAGCCCGTACATGATTATACAAGATTATGTTTCATAACGGAGTTTTGATACATCATGCATAAGTCAGAAAAAGAAATTAGAAATAATATAAGCACGAAAATTTTACTAGCCGGTACATGATTATACATGATGTTTCATAACGCAGTTTTGATACATCATGCATAAGTCAAAAAAAGAAATTAGAAATAATATAAGCGCTTGCATTTAGCGAATTAAAAAATTTGTGTATAAATCTCCTTACACATGGTGCGTAGCCAAATCTTTCAACAAATAATAAGCACCTTTTAGGTACTTTTTCAGGGTGGCCACTTAAATCAGATTTAAAAGTTTCCTGATTTTTCTAGGTAAAAATCTTAAAATTTCCAGGTCCGTGTTTTTTTTCTTAAGTATAGGATGTGTACAAGAAAAGTGTCTATATTATAAAATATTTCATTCAAAATGTCATTTTTTTAAACATATCATCTTGAAAAAAAATTTATTTTGACAATTAGGCAAGATTTTTTTTTTTTTTTTTAATGTTTTGGTACAAAATTTTGAATCAAACATCATATAAAAACTTTTTTTTGACAAGTTTTTGTTTTTTTATTTTTTAATGTTTTGGTACAATATTAATTTTCAAAAAATTAAGATCATTGTACAGTTAAATGTTTTCGGATTTCAGAATAAAAATTATTGTCAATTGCTTTAACTTTTTTATTTAATTTTTTATATTTATTAATTTTTATATTAATTTTTTAATTTACATATTTTTAATATTATTTCATTTGCTTTAATATTTTTTTTCAAATATTAATTTTCATTTAATTTTTTATTTTTTTATTTGCAATTTAGTATCAAACTTATGACAGCAAAATTATATTTTAATTTTTGTTTGCTAATTCCGTAATATTTTATTTTATCATTTAAAAACGGCTTGTGGTCGTAATAAAACAATAGACCAAATTTGATTATTTTTCATCATAAGAGATAAATCAGTAATAAATATGTTCAATTAGTTTATTGTATCCTATTGAACTGTGCAATATGTAATAAAATGCTTAAAAGAAGGATTTCATATCAGAGATTAAAATTATAAAATTTGTGGAAAAATTCATAAATTCGCAATTGAGTGTTGAAAAAGTTTCTGTAAAATTTTTAAAAAAATATTCTTCACGAATTTCCCCTGACGGAAAAAAAAACTAGTTACATGTATTTAAAAACTTATAAAAGCTATTGTATATGCGAAAGGAAACTCTACTAAATGTTAATTTAATGAAAAATTAGAATATTTACTAATAGATAGAGTTTTTATTTTATTTTTCTTCTTTGAAAATGTACGATGACATTTGTGGCATAAAGTTTTTGTCATTTTTTGATGATTGATTTCTTAAAAATAAACTTTTCCTTTGTTTTTAAAATATTTTATACAGTTTTGCTAAGATTAGAATACATTTTTTATAATTAAATATCCATTCCGAAATATTCATTTTAATTAATGGATAGTCTTATTTCATTGAATGTCATAAGTGTACCAACAATTTTGTGAGTCACAGTAATTACATTTCAATATAAAGCTGTACTGTATACTGTATTTTTTCTTACCAGTGCTTTTTATAAAATTCATTGATCATATTTTCTTTAAACCAATATCTCAAGTCAAATTTTTAAATCATGTCGTTTTGAATTAGCATTATTATTTTAAGAGATTCAGTATACAAAAATAAATGTCACAAATGTAAAATTGTCAAATTTTTTATTCTATACTCTATAGAAAAAAAAATAGATAAAATTCCTTAAATTTTATACTTTTGATTTTTTTTTTCTTATTTGAAATTAAAACATTTAAAGAATTCCAATCTAAACACATAGTTTTTTAGTTTAGCATAGTTAATTGTTTTAACAACTAGAATCTTGAGCAGCGCATAACTAAAACACTAAGTTTCATTTTCCTTCTTCCGACTAAACACATATGAATTTAAAAAATTTATATTTTATGTTTATACATCATTTAATATGTTTCTTATATATTCCTTAGTCTTTGTCAGCTTTTTAGGGTAAAAAGAGGGATAGTTTTGGAAATATCATCTCTGGAATGCAAGCAACATTTACGAACTTTCAATATAGTGATAACTATACAATTTTAATTTTGAATTAAAAATCAAATATTTATTAACAGTAAAATTAAATATTAATATATAGTTAGTTCTAAAAAAAACCTTTTTTTAAAATTAAAATATGCTATAAAAGGTTTAAATGAAGTAGAAAAATTAGCATTAATGCAACAATTGTAACAATTTGTCGGCAAACTTTGCTGTTCAGCGATTGTAAAGAAACGTGTGATTGGTTAGTTTGCTGAGAAAAAATAATTTACAGACTTCTCTGAATGGGAAAACAAAAGCTTTCAGAAAAAGAATGCAATATAAAATCTATTATTATTAAATTATAACCAACTAATCTTTAGCAAATTTTATTAAGTTTAAGATACAAAAACATTTTTACTCATTTTGTCAAAATAGAAAAAAATTACCACCGAAGCAAACTTGAGCCATAAATGGATTCAACCCACGGACAGAATTTTAAAAAACAGAAGCATATATCCTAACCCCTTCTTCCACGTCTAGCACTATCTTTGCTTTTCTTAAATTACAGTCCTATAGTCTCCATAGAGATCAAAGGTTTCTACATTTGTTTAGCAACCCTTGACAGAATTTTATGTGGCATTTCAGTTTAACAGGGTTATAATAGAGCAAATTTTGATACAAGCAAAGTATAGCTAAGTTGATGACATTTTAACTGTTTGGAGATACATTTCCGTCTAAAAAATGTTGGTGCAATGGATGAAATAATTTAAATTAAGAAAATTAGTAAATAATTTAAATTAGTGAAATTAAAAAGATATCTAAAAAAAATTTCCAGATTTTCTTTAAAATTCCCTGATTTTTCCAGGTTTTTATCCAAATTTCCAGGTTTTTTCTAGTGTAAAAAAAAAAAATTCCCTGATAATTCCAGGTTTTCCAAGTGGGTGGCCACCCTGTTTTTAAGCACTCAAAAAATATTTTTAAGCACTATATACATTAACAAAATGCAAAATAATTTTTAAAGACATTACATGATCATGATAAAATAACTAGTTTCTGTCAAAGAACTCTTTACTTGATTATATTAGCCATTATAAAATGATGGAGAGATCTTTCGGTACGATATTAGAGGGTGGAAAATGAAGTCTAAAATTGATAATATCTTGCAAAATGCAGCAGAGTATCACACAAGAGTGCAATAATCTTATCAAGCGCAGCTAAGTAGACAAACATACGGACTTGCAAGTATTTCATCAAACATGTAAAATGATTGGCGCTTTCATACGCTATCGACCGACCGTATGAATTGTGAAAACGTTGAATAGAACGATGTGAAAAGCACGCTTTTGCATAATATGCAGCGAAAATCGACATGGTAAAAAAACTCCCTTTTGAAAAGGGATATTAAGCATTTTTTAAAAACACCCAATTAAAAAAATTCATTTAAAGGCTTTTAAATAACGAAAATTGAAAATAAGCACTTTTTAAAAACACTGTGCACCATGGTTACAGCGTAGCGATTGCTTTGGTCCCTAGGAATTTGTTAAAACGGGATTCAATTGTATAACAATTAGAAAAATGATAAATGCAATGAATACAGACCTGCATTTTTGGCATTTTTCTTTCTGGAATTAGACTCCAGGCTACTTATGAGAGGAACAGGATCAATGCCTCCCCTATCGTATTTACATTCATAAGGCAGAAGATGTTTGATGTACTGTTTCCTCAGAGTATATGCCGCACTTGAAGAAGCACCAATCCCTATCAGTCCTGCAATTTCCTTCCACATCTTACCTTTCATCACCTGAAACATCCAAATTATGTTAAAATGATCAGTCTGTTAAATTTAATTATACGTTGTTATACAAAGGTTCATTTATCTTTTAATTATATATATATTTCAGACAAATATGAATAATATATATATTTTAAAAATAATTTATCATACTCCCTGCATCAGAATTGCGGCAACATTGCTGCAGCATGTTACTAAGTTCTTGCAGAAAGATTTTTCTTTTGGGAAGTAAAAAAATGTAATTTCCTTTTCTGTAAAAATTTTAGAGATTTTTTCTGAAGAATTATATTTGAAAGATGGCCTTCTCGTGTATCAGAGGGGAAACAAATGCTCACAATTTTTCTATTCTCATTTGAGAAATAATATATGTAGTGTTTATCATTTCTCCCAAAGCAACTATTGCTAAAAATTTTTATTCTTTACTCTCATTTTCATTTATTTATTTTTAAAAACATTCTGTGTTTTTTATTGCTAGGATACTGGTATTGATATTCTCGTGATTTTTCTTGGCGATATTATTACAGCATGCAAAGTTCAAATCCCGGAGTCAAGAAATCACTCTTTAAACACACTCGTTTTTCTCCGATATCAGCGTTGATCCGTACGGTGTTTCAATCATTTTCCCGACAGCCATCGCTACAAAAATTACTAAACTTTCCACATTTAAAAAATGTATATCCTTAATGTTTTTTTTTTAAAAAAAATTTTATTACACGCGAAACTCATTACCGTTTATTTGATAATTTACTGTTTTAATCTGGCAATTTCAACATTTTTTCCAGCAGTTATAGCTAGCCCTATCAATTTCCAAGTTTGTTTTTTTTTTAAATTCCTGTTATTTCTCAGCTGATATTATTTCTGCATGTAATCGTGCATTTAAATAATCACTTTCTGGTGCAAATCACAATTTACGCCAATAATATTGTAAATCCATAGTGTTTTGATTGTATTTTAGACAGTTATTGATGTTGATTTCAACTTTGTTTTAAAAATCCGATATTTTTAATACGATATTTATTACAAAAACTGAATCTCAGAACAAAACACACATTCGAGTAACCCCTTTTTAAAAGTTCTGATTCGCATGATTTTGCCGTCTATCTTTTTTTCAGTAGTTACTGCAACAGATTTAATGATTTTTAATAAGTTTCTTTTGTAACGTGATGATTTACAAAAAGGCAATAACTAGTGCCATTTTCTACTTCAAAGATATACAATTTATTTTATCCGAATAGAATTTTTTTTTCATTAACACAACGTTTTTGTCACTTTTAATTATAAGAATTAAAAGTAGAAAAGAAAAATATTTGTGTTAGAGAGGTTTGTCGCAGAAAGCCTGAAAGAATTCGGTCACAGGAATCATACTTTGCAATTATGACCGGTTGTTAAGAAGTGTTCTGTTAAAATATATTTTATTCTAATTTTTTTTTTTTAAATTCTTGTAGTAACAAAATATATTTAAATACTACAATTGGTGTCTTAAAGACCTGAAATATATGAAAAATAGTTCAATATTTTTAAATTAATGATAAATAAAAATTTTCAATTTCATGATTGCTCAGGGTTGGGGTTTGGATGTCCTAAACTGGTTGTGGACAGGACATGTGGGTTTTACTATCTTAAACTGGATAAAACTGTCTAAAAGTATCCAAAACCTTGAACTTTGGTAAAAGGTTAAACTTCTATATGTGTAACCATTGTACACATAATAATTACATGTATCAATAAATATTTGATATTTTTTGTACAATTTACTTTAACTTATTAAAGGAAAATAATATAATAGGAAAAGTTTATAATTTTTGAATCTTCACAACTCATTGAACAACAAAAGTGAATACCTAATCCTTTAAATATAAATATGCTTTTAATACTGATAAATAATGTTTTTGAATAAGGATAAATAATGCATTATAAAATAATAATAATTCTTTTAAAAAAATACTAAATTTGTTTAAAATTTTTTTATAATTTCTGCATTACAGGATGATAAAAAAAAGACATCTATTTTTAAAAAAAATGTTTTTAAATATAAATATATTAGTTTAAATTGGAAATACAAAATAAATAAAAAATGTATTAACAGATTTGAAGGGCATAACATCAGTTTCAGTTACTGACACTGGTGATGTATCTCCACTATGCTAAAAGAATGGAACATGAATGAAATAAAAGTATTCTTGAATAGTACTAAGATAAATAAACTTGTTTATGACTAACCAAGCACTTAGTCCCTAATAGCTTAACCTGTATAGCAAGGTCAAACTTCAGTTATGTACTATTGAGTGAGAGGACCAATTGAACTAGATTACTGATTAATCTTCCTTTGTTTAATGTTTAAATTGAAGAGTCAAACATTAATAAAACATTATACTCTTAAAAACAAATATTCTCTAGTAGATTTAATTATCAATATATTATTAGTTCTATGCTTATTTTACCTTTTAAATATTGTTTCTGATAAAATTGTGACATAATTTGAGGAAAAGGGCTTTGGACAGTTTAAGACAGTTTTGGACAAAGGGGTTTTGGACAGGACGGTTTAAACCGTGGATTAATCCATTCTGTCCTAAACCTTGCCAACCCTGTGATTGCTTTATTTAGTATTAATGTTTGAAATAAAATAATATAATTTTCACTTGTGCAATAAATATTTTCAATCACAATTGCTAAAAAGAATAATTAAAAAAACTGTTTTTCAATGCATCATCTAGCTTCTACAAATCTGCCAAATGCTTGACACAAATTACAAATTTATTCTTTGATATTAAAAATTAAATTTAAGTAATTATTAGCAACTAAATAAATCAGAAGTGAACCTTTTTGTTGAAACATGTGGTTCAAAAAACAACCTTTTAACCTAACTAGTAACTATGTAAACATTAATAATGGATAAAACGGTAGAGAATTTTGAATTTGTTTCTAATGAATAAAATAAATACCTCAACAAAGCCACCCCTTTCTTTAGCAGCCAAGTACAGCCTGTAGAGATCAAGTGGCTGCTTGCTGATTGTGGGGCATTGAGAGAGAGGAGTACCTCTCTCCTCCTGATACATGATTAGTTTATCTAAAAATAATCTTCTATCAGGATCATCAGAGATATCGTACAATTTCAGCATACCGTCAGGACGCTGCAAAAATAACAACACATTAATAATTTTTTAAAATGTGACATCCTACTTTTGAGATCAACCATTAAAATAATCTTACAATCTGTTACGAACACTAGAAGTATAATTTTTTAAAATATCTGAATAATGCATTATTTTCAAATGCACCATTAATAATAAAAACGAAATAATACAATATTATTTTTACCTTAATTGGGTGATGATCATAAACTTGATTATTGATGACCTAAAAAGGCAAATAAATCTATTAGAAAAAAAATTTACAAAATGGCAATCAAGAATTCAAAAATGTAATTTTAACTTCACAATTCGAATTGTTTTAAAATCAAATTAAAAATAAACTATTTACGTGTAAATTATTCCGATCTCATTTAATGGAATTTTTTTCTATTCCATTTGGGTTGTTTTTTTGTAGTTTTTTATCATTATTTAATATTTTGTTCACCAAGAATCTTCCCATTGGTCAGTAATAGGGGTGTTTATTTACTCCACAGGGGGGAGAGAATAAGGGATGATTTGGTAGCAGTTCTCATCAAAGAAATGTAAAAGTTTGCTCGAAATAGACGTTTATTTATTTTTTAAATTTAGACCCATGAAATTCAGGGTACGTTGTCAGATTTTCCAACAAAAAATAAACACCCTTTAAGCACTCAAAAAATATTTTTAATCATGCTCCCCCCCCCCCCCCAAAAAAAAAACTTAATTGTGATTTGTGCAGTAATAAAAATTATTTCCTTTGATTGTTTGAAGTTCTTAATTTATAACCATAAAATCAACAAAATGCAAAAACATTTTCAAAGACTTTACATAAGCATGATAAAATAACCTGTTTCTATCATTTCTACACATTTGGTTTTCACTGCATCCGGTTATGAACAAAAAAAAAATGAAAAAAAATAAAGGTGGCTCTATTTGCACGGGACACACTTATATAAATTATTTATTTAATATATTTTTAATAAATTATAAGGCATGATTATAGACCAACCACATGCTAAAATATCAAAAGACTTAAAATGGAACAAACAAACAAAAAGAGTAAAGTTAAAACAATTAAGAATTAATAAAAATAAAATAAAAAACCTCATGACATTTAACTCACTGATACTTTTCAAAGGAATATATGCTTACTCAGGGTTGCCACTCAAATTTGGAAGAAAAAAATTTCTCTGTATATATTACACATAATATATTAAGAGGAAGGAAACACAAAATCACTGTGCAAATATGTGTGAGCTATATTAGGATAACTAATACTAGTTTTAATAGCTGGAAAAAACTTTGAGAAATAAGGAATAGTTCAACAAACAAATGCAAACAAAAAATAATAATACAGCAAATGAAATAGCGTAGTATAGCTGAACTATCTTTAAATGATCCACAATTTGCACTTTGAGAGGTCAACGTTTGGTAAAAGAAAATAAATAAAAATTCCCTGTTATCAGAAGGTACTTACAGGACTAGCTGGCGTTCTGGGCCAACTCGGGCTAGAGACACTTTCGAATTCATCGTGAAAGGACGACATAGATGCTGCCCCAGGTGACGGCAATGTATTTGGTGTCGGAGGATGAGACATCACAGGCTTATTGTTTGGCTTTGGCGTTTCAACCCGTTCCTCAGGTAAAGAAGATGATGCAGAGGCATTGGATGCTTGACTACCTTCATCCATCACTGGAGGGGGTGGTGGCAAACTCATGGAATTTCTTGACTGCTGCATCATATCTGGAACAGATGGACTGGAGACTGTAACTGCAGAAGGAACTGGACTGCTGATACTTTGAGTAACTGTTGTGGCAGACATACCTATACAAATGACATTTCAATTATACATTAAGATATCACTGATATCATCACAAGTACTGTATGCACACAAAATTAGATAATGATGCCTTACATTGTTCAGGGATGAGATAGGGAAAAAGAAAAAAAAAGAAAGAAAAGAAAACAGCAAATGTGTTACATTTACCCTAGCAACAAGGACCCAGTTGGGTTCAAAATTGGCTCGATATTGGTCCTACATGAACATATATCGAAAGACCAATATTCACTTACATACAACCAATATTAGGGCTTATGTTGGCTGAATAATGACAACAAAATATAGAGTAAATCTGACAACTCTATGTAGGCGATCTAAATCTGACAACTCTATGTAAAGCGGCTGTAAAATATCGGGTGAATAGAACAATTCTATAAAGAGCCAATATCGGAAAAATAAAAGTCCTCTGAACCCTTATCGAAATTCGTAAATATTAGTTCCATGAGGGCCCAAGTTATTTTGCTGCCTGGGAACTTTTATGATGAGCTTCACATAAAATTATTTCCAGCCAAAACTATTATTAGGAATTAACTTTACATAATATTAACAAACAATCTGGTGAAAACATAATTTTAAATCAACCAAAAGTTAAATAGAAATTTAAAGGAAAAAAAAAATCAGTACTTTAAGTTGCAATGTTAACTGAATAAAATGATTATTAAAAATCTAAGTTTGAATTTTATTCAGGGTGGCCTCTCAAATCAGGTTTCAAATTTTCCTGGTTTTTCCAGGTTCTCCAGTAAAAATCCTAAAATTTCCAGGTCAGTGTGTTCTTTTTCCTTATGAAGTTTAGGTGGGTACAAGAAAAGTGTCAATAATATAAAGCATTTTATTTAAAATGTTATTTATTTAATATATTATTGAATAGATACAGAATCTTGTAGAATATATTGCTTTTAATGAAAATTTTTTTGTTTAATGTGTTAAGTAGTTTTTGCACAAAATAGTAAATACAGAGTGACCCCAAAACAAAAAACATTGGATAAGTACTGTTTAATGTATTTTCATTAAGCAAAAGAAAATAATTGCAGGTGATTATACATCAATAATTTTTTTTATTTATTTACATTTCAATTTAGGGCTATTTTATTGTGTATTTTATCCAAACAGTGCTCTTTATAAAATATTCATCGATATAATTTCCTTTAAACCAGTAGCCCTTCATTTAACAGCCTATAACTTATTGAAAACTGATATTCATAAGTCAAACGTCATTATTTCTAAATCTTCAATTTTTTACTTTGAAAATGATACGTTGTTTACTTAATATTAAGTTTAAAATTTTGGTCATCTGGTTGACCAACTTAAAACATGTACCTGAACAGTGCAGAAATAAAAAAAAAGACAAAGTTTCATTTTCCTTTTTTTTAATAAACAAATAATTTCTTTTATATTCCAAGTTTATACATCATTTCACATGTTTTCCATACATTCCTTGTTTTTATTTCTCCAGCTTTTTAAGGTAAAAGGAGAAACAATTTCGCAAATATCATCTCTGGAATGCAAGCAACATTTATGAACTTTCAACATTGTGATCAATAAACAACTCGAATTTTGAATCAAAAATCAAATATTTACCAACAAAACAGTAAAATTTAATGTTATATCTAGTTAGTTCATAAAAAAAGCTTTTTTAAAAAATATATATATACATATGTTATAAAAGGCTAAACTGAAATAGAGAAAATTTTTATCAATGCAACAATTATTAGGATTTTGCCATTAACGATGGGAGAACAAAAGCTTTCAGAAAAAGAATGCAAGATAAAATCTATTATTAAATTATATCCAATTTTTTTTTGGAGAATTTTAAAAAGTTAAAAATACTAAAACATTTTGAATAATTTTGTTAACATAAAAAATACTCCCAAAAGCATCAGAACAAACTTTAACAATAAATGAAAGTTTTTTTATCTTCTAGTCAGCCGATGGACAAGGTAAAAAAAAAAAAAATTTAAAAAAAACCTTCTTATATAAACAGAAGCCAATATCCTAACCCTTTCTTTTACCTCCACCACAATTTTTGCCTTTTTTCCCATAGTGTAGTCCCATAATCTCCAAAGAGGTCAAAGATTTCTCCATGCATTTAGCAATATGGGAGAGTTTCATATGGCAGTCTAGTTTAGCAGGATAATAATGGTGAGAATTTTAATGCAGGCAAAGTATTGCTAAGTTGATGATATTTCAACTGTTTGACAATAAATTTCATGTAAATAAAGTGGATATAACGGATGGTAAAAGAACTTAAAATAAGAGGGGGGGGGGAATTCCAGCTTTACTTTAAAATTCCCTGATTTTTCCAGGTTTTTTCCAGTATAAAAAAAAAATTCCTGAGAATTCCAGGTTTTCCAGGTAGGTAGCCACCTTGTTATTCTAATAGACATTAATAACACAAGGTTGGGGATTTTTTAATTGAGTAGATCTAAATTTTTATGCAACAATCTGCTTATCATTAAGAAATAAAAATAGCATAATAATGTAAAACTTTAAAAAATATTTTACATTGCAACAAAACAAGCTATAAATAGTTACCAAATATTTAAATTTATTGTTAGAAACAAATCATGCATTCTTATTTAGTACTCAGCAATAAAAATGTTAAGTATTTTTGAAAAAACCCAAGGTTTTTGAGGAAAATCCTAGGTCAGGGGCGGACCTTTATATGCCAACGCACCATTTTTTCTAAAAATTTTTTTAATGAGGTCATAGACGTGCCGTCAAATAATTTTGACTTCGTGATTATTGGGAAAATAATAATACTAAATACTATCAACTCAAAACTCTTTATTTACATAGAAAAAAAAAAAAACATTTTGCAATGTCTCAGTTATACACGTAATTCAACCCAAAGTAACATCAGTGTGACTTCTGTTGTTGCAGATTAGATGACAAATAACTTATATTAGTTTGTAAATGTTAGTTTAAGCAGGACTGTTAATTTTTTGCTAGTTACTTATTGCTTGCTTGTTTTTTATCGTTATTAATTGTTTTTTAGCATTAATTGTTAATTTTTTTTATTAATAATTGTTTATTATTTCGTTTGTTTTTGTGAATTTTAATTTTTTGTTACATATGCTTCATAGTGTAATAACATTTGTGTAATAACAATTCATAGTGCAATAATAATTGTGATGGGTGGCGTGCCCAAAATATTGTGTTGTGTGCCATAAATGGCACACGTGCCATTGATTTGCCATCCCTGTCCTAGGTCAACCCTATCATTACAGATCAAACCCTATTCATTACAGATCGGTTTAATTCTTAGTACAATCATAAATTTTAAAACAATGTTACTGCTTTCTATAAACTTACTGTTACTTATTACAAATTGAAATAAACAGATAAGAATCTTAAAACAGATAAGTGTATACTACTTAACAAGCTTTAAAAAATATGCCGATTGTAGAATTGTATTAGCACAGTTTCATATTTAAAAAAATTAATAGAGAGTTTAAAATATTACACACTTTATATCTCAAATTCTGTTTGGGTGATGAACTCATATTTTGAATGAATCAAAATATACTACTGCAAAGAGTAAATATCTGCAATCAGTTTGTTTTAAAAATTAAATGCCGACCGGACTGTGAGCTGATCTCAAAACAGAAAGGTCCTGAGTTCGAATCCTGGACAAGGCATGGATGTTCTTTCATTCTCTGTACTATCTGTTCTTACTGAGGAAGCAACGTCGGCCCAATTAATAGGGTGCCCAACAAATCTGACCTACTGATACCGGAATGACGAGCGCTAATCAGGTGAGCATTGGGGGGAAAAAAGTGTTTAACCCATATTTGAAATTCTCTACTTGTTCTTCGCAGGGTTACAAAAAACCCAGCTACCAAGTAAAACCTGGGCGGGTTTTACTGCATTTTTCTATAATTGATTTCTTTTTTATCCTCTGTTATATTAAAGAGCTATTCTATTGAAATATATGCCTGTAGTCTAGCCTAAAAAAATAAACCTGTGGTGAAAAGACTAACAACAATCTAAAAAGAAAAACAATATGGAGAGTCACCTTTGCTGGCTAGATTTGGCTGCATGGCCATTGATTAGCCAGCACCTTTGATTCGCTTTCTATGTAAAAACAAATATATGTATGGCTCAAATATTTATTAAGATTAAAATATAAATAAAAGTTATCCAGTGTTAAAATAAGTTTCAAATGTGTGATGTATGTGAGTACATATAACATTTTGTAACGTGATGTCAGAAGGAACTTTTTCAGACTTTTGCACCAATTTATTTGTATTAATTATTAATTATACTTTAATTACCTATATGTTAAGTCAATTCATAAAATTAAACTTAATTATTAAAATTAATAAAAGCTTTCTTTTTTTTCTTCTTTGCTCTCTTTTGAAGAAAAAAAACCCAATAAAACATGAAAAACCCAGAAAACCCTTGTTTTTTTGCAACTCTGGTTCTTCGACAAATGAATTTGATCAAGAAGGGGATGTTACTAACCCATTGCAGAAGAGGAGACAGGAGGAAAAGCAGCCATCGAAGAAGGAATGGATGATCCCTCACAGTTTGAAGATGAAGGAATAGATCCCATTGATTGAGATGAAGGTGTGCTTGAAGGTGGAGGCATAGGACTATCCTGGGCAGAACCTGGTGGCACAGGACTGATGGCAGAGTTGTAACTATTGTAGATTTTTTGCTGCAAATGCTGTCGTAGATACATGGGTGATTGGCGAGTAGTGGAGGAAGAGGCCGCAGCAGCAATCACAGCTGCTTGCGCTGCAGCTTGAGCTCCGCCTGCTGTGGGAGGAGGCATGTTAGATGAGGACTTTGGGTACTGGTTAGGTGGTGGCATCATACTGTTTGCACCATATCCACTAGCAGGAGCATTAGAATACTGTGCACTATTGTATCCTCCTCCGGTACTAGGTGGAGTGCCATAATTGGAGGACGTAGAACCAGGTAATCGGTGAGGTGGCATTTGTGACGTATTAGGATATGAAGGACCAGGATAGTTGTTTTGCGGTTGATTTCCATAATTATGCAAGCCTACAGAACTCGGGGGTCGATGATAACCACCTGGAATACATATTAGAAAATTATAAGCATTAAAACAATTATAAGTTCAACTTTTTAGATACAAAAACAATTGATTACTTAAGTGCCATAAACAATTAATAAATAAAATAAGTAACAATTAAAAAAAAAAAGATTCTATTTTGTTGTAGACCATAGGTTCCCAACCTTTCTTAGCTTACACCCCACTTGGCCAAGACAAACATTTTCCAACTCCTTTAAAAAGAGGCATGTTTATCAGGTTATCAGGCAATTTTAATGTTTAATGTTTTCAATAAAATAGACTTTAAACTATACCACAAATTTATTCAAATTCTTGCTGATGAATAACTTATATTTTTATTTATTTATTGGAAGCATAAAAAAATTGTCAAGAGCTAGCTTGAAAATGAATTCAAATATGGATTTCTCTTCAATTTAAATTAAATAATCAATTTTATAATATCATAGCTGCAACAGGGAAAGGTGAGATAGTTATTGATAGACAAGTAATTTATTATTGATAGTTAAAAATATGTTAATTGATTTAAAAAAGGAATTCTGAACAAAAATAAACTAAAAATTTCAGAAAAAAAGAAAGAAAAGCATTAAACTGATTACTATTATTGACGCTCGCTTCATTATGAACAGGGTATCTGCTATATCTAGAGTTTTTAAATCCATGACTTTCTATGATTTTTCATGACTTCTACCAAACACTTTCCATGACTTACACAAGTTAATACTTTATTACTCAATATAGTCATAAGATTATAATGAGTTTCTTCCTTAAAAACATTGTTTTATATGAGAAATGGTTTGCACATTTTTTAATAAACCAATTTTTTTAAAAAAAGCAATAAAGAAGAACTGAACTATTAAACAAATTGTAAAAAATAACCCAGCAGTTGAAGGCAACAAGCATACACACTAGCTTTTACAAAGCTAAAATCTTTTAATGTGATAAAATTCAAATATGCTATTTTCAAAAGGTCAATTCTAGAGATTATGTTAATTTAATTTCATAGAAACAAAAGTATCAACATCAATCTATGTACTATCAAATTACAATAAATATATATGTGATGTTAGCAGTCATGGTCAAATGTTCAGACACGCAGACTGCAGTTGGAAGGAAAAAATATTTTTATTAAGCTTCAGATCACAAATTCAGATCACTTGCATTGACGGAGCTCAAATTGCGATCCAAAATCTATGTGCTTTAGTTTTTATCCTAAGGAAAGTAGCGTATGTATTTCCCTCTATTTTATTGATCTCAGAGAAAAAGGGAAACATTAATAATTATAATTGGTTTATTAAATAGGTCGTGCGATTCCCACTAACAGCAAAAGGGAAAATGTATTACTTTTAATTAATGCATATACTTGAACCAAAAATAGATTAATAGAATGTGAATTTTAAAGTGTGAAAATATTTCTTTTTGAATAATAAATTAAGGAAAGGATTTACAGAAAAGGAATAGCATAAAAAGATTAATTAAAGCTTTTCATGTTACATATATATATATAGAAAAATTCAAAATAAGTAAATAAATAAAAATAAATACATAAAAATAAATAATTTGTAAAATTAGGTTTTTTACTAAAAATTTTAAGATTTATTAGGCTTAAACCATTTTTGCATAATACTTTTTTTTGTTTTAATATAAAAAATGTAATTTTTAATATAACTACATATAAAAATAAAATATATTAATTACACGTTTATAAAGTTATATGGTATTAGATACAAGAACACTCTTATAATTAAACACAGAAACTTAAAACTATCTATTCTTGATTTAGTGTGCTTTCTTTTAAAACATTGTATTTATATCATACATAACTGCTAAATATAATCATTATAAACATAAATATCATAAACAGAAAAAAATAGTAACTTGAAAAATTTTTTAAACCAAAACCAGCATTGTCAAAATTTAGGCTTAACAAAAATTTTACAGTTTTAAATATTTCACATAGGATAATAAATTTTTTATATAATAGACCACGATGACAGATTTTAAAACCTTGTGATTAAAAATATAGACGTGAACTATACTTTAAATTGCACGAATGTGGATCGCGGTGTGTGATTTTTGAATCACATGAATATAAATCACAATGTGTGATTTTTTTAAATCATCCAAACATGGATGCAGATTCAGATGTGCGCTATTTAAATTGCAGAAACAGGAATCGTGCTATGTGATTTTTAAATCACGTGAATATAAATAGCGATGCACGATTTTTTAATGACACAAATACGAATCAGATTTTTTTAAATCGCAAATCCTGATTAAGAATTTTTAAATAACGTGAATATGGATCACTTAGTGTAATTCTTAAATTACGTAAGTATGGATCGTGCAGCGTATCTTTTAAATTATGTGAATACTATTCGCGACGTGTGATTATAAATTCGCACAAATGCAGATCACTATTTTTAATTCATGTCAATACAAATTGCAACTTTCCATGACAATTCTAAATCAATAAATATATTAAACTAGTAGACAATGAGAAACTGGTAAATTCAGTAGAGTTGGCAAAGTATTTGAAAATTGACAGTTATATCCACACAATGAAATGAAAAGGAATGAAATACATACCCTGAGCATAGTGAGTTGAACTCTGGGAAGGATAAGGTGCCATGTGAGAATTACTACCACCCATCATGGTTTGATGCATTTTATTTCCATACATTGCTGGAGGAGCCATTTGTTGACTATAACCTGAGAAGAAAAAATAACATATTAATATAAACAGAAAAATGTCTTTTTTTAAAAAAAACTTAATTATAAATGTACTTAAATCAACTTATATTCTATAAATGTTATAAATCAACTTATGTTCTAAGTAGTTTAAAAATGTCATTACTTTTTTTAACTCTCAAATTGAGTCATTTCTTACTAAGAGAATCAGCAAATTAAATGTTCTGATTATAAGACCATAATTTTATTACTATTTTTCTTAATGTAAGCAGAATAGATTTTCAAGATTTTTAATGTAAGCATTTTACTATGCAAGTAAACATTTAAATAATTGTGAACAATCCCATACATTACTATTTTTAACAGGGTTGCCACCACTCAAATTTGGAAATCCCTGTTTTTTCCTGTATATAATATACAATAATATATTAAGAGGAAGGAAACACAAAATCACTGTACATATGTGTGACCTATATTAGGATGACATGACTAATATAGTTTTTATTGCTGGAAAAAACTTAAGAGAAATAAAGAACAGTTCAACATACATAAAAAAATAATACAGCAAATGAAATAGTATAGTATAACTGAACTATCTTTAAATAATCCATAATTAGCACTTTGAGAGGTCAACATTTGGTAAGAGAAGAAATAAAAATTCAAATTCTCTGCATTTTTCCTGTAATTTTAGATGATTTTTTAATTCCCTGTAGAGTGGCAACCCTGTTTAATAATAATATGATTAAAAGAATTTTTAAAGTTAAAATCAATTTAAATAAACTGAATTTTCTATCCTCCTTCAAAATTATCTCCCTCTAAAACTCCTCACCTCCGTGGCAGAATCGTGGTGACATCGTCGCAGAACGTTAGAGAGTTCTTGCCGAAAGAATGTCCCTTAATGAAGCAAAATTTTTTGGTTTTCTTTCACTGACTTTACGATTTTTTTATGTGATGATGATGTATGAAATGAGAAAAAATAAATAATTATACTTCATTCCACCTTAAGTTGGCACTGGAGAAAAGGGTAGGCAGACCGCATTACAGACGTTGTCATGGAAACTGGGTTACTCTTTAAGGCGGTTGAAGGATGAGGTAGCAAAAAAAGGAGAGAAAGTTGCCAGTATTGGCGCTAAAGAAAGCAAAACGCCGATGTTTTTTTTTATTTTTTAAACCGAGAATCGTACTAAAATTTTGAACAGAATACAGAAAAGAACACGATTTTTTAGAGCATTTCTAATAATTATTATTTTAGATACTAGTTGTAAGCTAATTTCTTAATTAGTATTTAAAAAGCAGATTTTCTTATTATGATTTTTTTAACTAAACTAAACTAATTGTAAACAATAGAAGAAAAAAATATATTTGAAAAGTTTTTTTTTTTTTGCTGAAATCTAAGTAAAAAAAAGGAAACGCATAGATGCGCATAAATACGTTGTTTTAAATATTTATTTTTATATGCTTACTTTTTGTAGCATATAGCTTTTGTATTAATTTATCCCACATTGGTGTTTTGTGGGGGAAGAAAAATCCAAGGCAGGCATAGGTAGCATAGGCAGGGGATCATTGATCATGAAAAATATCATACCTATGTTTTTTAATATTTACTGTTCTTATATATATATATATATATATAAATATATATATATATATATACCTATATATATATATATACCTATATATATATATATACCTATATATATATATATATATATATATATATATATATATATATATATATATATATATATATATATATATATATATATATATATATATATATATATATATATATATAAAAATAAAAAATTCAAACTTTTTTTCAGAAAAGTTTTTTTTTAATATAAAAATAATTTTTTTGTGAAATATATTTGCTTCTTAGAGACAAAAGAACTTGGATTTTTAGTATTATCCACATAGGAAGCGCGTACTGTATGTACGCCCCCCCCCCCCCCCCCATATTTTCAGCTGCCATATCCCACCATCTTAGACTCAACAAGAGCTCATTGACCTGTCCTGGTGGTTATCATGTTATTCATTTAATATTTTAACAGTTGACAGTTCCTTCTGCAAACTTTTTGTGGGGTCGTCTTGAATTGAATTCAATCCACAACTTCTTATCAGGAGAAATTCTACTTGGGTGGTTAGGCGGATTTTTTCAATAGAAAATACATATTTTAAAATATCAGAATCTTTTGTTGCTTTTCAGGATCTTTGCGGGTGAAAGGTGGCTTAAGAGATAAATCCGGAAGACAGAATTAGTCTGGAAATATTTTGTCAGATACTGAAATATCTTAATATTTTCTACACAAGAGAAAGAATTTCTCAGCTTTTTTGCCTTTGTATTTCAAAAATAATAATTAAAATAATGACTGGTTTAAATTGACCTTTCGATGTTAAAAAAATTTTTTTTTTATTCACATTTTGTATCTTTTATTAAAATTATTTCAATTCCTATACTTACACTTATATTATGGAATTTGTATTTCAGATAATATTTAAAAATCCCTTTAATTAAACAAAACTAAAAATCTTAAATTTCCGCCATCACATTATTAAAGCTCCTATAAAAAGCGAATTATACTTCAGAGCTACACATGGCGCAAAAGACACAAAATTTGAATCTTTAAGGAGATTGAATAAAGCAAAAGCAATTTTAACTTTTGCCGTAAAAAAATAATAATGAAATCATATGCTGAATTAGCTACACAGCAAATATGCTCAACTGTCATCAGCTTAATAATATTCACCTGTCTATTTTTTTTATTTTTTTTATTCATTTTGAAGTGAAAAATTTTTTCATTAAATATTGTACATATGAGGTTGATGTTTAGAAAAATAAATAATCACTTACAATTTTACTATACTGGTTTAAATTTGTTATTTTGTTTTCATTTATGAACAGGGTTTGTTGATTTAAATCACGATTTGAATCATGATTTAAATCAAATGATTTTTTTAAAAAATCATTGATTTAAATCAACTGAATTTTTTATATATATATATATTGATTTAAAAAATTAAAAAAACAGTGT